>VXBT01002858.1:288818-697229 GCA_013400235.1 Oriolus oriolus
TTTTTTTTTTTTCCTGCTGGTTTGATACTTAAATAAGCAAACACAAATTTGCTTCTAGCAATCACAGGTTGCTTAAATGAAACAAGATAGGAACTGTATGATGTGGTTTTGGAAGGTACATCTAAGTGTGTACTTCTTACTGAGACTTTATATTAATTTCTTGCTCTGGTAAATGCTAGGAATAATTTCACAGATTGAATTAAGAAAAAAAAAGTGGGACGTAAGAGACCAAACCAACCTGTGTGAAGCAAAAACTGTAGGCCAATTATTCAGGCACTTCAGTGGAGAACACTTCTTGCTGTGAGAGATGCCAGAAAGATCAGCAGCATTACATGAAAAACTGCTCTCAACCATCCTGTTACTTAAGAGCACATGGTATTCCTTTGGAAATCCTTAGATAATGGCTGTTGGAAGCTTTAATGTTAATTAATTTAATGTTAATTAAATTAATAAAATTCAGCTAGAAAACATACAGTGATTGGCTTCCTTGATGCCTTCTGATAAGTCAAATCTTTTATGTACTGTTCTTAAATTCTAGAGGTCTTCAGAGGAGGCTTGTCCCCTCTTTCTGTAGTGCTTTCTAACTGCCTTGGAAACTTTTTTTCAGACAGAAATGAAGGTGTTTTTAAAAGAATCTCTGCAATTTGTACTTGATTCTTTAACTTGCAGTGTTGCATCACAATTTTTTCATTTTGCCTCACTGATAAAAGTAATATTGATTAATTTCTGATTGCATGTGCATATAAAAATATCTGAATAGCAGAACTGTCACTCCTGCACACAGATATCTCTCATGTGTTCCTTAGATGTGCTTGAGTTCTAGACAATGAGTGTAAGCATGATTCTTCCCAATTGTGTTGGCTACAAAATAGAATAATTTCATCTCTTAACAGCATTTGAGTATTTGTTATCCTTGATCAGAACTTAGTCTTCTAGGGCTTTTTATTTTACCTGTAACACTTACTGATTTAATAAGTACTAAGTTGTTCAGTAAAAAAAAAAAAAAAAATTAGTATGTACAGTGGAGATACAGGAATATAATTTATTCATTTAATTTATCAAACTGAAGAGTTGGAGGATCATTACACAGTTAATGAGAAGAATGAATACTCTTTCTGCATTAAAACACTTAGACCCTAATCTTAAAACCAGTTTTTAAGGTTTTATACTGTGTTTTGAAAATTAATTTAGATTAACACGAGGTTGTCCTATGGTACCAGTCATAAGGCCTTTAAAGTAAGCCCCCCATCAGATACTTTTCTTTCTCCACTCACAGCAAAAGCTCAGTTTGGTGAAGCATTGTGGGTTGCTGCTTTGATGCAGTTTCCACAGCATGAAAAGATTTAAAATAAATGTTAGTGGAACATCCCTGTAGTCCAGTGTCATTGATCTTTTTTAGTGAACTTTGAAAACAAACAAAACCTTTACCTTTTTGGTAAATTGCAGTGGTATACTTTGGTATTTCTTGCTTGATTAGGAAATAGACCTTCTGTGGTTTGATAGAACCTCTTAGTAGATGGCCATTTGCTGTACTCCCAAGAGTAATTTTCTTACTGCTCTTCTCTTGTGCGATGTTAAAGTTGATATAGAGGCCCATTTCTTGGTAAATTTTTAAGAATACTCACTTCGTAGACAAAAAGTTACTTGAAATCATTTCAATTACGTTGCTTTTAAGTCTTTTAAAATGCCTAGCCAATATTCAAATACAGAAAAGTTGACTGTTGAAAAGCTTACAGCTGAAGTGTATTTTTATGGCTGAGAATAGAGTTTTTGTTGGATAGGGAGAGTCCCATTCTCAGGGGCTTTCAAAAAGACCATAAAACCCCAAAATCAACTAGACCCAGGTAATACTTCTCCTTCCTGCAAGATAAGGCCACTTAGTTAACTGAGAATATAAGACAAGCTAGGGCATAATATAGGGGCAGACTGAGTCAGAAGGTACTTAACCTTGGAGTGTGGCAAAATGATAAATTACACAGGATAACTGAAATGGCCCTGAATCCATGAGACACTTGAGTCCGATGCTATAAATCCATAGCGAAGTAAGAGGAAACTGCAATACATTATTTGAATGAGATTTTAGTCCACAGATACTGAGTTAGTGCTGTAGAATTTAAGATGCTCTATCAATTATCTAATATAAACTCTGAAATTAAAATATATTTTTTGTAGTTGTTCCTCTACTTGGATTGAGTACTTGTCTAAAAACGACTAAATTAATCATCTTTTCATTGATCAGTTTTAGGATCTCGAGAAATGGGTACCCTTTACTAAGTAATAAATATATAAATAAGCCCTTATTATAGAAAATTCTTTTAAAGATGTATAATGTGCATGGACTTAATGAGGCTTTTATTGTGCTAAGCTGTCAAAAAGCTATAAAACTGTTTTCATTGCAGTCAAGACAATTTTTAAGGAAAACATTTGGGCCAAAATACTGAAAGTCCCATTTCTCAAACTTGGGAAACTGGATATTTACTGTGGGTGTGGGTTAATGCAGCCTGTCGAATCTTTTTTTGGATGTGTTGCTTTGGATGTCTGTCATGTTATATCACCACTAGACAGTCACCCTCTTTTCAGTTTTTCCCTTTTAAATAAAAATGTTAAGAAGTATATCTAAGATAATGTGTTCATTTCATTTCCGTGCAGAGAACAGTGTTAAAAATGCTATTTAAGACAGACCACGAGGTGCCCCAACGCTTTCTGATTTCCAGTGTGCAAGCACCAGTATCTTATACCTGAAGAAGGGAAACGAGGAGGAAAGGCAACTAACAGTTTTAGAAGGAGGCTTCCCCAGTGAAGTCTTTATAGACTGCTGATAAATAGGAACATTTTACTCAGTCATCAGTACTAACGAGAAAGTAACACCAGGTGAGGAAATTCCTGCCTGGCATAAAAGCCAGATTTCATCCATATTCTCTGCTGCTTCCTTCATTCTGTCATTTAGGGTCAGGATTAAAATCTTCATGTTCTGGTCAGTCTCATAAGTGGAATATAAATCTCAGTCTGTTGTTCAGTAAATTTCGTAATGCCCTATGCATGAAATAGATGCCATGGTGGTACTTTTCCTACACACCTCCCTTTGACATCTAATTTCTTTTAGTTATACTCCAAGTATGAGATACTCCCTTCTTTTTTTGTGTTTTGAGTATATTTGAAATATTCTGCTTTTAGGGCTGGGTTCTTCTGGGAAGTTCAAAGGACACAACAGTTTATATTGAAGACTAAACCATTACAAAGTCATGGTTGATTCATAAAGCTGAAAGCCATATGCTGTCCAAACAAATTAAAAATAAGAGGGCAAAAAAGCCCACTACCAAACCACCCAGTCCTCTACTAATCTTTCATGGCAGTATAGCACTGCTTGTCATAAAGACTACATCTGGAATTCTACCAAATTTTGTTCTTGAGGTTTAAAGTCTTGTCTCATTTGTTTGAGGAAGGCCACAGTCTGTCTGTGCTTACCTAATGCAGAACTCTGTCATTGAATGTGGCAGATATTGCACAGGGCAAACCACTGAATGTGACTGGTTGATCCCTGTAAAAATACCTTCCAAGGCAAACCAATACCTTTAGACATGGGGGGGGGAGGAAAGAAAGGAAGACAAATCCAATGGTTGCAGTGCCTTGGTCTAAGCTCTAGGAATGTTAATGTAATTCATGATCTGCATTGCAATCACCACTATAATAGATACCTAACAGGTAATTTTGGCAATCATATTTTTGTTACTTTTGTCTTATCCTGCCACTTGTTCAATTCTTCATTGTAAGAATTTTATTTGTCCATTTGTCCTGATGAATTGCTAGTCCTTGAGGTACTATGCTGCTTGAGTGATTTGACTTCTGGCAGAGGTTATCAGTGAGTCTCTCTTAACTGAAACCTTTATGTTGGGTTCAATTGATAATAAGCCTCAGTGTAGGACTGACCTTGCTGGAGCAGTGTGTTAACTCTGTATTGTAAATGCTGACCTGCTGTAGGAAGGGAGAGGGAATCTCCCTGTCCTGGTGTGGTCAGATTGACACCAGATATTTTTCAAGGCAGGTGAAAATAGCACAGTGCTTTTGAACTGCAGGATTTTTTGTGTTCCTGCCTGAAGCTGCATGTCTTGAGTGAAAACAGGATGTGTTGACTTGCTGTAACCGCCTATTGACCTCTGTGCCCTTTACATCTGAGTCACACAAGGCAACACTATTCTTTTTATCTTTTTGTTGTCATTACTTGCTGTTGTGAGTCACATAAGATATATGTGTGTTCCTAGTATAAACAACCTCATTCATTTACTCTTAAGGTTCTTGCTGCTCTTTATTTTTCCATTTTTCTTCTAGAAAAAGAAAAAAACCCTTCCCCTTTCTTTAGTTTGCGTTCCAAAATTAAATCGTGTTTAGCATGACAGTTTTCTTGCATATTTTGCACATTATCTCAATTGTGAAGTGAATTCTTTATTGTATACATATTTAAGGTTGTTTCACACATTAAAGTCTAAAAGACTTTTATCTTTTCTGAAACTGAACTTTAGAAGTGTGTGTAAGATCATCTCCAAGTTGATCAGGTATTTTTATTTCAAGTAGAAATGGAATAACTTTTTTTCTCCTTACCTAGGTTTGGTTTCATTGATTTTGCTGGTTCATTTGCAGTATCTTAACATTCAGTTGCTTCTGGATTTATACTTGATAAAAGTAGGGGGTTTTTAGTTAAATCTTTGCAGTAATAAGGTTTTAGATGTAAAATTCTACTATTAGTTCTGTAATCTCTGCATTATGCCTTGCTAAATGATGAGGCTCTTAAGCAGGGATTTGTGGGGTGTGCACTTCAGAACCCACGCCTAAAAACAGTTCCAGCAGATGTGATCGTTGTTGTGTGTTACAGGCTGCTGTGCTGACCATCCTTTTCCTACCACTCATAGAAGTGCTTCTCTTTTGATGGCCCTTGCATTTTGCAGGCTGCCATTAGTAACATTACCAATGGCTATAAAATGCTGTCAGCTGGTTGTTTTATTTTTATCCAGTTTTATGTTCTTATTTAAGACACATGAGAAAATGCACCAAACCACTCTAATACCAAAAGTAACAAAAAGCTTCGCTGCACATAATCTTCTGCACCAGTATGTTGTTTCCAGTGTCTTAAATTCCCAGTTGTGGATCTAGTATCTACAAGAGCACTTTGGAAGGATGCTTTGTTACAGCTGGTATTGTGCTTGTTTTCAGCTGTTTTCAGCTGTAGATCATGTATTTCCATGAGAGCTTACACTCCCAGAATGTGAATTTGTTTGGACTCTAGAATTCAAATATTTCATCTGTGTAAGAACTGTAGTTTTCAGTATAAAATTTGCATTTTTGTTGCCAACAGTGTATGCAGAGCTATTTTTAAGGAAAATTATGATGCAGCTGATCAAGAAAACTTCAAAAACTTTAGTAGCAGTAAGTAATGTAAAGCAGTCTTTAAATGCATGTTATGTTTTTGGAGCTTACGATCTGACGTTGTCATATCTACAGAACTGCTGGCTCTGCAGAGGCTATATTAAACCCATGTCAATGTAGAACTTATTTCAGTTATTTTATTGTCTTCTACAAATTCAGAATTTCTCAAATACTGCAGTGCGCTTTCATGTGAGAGAGCAACTGAAAAAGTCATTATTCAGTACGATTTTCAAAGCTGTTTTGCTGGCAGCATTGGTCCAACATCATGTGTATACCTAAATACTTGATAACCTTTTACAGAATTATGCAAAATGGTACGTGTTCACCTTAGAGAGCATTTCATTTGCATCTAATAGTGCTGAAAGATCTAGAAAGTATGATTTTTTTGATGACAAATGAAAATTGGAAAACAAGTTATCTGAGTATGAAGCCTGAGACCAAAAGTAAAATTAATGTTGTATATTTGGATTCAGTCCTGGAGTTATGAAGCTTCATTATAATCCAGCCTGACACCCATTTTTATTTATATGCACTAACATCTCTGAAGTGGATCTAAAGGCTGTTCATTTCTGGTTTGCAAGGGGTTTTTTTCTCCAAGAGTAGCAGAAAGCCTTAGTGTGCAGGGGAGTAGGATCCAAACTTTGTCTTGCCGGAGAAGAAAGGAAATTCTCAGATAGTGATTCTAGTTATACGTCATGTAGAATGATTTTACTTTTTCACTCTAATGTGTTGTTTTTCTTTCTGTAAATAGTTAATTTGGAAAAGAATAGTATGTGAACATGATAAATAGGCTTTTTGCTTGCAGAAGCAGTGGAATAAATTCAGACTGTTTGAGTTGATCTGTTATATGGGCTATAAAGCTGTTTTAGTTCTGTCACCTTTGGAAAACTTGCCTGAGTTTATTTTGCAAGCACTTCTGCAGTTTGTGTAATATGCCCACATAAAACATACAGACAGGAGGCAAAGTACAAATAAACCAAGTAAAAATCCTGCTAATGCCAATATTTTTTTTCCCCCCTTCAGAGTTATTTGTAAAATCCCGACCCATACTAGATATATCAGTATAATCCACTAGCTCAGAATAATTTTAGGGATAGTTTTGCTACTGGTGAGTTCATTGGTACTTCATATGATGGCTGGGTGAAATAATACAAAAGTAAAAGCAACACGTGATACCCGATGTGTTCATAGGAGAATTGGTTGTAATGGGTTTTGCAAGTGATGGGTTGCTGGTTTGGTTTTAATTATACATTTGCTGACTTGCTGGCAGCTATTACTGAATCTGGTTTTGGTGGTTGAGTAATGTGTGTTTGTGCGGAAAGCATTAATAGCAGCTTAAATAGGCCTTCACATGCACACGGGGTTTCCAGTGGGAATGGTTTGAAATGGAGTGATTTCCTCACAGCCACCCATGGGGTGTCAGGTTTCCCACGGGCCAGTGAAGGCTCAAATGGAAAACAATCTGGCTGCGCCGAGCCTGCCCTCCTGAGCAGCCCCAGCCCGCAGTGGCTTTGTGCAGCACTGGTTGCTTTTACAGCTCCAAAGCTTGCTCGGTGACTGAACAGCCACCTTTCCATCCAGGGGAAGGAAGAGGGGCACGTGAGGGGTTTTGATCTGGGGTTTCTGCAGCCTCAGGGGTGGTGGTGGTTTTCCAGCGGGGAGGCCTCCAGGAAGGGGGAGTGTGCTTGGCTTCGGAGCAGCACCAGGGCTGCTGGAAGGGAGGATGCTGATTACAATAATAAACAAATGCTGGGGATAGATTACCACACGGCCGTCAGAGCAGACGGCACCAAAGGAGGAGATCCCCAGTGAAGGCTTTGGAGGTTGCAGCAGGATCCTTTGCTGGATGTTTTGGGTTTTTTTGTGCAGACAAAGAAAGTTACTTTTTAGACGACTTTTAATGGGCCTTGGCTTTTCTGTGGCACAGCATCTCCTGGGCGAAGCGAAGAGGGCTTGGAGGTGCCTTGTTACTGCCATAGCAGTGCCAGCCCTTGGTGCTGGCTCTGAGGAAGGCAGAGGAGAGATGACCACCTGTGTGGTCACACCACCGTGTTTCCTAGGATGAAGTGTGCTTCATCCCATTTCAACTTGTCTGAGAAGCTGGTTTTTGATGCTTTCCATAGACAGAAATTTCTCTCGGGTTTTTTTTCTTTCCCTTGAATGGAGCAACGTGGAAGGACTTGCTCCTCCTCTCCACCCATCATATACCAGCAGGTTATAGCTTCTCTCACTTGGGGTCACTGAGACCAAACACTGACCTTGCGGCCTGCAAGAAGCACTTGGATCCTGCAGGCCATTGCTGAGGTGAGCTGGAGGCAGTCCCAGGGAGGTGTGGGGACAAGGAGATCCCCACAGTGCCATGAGGTCAGGACAACCCTGCAAGGAGCAGCACCCAGTGCCAGCGGCTCACCCCTGGGTGCCCAGCCCATGGGAAGGAGCAGGGACAGGGAGACTGTGACAATGGCGCTGTGTGAACTGTTCCCAGGGGAACATAGCCCAGCAGAAGGACACGCACTGGAACACTTGGAGTATTTTGAGACTGTATAGGTGGAAAAAGAGAGAAACTTTCTGAAGGCTGTAGACTTGGCTTGGAGGACGTGCCAGGAAAATGTAGGCTTCGGGAGACGCTTAATGATGATTGGCCTGAACTTCAGCTTACGTGAGTTGCTGACAAAATTTGAAAAGGTATGATAGGCACTTGCGCACATGCCTTTGAAAAAGGCAATGTATGCCTTTGAAATCTACACAGTAAATAGAAAGGGCCGGTTGATGTTTAACCTAGGTTTTCCATGTTGCTGTTTATGTCCTCATGTGTACTGTGCTTATGGAAATCTAATGTTGCTTATCTTCCCCATTTCAGGTTCTACAAGATTACTTTTAGAGCATGTCCTCTGATTGAGGGCATTTTTATTTACTCATTTATTTATTTTAAATTCGGAAGGGAATGAAGAACAGTTTGGGCTTTGCTAAGTCAAGAGTATAAGGGGACATTACAGGCTGCCTGTGACCTTGTTCCACTATTGACATAAAGCAAGTGCTCTGACGTTTGCTGTTAAATTTAGTTGAGTGATATTTTAGTCAAATTGGAAGGTCTCATGATGGCTTTTATAAGTAGAATTATTTCCAATGAATATGCAACTTTCCCACTGTTTCATCTGTTCTTCTTTTATTCCTACTAGTTACTTTCCCTTACCAGGTTGTTTGGTTACAGTAATGCTGAGAGGCAGGAGGTTTGGCTTTGCAGCAATTGTGCTGATGAGCAAGAGATATGAGAATGTTAAAGAACAGATTTTCCATCTATTTGTCAGCACTTCCAGTGAAACCTCATTTGCATGCTTGTAACCACTGTTAGATTTGCTTTTTTTCCCCTGTACGAACTTCCTGTGTCCTGCGAGACCGCAGTCTGTAACAAAATACAAAGTAGTTTATTTATGAATTAAGATAAAAACACCTTAAAAATGTGGTCACACGGTAGGAGAGCAGTTTATGATGCCTGATTCTGTTTTTCTAAACTTCAGTATGTTCTTTTTTAAAAATGTAAACCAGCATTCTCCTCCTCAGTAGTTACCACTTTACGAGTTTTGTTTATCAGGGAGAGGTATACTTGAGACAGGCACTCTTCAGGATCCCACCATCATTACTCTTCCAAAAGTAGCTAAGAATAACAGCAAAAGCATTTGTGATATGATTTCTTCACTGTGTAGGTCACTAGCTCCAGTCTGTCATCTGGGCTTCACTCTTCTCCTGTAGCTGCTGCTGTGGTAGCCTGTAAAGATTAGGACCCTTGCCAGACTCTGAGATGCTTCATGACTTCATTAAGAGAGAAGTTTTTAACCAGTGTTTCTAGTATTTTGTAAATCATACAAGCCCTAGTATTTGCAAACTCCAGGCTCTCCCATGTGACTTTGAATATTCCAGTGTTTATTTTACCTCAAAGAAATTGATCGTAGCAATTCTCAATGAAATCGAAACTGAGAGGTCTCACAGCTCTGCTGTATTTTTTAGCTTGAAGCTTGCTGTGACATTTTGTTGTCTACTATGCTGAAATTTGTAATGCAACATAGAAGGATACTTTGGTGCTGGAGAAGAAGGTTAACATTTTATTTAGTGGACTTTGATCACAAATTCTAAAATTTTAATCTGTGCTTATTTAGCAAGTTTTCCTTTTTCTAATTTTTTTTAACAAGCTCCCCTGCTTCATCTCTCCCTCTTATGATTCCCCACACACCCATCCTGTCCTTCCTGAGGTGTTTGCTGCCAGGAGAGACAGCGTTATGACAGCAATCCTGGCTTGTAAGCTACTTTCAGCTCTCTGGGTTCATTAATATATGTTCTACAGAGAGAATTATGAGTGCTGTTACTGTGGTCGTAATGCAGAAGCCAGATGGCGTTTGCAGAAGCTTGCACGGCACTCCCTTCCTATGCAAAAGCAGAGTCACATTACACTGCAGCAGGCAGGGCCGCTCTGGCTTTGTTCAGTCATAATTATGTGACTGCTGGAATCAGTATTAACACATTTATGGTGCCCCTCAGATGCTGAGTCTATGCCATGCAATGGAGCCACAGAGGTTGTTGAAGGCAGTGTGGCATCCTCAGCCTTCGTGTAAGTGCATCATCATTCTTGAGATAAAATGAATCTTTAACTGCACCATATGTCACCTCTTATGGTACTATCCAAGAGGCTTAAGTGCAAGTCAAGACAATTTTTTAGAAACTTGATGTGTTGGTGCAAGGCGTTTGGTAGTACAAGCCTTTAAAAATTAGAAGTCAAAAATGTCCGAAAGTAGGTTTTCCCCAAAAAAAGTTCTCTTTTCTTCATGAAATGTCTGAGAGTTTAAGTAGTAATTACATTTCTGTCATATCTACAGCCAATTGCTTTGTAAATTGCTTTGATCTTACACTGTAAGTCGCTGTGACTGTAGTGATATCCAGTATGGTCTGTGTATGACACTTGAGAGAGTTTTAATGTCCATCTTTATACACACTTCTGGCACCGGTGGATTTAAGATAATGGCAATGCTGCCTAAAGGTTTTCAATGTGTACTGCTCTTCTGAATGTGAATTCATTATAAACAGATTGCTTAACAGCAACTGCTACTGCAGGCAGACCTCTGAAACAGCGGATGGGATGAGCCTTTCTAAAGGCATGACTGTCCTCTGACATCAGAAAAGAGACTTCCTGGATGAGCTGAGATTTTTTTTTTAGCCATATTTTTACAAGAGCATCTCTTTTTCCCAGCTACCCCCAGCATTTTTAAGGCTGAGACCAATAAAAGTCCTGTTGCCCTTTCACAGTGGCCACTTTCATACACCTCTGTCACATCCTAATTCTTACTCCTTCCTTAAGAGTCATCAGAAAGTGAAAAGCTCCAAGTAAAGCAGAGGCTAAAAGGAATATCTGACACAGCAGTGTTCCCAGAGGCAGTTGGCAGCAGCAGGTGAAGTGTATCTGGTTCAAGATAAACTAAACAATCTGTTATTTAAAAAAAAAAAAAAAATCCATTCCTTTGCTACCTGCTGTGACACCTCAAAGAATGATGTTCTGGCTGTTGTCTGTGGCATGCAGTTATGTCCTTTGGTTGTCATTGATGTTTTTCTTCCAGCTGTTCCAGCTGTAAGATTTTTCTGCAGATAATTTGGTGAGCAGTCATCACATTTATTCCTGACCTTTGAAAGAGGCAAGTGCAGCATTTCTGTAACTGTCTTTGCTGACTTGAATGTTGTCAGTGAAGACATTAGGCTGTCATTGTCATGGGACTTGCAGTTCTGTGCACCTGTTCCACTCACTGGAATGATTTGTATTGAGTGGAAGAAGTACAAAATTGTTCTGGCAAAATAGCCTGTGAGTAACTTTTGCTGGGGAAAATGCAATTTTTCAAGCTGATTTTAGTTTATAAAGAGTCAGCTTCAACCCCACTGATACCTTTTACATGTGGTTTGAAAGCCACAACAGTTTGCCTGTCTCTGGCTTGTACCTGGGGATTAAAGGAATGTAGCACTCTGTGTGCCAATACAAAATGCTGCCAGGCTTGTTGCACAGCATCAGCATTGTACCTGTATGTCCATTTCTTGCAAGCCTATATGGTTTGCATGGCATAACTTGCTATCCCTGATCTGTGGTCAGATGTTTATGAAAATTCAGTGGAATTCTGTTTCCTAATAAACATAAAAATAATTGGAGTGTAATGCAGAATTTTGCTGTATATAGTGGTTTTAAAAAACATCGTAGTAAAACGTTGATGAGTCCTGCCTTAAAACCCTCTGTGAAGTTACGGTTTGGTACAGAATGCTGTTGACTTTTTTTCTTTAGAGACTAAGTTGAGTTTTGTGCCCTATATGTGAGAAAAATTTGATTAAGGGTTCTTGATAATAATATCTTTAATGCTATGGGAACATGTTTATTTCTCTTACAGAATAAAATAACTTTCCTGTTTTAGATCTTTGTATTATTACCCCAGGATTTTTAATAGTGAGAATTCAATAGAGTAACATTTTATGTATTTTAAAATGCATCGTTTCTTCCACTTTAATTTGGCCGTGGAGTTTTCTTCCACTAGTTGTATTGTTATCTTCAACAAAAGTGTTTGGGCCCCATAAAAAGGGAAATAACTTTGCCGCCTGTCTTTACTGGTGTAATGCCAATACAGACAAACAAAATCTGAAAAAATGTGAGTAGAAGTGAATCTGTTAGTAGCTTAGAGGGTTGCAGAGTGAGTGAGAGGCCCTCTGGACTCATCATTTAGAAAAAGACACTAGAATGCCCATCATCATGGGAATGCTGTTGGTTTTGCTTGGAGGTTTTTTGCCTGTATGAAGTATTGATAGTTTCCAAAGGACAATTATGCCTAATGTTGTAACTGCTTTTAACACATCCTTGCAGTCTGTAAGGGGGAAAGAAAAGACAAAAGTGAAATAGCTGGTTGATCTTGGAGTTGTGCTCATAAGTTTGGTTCCGTTCCAATCTTCGTCATAAACCTTCTTTTACCCTGGGCACGTCACTCCAGTCTGCCTTTGGGCTGTTCTAGCAGCAAAGGGAGTCAGCTGTGTCTTTGGGTCCTTTTAAGTAGTGCCATCTGTAGCCTTACTGAGTGGCACAGATATATATGCATTCTTTAAAGACACATGCTCTTCAGTTGTCATCACATGATAATTTAGTGTTTTATTTGGTAGAAGTTAAAGCAAGAGGTAGGTTTCTTATTATGGAGACAAGGTTTAAAATCAAATCCAAACATAAAATGAAGGCTTGAATCCTGCAGGAAGAAAGGTAAAGAGGGAGAGAAGCAAAGAAGTCAGAGAAGATTCAGAATGGAAATAGAATTTTGAAATCACCAGACCAAAGTGGAAAAAGGCAGCAGTTTGATCTTAATACTTAAAAGGAATTTAAGGGAAGTGGCAATCTTCTAATAGGCTAGAGTTAAGTACATATTTAAATGCCAATCTAGTTATTTCTTCTATCTTTCAAACTTTGGAGCCTTCACCTTGAATAATATATAAGATAAATTCTTTCCTCAAAAAGCTTTCTTTTAATTTAGGGCATTAATCCTGCAAGCAGTTGGCATGTGAACAAATATGTTGACCTCATACAATAAATTATCAATCCAGCTTAACAGATAGGTGCTCATAAATGTTTGCAAAAGTAGCAAAATGTGGCATCAAAATAGTGCCTCAAAAAAAATTTGATAAAGCAAGAAGACGTTTTCTGGTTTTAGTGTATTTCATTAGTTTTACAGTTTTTTTCTGTTGTGTTTTTATTTTGTTTTTCTTTTCTCTGCCCTTTGATTTGTTTCATGCACTGGGATATCACTCTGGCCCAGATCCCTTTAGCACTGGGCTAATAGCAATGATGGAGTTTCACAGTTGTATCCCCCCTTCTTTACACATGGCAAAAGCAACAGAATTTTTTCCCTCTTCTGCTGCATCCTCCAGTGTGTTGCCCCTGTGACTCTGAATATGGGAACTTCCATGTGATGACAGGGGAGTATTTAGAGTTTCTTCGAAAGTACTGCAGAATTGAAAGTAGATTAACTCTTACTAGAATTAATCCTCACTGGGGCCTGAGCAGGCATAATCAACTTTTTTCATCCTGTTTTTTGCCACACAGAGATCAGTGGAGAATCAAAGACCAAGAAAAAGGCAGGAGAAAGAATAGATTAGGAAGAACATAAATTGTGGGGTTTACAGAATAATACAGTTCTTTCCACTTTGAAGAAAGAAATTTGAAGGGAGGGCAACCACATGTTTACAAATAAGAGTTGAAGGACTTTGATAATGCAGTGAATAAAGGAGAGTATTACCAATTGCTACCAATTACAGCAGTCTTAGGATAAGATGGGAGCCCATCATCCAGAGGACAATACCTGAATAAAAATCCAGATGTTTTATATCGTTATTGGAGAATAGCTAATTTATTGTGTCTATCTCTTGCTATTAGCCATTTTTCACATACCACCTTCCTACTTCTTCCTACTCCTCCACATGCACACTGATGTGGCGTATGTTATTTGAATTTCTCTCCATCTTTTCTTTGAGGACTGTGACAAACTCACAATCATTAACTTTATCAGTTCTGTTAGGTTATCCATCAGCTGGCAGTGGTTTGTTGTTTTTTTTTAACCTGGAAAATGGAAATCAGAAATGATGGAGAAGGTAATTATGAAACTTTATTCTTTGAACTGAGTTGTCTCAACATGGCTATTACAGATATGACTCAAGAATGTGAATAGTAGATTTATTGTACCCTAATCAATGTAACATGATGACTGGAAAATGCAAGAATCAAACCCCATTTTGAATGAAACATTTTTGAGCATGCATGCTGAAGTGGCTTCTCAAGTAAAATCCAAGAATGCTTTATGAAGGTTCCAGAATGAATGGGTTTAAAATTAATATTGTGATTGTGGAATGGAAAATTAGAGATCAGTTTGTTTTCAACAAAGCTGTCATTTGTGACTTCAAAGAGGCAAAGAAAAATATTTGACATGACCTGGCTTTTATAGCACAGATTAATTGCAGTTAGAATTGTAACTGCTGTACGTGGTTGTATCTGCTGCTGTGTGGGATTGAGCTGGGTTTCAATGCATGTTGGAGCTGTAAGGACAGGAGCTGTAAATGTTTTCAGATAAGGATCTAATTCAGCTGATGACTATGCCCTTTCATTTGGATTGGCTGATCATCAGACACTTCCATTTTGGTTTTTTCCTTTTAAATGTCATTTTTGTTTTTGTGTTTAGAATGGTGATTTTAATCAGGTTGTTTTAAAGACTGCAGAACTGTCCTTTTACCTGCTTTAAAGGAGTTAATCTCAGGGCAAAGAACAGGTAGTTGTCCAAAGTCACATAATAGCTCTTCTGGCGAGACAGAGCTTCACCAGTGCCTCCTGCCCTCTCTTACCTCCTTCCCCACTGCCCCATCTCTCCTCCCCCAGCTTCTTCACCTGCATCCTGACTTGTTTTTCTTCCCTAACTCAAGAAAGCTTTCATGCTATCTCAAATTCATAGCTACTTTTCCACTTTAATTTGTAGATGTGCAAGCAGGAATACATCTTTAGGATGGGGAGGTAGGAGAGCACCCTCCTTTTCTGCTTCTGGGAACAGATGGTGATTACTGAGGAGTTGATTGGAAGAATGAAATCCTTTAAGGAATTTCAGTTATTTGATTTCCTCCTTTGCAAAAGAAGTTTATTTACATCTGCATCAAGTTCCTGTCATAATCTTCGTTGATTAATCCTATTGAGACAGCCAGTACACCTCCTGGCTTTCCACACATTTACATTGCTTTATTGGAGTATACATAGATGTATGGATGCTAGAAACCATTGGCAGTGGTGCAGGAAGTTTTGTTTGCTCTTATAATGTCTTTTAAAAATAATACTGTGCTCAATTAGATGAAGACAACATCTGTAATGTTTTTCTTGAGGCAGATGGTAGATGAGAGAATAAAATGTGTTTAATTTCTAAGGGGTGGAGAAATGAGTCAACTGAATGGAAATCACAAGCTTTTCTTTTTCTTTTCAGTCTTTACTATGAAATTCAGATTATAATACATCCATTTTATGTCTACCTCTCCATATATTAGGGGCATAGAGTAGTGTAGTTTAATTGTAAAAATGGACCTTTGGTTGCTGCAGCCATTTAGCTGCAGTTTAGGAGGACAGATTTTAGTTAAGTGCTTTCATTATGTGTGACCTAAAATACTAGATAGAGGCTGCATTTCACTAGACTGTAAAGTTTCTGGAATGTTTTGTTTCAAAGAAAGAGATGACATAACTAAGGCTGAATCTGTATAATTTCTGGAAAGGAAGTGAGTTCTAGTGCATTTGCAAATGCCACACTGTGTGAAATGCGTGGGTGAACAGGAGACAGTTAGTTACCTTCAGTGCTACAAAACACAACATCACAAAACTTGGTGTTTATAATTCTGTTTCCTTTTTCACAGCCTTGGACAACTTTCAGACTCCTTTTCTCACACTTAAGAAAGCTAGACCTTTTGTAGTGACGTTAATAGGATTGCAGGTTTTCTCCTCTGCATCTTTTATCAGAGCCACTCAAGAAAGTTGGAGTACATGCTCTGTCCTAGTGTTTAGGAGTACTAATTAGAGTCAGCTCTCCCCTCCTTTACTTACAGAACTATGTTTGAACTTTTCTTGCTGATATTTCAGGACATCCAAGCTGAGATTGATGCCCACAATGACATCTTCAAAAGCATTGATGGAAACAGACAGAAAATGGTGAAAGCCTTGGGAAACTCTGAGGAAGCTGCTCTGCTCCAGCACCGGCTTGATGACATGAACCAGCGCTGGAATGACCTGAAGGCAAAGTCAGCTAACATCAGGTGAGCAGCAAAAACATCAAGGTGTGAATGGGGCACAGTTACGGTCTTCTAAGAGGCTTGACAAATATGACCTCAGCATTGAAGTGAAGTATCTATTCTCTATCATGAAGGACCCCTGAGTACAAATGTAAAAACTTGGTGAACTTGTTCACCAGGTGGGCTTAACTACTTGTTCTCTCTCCAGAGTTGCAGAGTCGTAACTTGCTGACCTAGTACCAAAATTTCCAGAAAGTACATGGAGTCTTTCCTTATTGTAAGTCAATGGCAGTGTCAGTGAAATGATTCTGTGAATCTGCAGTTACTTTGAAGAGAAATCAGGAGTTTGTTGATGGTTTTGTTTTTACAAAATTTTGTTTTTGAAATTAGTAAGTTAATAGGACTTGCATCTTAAGTGTCTTGAGCCATTTAATTGGTATTGAATTTTTAATTGCTGCTATTCAATTGAGAAATTTTTTTAAGTACCTATTAATCAAGGAATGCATTTTCTATTTTTTTGACCCTGTCAGTGCCAAGCTCAAGTGTAGTGATTGTTAAATCTTTGTGATGTCATTTTTAAAAAAGATACTGCCACATTCATTGATACGAATCAAATGCTACATGAAAGTGAATTACATAGAAAATAATTTCTAGATCTTTTAATTGCAACTGCTTGCTTGTTGGCTCAAGAAAACTGTTCTTGTAATAGAACAGAACAATGTTAAGCATTCATATGAATTTTCCAATGGCCAGGAAAATGAGCTGAGCTTGAAATTCAGGCACAAGAGTTTGAATGAGTGAGATAGATGGGAAAATGTGATATTTACTTTTCACTTCTACTTATCCCATCACCAGCCTACCAAACAGTTAAATGAAACAGGTACATCAGCTCTGTGAAAGCCCACAGGCAGAACTTGAACCCAAAGAAGCAAGCAGTTGGGTGTGGGGGCTTGCAGAGACTGGCTCCAGCACATTTAATGCAAGAGCTGTTAAACTGGGGTTGTTACGAGGTCTGCTCACAAGTCCATGTAAGAGAAAGACAAAAGCATGCTCTTAAAATAATAGCTTATCAACCGTGAAGTCCTAGCAAGAACCATTGAGTTGCTTGGCCATTCCTGGGGCTGGTCATAATTTGGGAGAAATGACTGGCCATGAAAAAGGGCCTTCAAACCATTTACCCTGTACAGCAATGAGTTCCAAAGGTGTCGTATGGAAAGACCAATTGTGCAGTTTGTGCTCAGAAAAGTGGGAATGCATTTTCTGAATATGATCGATTGTTTCTGTTCTGCATAGATGTGGCATGTGTATCCCACTGGGCAGCATTAATGTTTATGTTGCTCTGCTGATACCTGGAGTGCTGCAGAGCCATGTGTCACTTGAGATCAGTGTGGAAGATAGGCAAAGAAGAGAATACTGGTGCAAATCTAAGACAAGTAAATTAACCTTTGAAATCTCAGTCACTACTGAAAAGAGCGTAGTATTTCTGAGTTCATGTATTTTGCTCCCTTCTTTGACTGCGGTTCACTTTTCTAAATTGTGCAAGAGACCTGAAAGCCTTCATAGGGAAGTAACAAAGCACAGAACTGATGTGAAGTCTGTTTGCCTTGAGGTTTTGCTTTCTTGGTGTATTATTTTACAAGGATGAATTGGAAAGCAAAACTGTATGGGTGAGTCAAGTGAGAACAGAGTGTAACTGTTGAATGCTAGGACTGAAGAATGAACAAGCT
Source organism: Oriolus oriolus (assembly GCA_013400235.1). Taxonomy (NCBI): domain Eukaryota; kingdom Metazoa; phylum Chordata; class Aves; order Passeriformes; family Corvidae; genus Oriolus; species Oriolus oriolus. The sequence continues at coordinate 306,770 of VXBT01002858.1, forward strand.
GATTGTTTCATTATAGGTTTTAGCTTGGGATAGTGCTTCTAAATTAAAGTTTCCATAAGCTTTTTAGAATATTTTCAGGTATGTGTGCATGCTGGTTATGCTGATTTTTAATTGCTGAAACTGCTCTCCCAAATAGAGATAGCATGAGTTTTTCTCATCACTTCAGTCCTCAGAGCTGGTGTTGCTAGTCACTGTGTTGACTCTACTTCCTTGCTACTGTAACTAAAGGGAGTTCCAAGCTGGAAAAGCAGCACTGTTCTAACGTATTCTTAAATGCATGGAAGCTGCTTAAACCTGTACTTGCAGTGTCTATGATGCCATCTCAGAGGAGTATCTCTCTCCTTGAAATTACTTGTAGAGTTAGGCTTCTTTCTTTTTCTCTCTTTATCTTATTCCCACGAAGAAAACAAAGCTGCAGTCTTGTGGGGTTCTGCTTTTTAAAGCCAAATGTTCAGGGGAGATTCTTTTCTCCTCGGGCAGGAAGTGTGAGGATGTTAGTGTTTGGGGGAGGGTAGAGGTAAAAGTATGGGAGAAACAGAGAAGGAGTTTCTGTCAGTTTCTCTAGATTTAGACCACCCACCAATCTTATTTTTTGACATGTGTTCCCTTGTCACTCAATGGGAAAAGTGCTACCTCCACAGCAGAATCAAAAGCTGAGGTCTCCAGCTGTGAAGAGAGCCTGTCAGGGTCAGCAGAAGGGGAGTTGTGTCAGAGTTGCTGTTTCCTGGATGATTTTATTCAGCATGAAGAGGGGGAAAGAGAGTTCCTCTCAGTCTGGTCAGTTGGATGGGAGCATCTGTGTTCTTCAGGTTCATCCAGGATTCCCTTAGGAGTGCTTTTGCATACCTGGTGGTTGACGCTGGTGAATATTTGTGCACCAACTCGTGCTCAAAAGCAATCATCTATTTTGATCAGAGCAGATTCTTAAGCCACCACTTGACCTGGTAAATCCCTGAGTTTGCCAATTCATTTGTCACATGAGCACAAACACCTGAAGCTTTGTTTGCAGGTTGTTTATCAGTAGAAGCATCAATTCCAAAACAAAGGCCAGAAATCTTGACTCAGAGAACTGAGAAGCCCAAGAAACATTTCAGAACTTCTGCATAGTTTATCTTCTGTCTCTGATAATGTCTACATGACAAATGTAAACGTGATACTAAAACTTTACACTGAAATGCAATTTGAAGCATATCTTGACTCCTGTGCTGCATTTGCTTTGAATGGAGTTTACTGAATGTGTGTTTCTTTGCTCCCCAGGAGAATAGAATGTTTGTGTATGCTCTTCAGCTTCTGCATCTTGCTTTCATTTTCAGTATTGCTTTTGATAAGATTAAAAGGCTGATATTCTGGAAAAATCCAGGCTGATGTGATGAGTTTTTCCCTGTGTATTTTTTCCCTTTAATATCTTTCTTTGGGAGGTTAGCTCACTTTGTGTTCAGTGAAAAATTTTCAAGTCCCTGCTCATATAGTCCATTTCCTCCCCACCCCTTACTGCTCTGCCCCTGTGGGATTAAATTGCGCTGGACTTTGAAACGATGTGCTGGAGTTATTTTGGTATTGACGTTAATACGGCATGCACGCAAGTACTAAGTGGTAAATTACAATGCATTTAATCCAGTATCCAGAATGTTATGCTGTAACATTCACATTAATATCAGATTAATTTTTTTCACTATTAATATTATTGCACTGTATGCTAAGCAGTGGTGGATCACCCTTAAATTGTCCTCTATCTAGTTGCAGAAGTTTTTCCCCTCCTTACAAAGCTCCAATTTATTTTGCATACAAGAATTCCACTAAATAATTAGAGCAGAATCTTGAAGCCTCAGAGAGTGCCAGTTTTTAGAGGCGAGAGCTGCTTATATGTGCTAGAAACAGTAGTTATGATGAATAGAGATTTCATGCTGAATAGAGGTTTCACTATCAAGTGTACAGAAAGCTATGAATCTGAACATTTTAATTGTAGTTGCTTCTAGAAATTCTCAAAGATATATTGTTTTAACAATCAGAGTCTAATGGCAAAACTGTTAATTCAAATGTGGGCCGCCTTTGCTTAGATGAGAGGGCAGTGTCTCTCCTCTGCGTGATTAATACGAAGTAAAGCTCTGTTTTCACTTCGAGAAAGAAGGCCTAGTTCTGAGTACCTGAAAAAATATCAGGAGAGTGGAGACAATACATTCTACTCAGAAGCTGCTGGCCTGCACACCAAGGCCTACAGCAACAGCTTGCTTGTAATTCAGTGCAGGGTGGGATGCTGACTCTGCTGTTTAGGCCTGAGCTACAAGCAGCTGGTTGCAATTCAGTGTTGAGGTAAAGGTTTCAATGAGAGCAATAAGGGACAATAGAAACCATAACACATGAAACTGAAGGCAGTAAAATGTTGCTTCTAGCAAGTACTTAAATTTTATATTTTTTCCCAAGTAGTTACCTAAGTGCTTTCCTTCACGGGATTGAAGGAGAATAGATTCCTCTTCCTAAAGGTGCTTAGCTTATCCTTTTCAGAAATGTGGATTGTTGGGTTTTTTTTTTTTTTTTTTGCTTTTTATTTCCCTCCTTATATACTTTAACTTGACCACTTTATTGATTCACCTATCCTAGTATTGCTGGGAGATCTCAGTGTGGCCAAACCTAAGCTTGTGTTGAAGTTGACCTTGCAGCACATCATCCCTTCAATCCAAATATTGTTGTATCAGCCCCAAACAGTCACTCAAATGCCATTTGAAATGATAATACTGGACAAGCCAGGTGGAAGTTTCTGGGTGTGACTTGTAGTGAATCAGAAAAAAAAATATAACCATCAGTGTGCAAAATAGGAAAGGGAATAGAGTTTTGTTCATTCATCCATCAGAAGCAGGGGAGGAGCTTGCAGAACTAGTCTCAGACTACGCTGAAAATCATCCAGCTCTGTGTGAAGAAAGAAACTGGTTTTTGCTGATATAAATTAGATACATGCTGGTCTTGAATGATACTGTAACATAGAATGACTGCACTAAAAGAGGGTAGCTGGTACCTGTTGAAGATTTGTATGCACCTTTTAGGCGCTGCAGCGAGAAGACATCAAGTCAAGGTATTTCTGAAAATTGTAGAAAAAGATATTGTGGAGTTTGACTTGTTTTGTCAATTAAAGTGAGGAATGGATTCACTGTATTAATTCTCTAGTAACTCAACATTGACAAAAGATGATGTATTAAATAACCTGTATCACTGATTGATATGTTCAGCAGCACAGGCAATTTGCTGTTGATCACAGCTGGTAGAACATGCTGGTTTCTGCTTCTGGAGAGTCAAGGTCCTGGCATGAAAGAGCTCAGTTTTGCAGTGCTTTAGCTCCCAAAAAGTGCTTGTGCTTGTTGCACAACAGTGGTGGAGTCACAACAAAACAAAGGATTTTGTTATGTTGCTTAGACGTGCAGTGTTCAAGGTTTTAGATGAGTTAAAACATCAGGTACCTATTTGTCTGTGTTCCCCCGTTTCTCCTCTGCTATTTTGATTTCCTGTGCAGAGTGTTCTGAAATAGAGATTTTCTTTAACACAAAGTTGCTTTGCAGTTAAACACTTGAAACATTCTCATCTTACTGATAGAGTCATTTTGTTTATTGTTTTCTCACACTGGTTTTGCCATTCAGGGCTTTTGAGATGCTCTTATGCTTTTTCACAGGGCTCACTTGGAGGCCAGTGCGGAGAAATGGAACAGATTGCTGACATCCCTGGAAGAGTTAATCAAATGGCTGAATGCAAAAGATGAAGAACTGAAAAAGCAAATGCCTGTTGGAGGGGATGTTCCAACCTTACAGCAGCAGTATGACCACTGCAAAGTAAGTTGCTTAAGTTTTATGGGTATGCTACTGTGAATTATAGAATGAAGCAAATTTCTGTACAGGAGAAATGATGAATGCTTCCTAGTGACTAATTTCTAGAAAAAAGCTCTAGGTCTCCACCCATTTTGCCTACCCGCCTTACCCAGTAAAGCACAGCTAAGATGCGCTATAGAATTTCATCTAAAGGATTTCTGCAACATATGTTCAGTCTAAACACTTTTTTTAAACTGTTTCATGATATTTTTAGAATCCTGATGGGTGAAACTGCTGTTTTACTCTGAAAGTTAAGCATGCAAAAGTAAGAACTGACCAAGAATCAAGAAAGCAAAGTTGAATGTAAATTCAGTAAAATCGTGAATAGTGTCTTTCTACATGTTTTTCTTTCTAAACTCACCAGTGATAGCAGCCACCTACCCATGCACATTTACACTGCAAAGATGACTCAAAACTATTTCAGAGAACTAAAACTTTTCTGTGCCTTGTACTGTTGTAACTATAGCATACTTTCCTAGTTTTCTGGTTTTGCTTGTCCTGTTCTGGTTTGTATGTGGTAGGCTATTAATTCCAAAGTACTTCTTGACAGTAAAAAACTGTTGCATCTACATTTCTCCATTCATGTAGAATGTAGAGTCTATCTTGCCAATTCTGATCAGTAATCAAGTGAAGATGGTTTTGCCATTGAAAAAATTCATTCTAGTAAAGCTGGTTCCATCTCTTTTGTTGAACTGTATGGTGTAAACAGGGAAAGAGAGCAAATGCAGCTTTGTATAGTTAATTGCAGGATAAGTGTGTTCCCCTCTGACAGCTACACTGGTGTCTTTTCTGCTGTGGTGTTTAGTGAGGGCAAAATTTGAATCTGGAAAAACTTACTAATACAGAAATACTTGGAGTACTATGGGGTAGTACAGAAAACGTAGTCTGACATGAGCAGCACTTTTGCAACTGAACTCCAAAATAGAAGTGCTTAAGGAAATCTGCATATGTTTCTCCTTAATTTAGTCTTTTAAAGTAAATTTATTAGCATAAACTCAGGAACTTTGTTTCTTGAGAGTTCATCTCTTCCTAATCCACTTAAAGCATCGTGCTCTGTTTGTAGGCACATCTGCTGTGAATTTTTTTATAATGATCAAATGGTGGATTACTAGTGCCAAAGAGCAATAAAAGGCTGAAACAGAGCCAAATATGAGTTTGAAGGAGGTCAGTGGAAGGTGGTAGATCTCTGCAGGTCATTTTCTAAAGGCTTGTTTGTGTCTTGTGTAGAGTGCAGCATGCGTATGATAGTAGTAAAATAATACTAGTAGTGCCTCTCATCTGAAGAACTCAAATTGATTAATAAAAGTGGGGTTTTATTCTGAAGTAGAAAAATTTAGTAGTGATGATGCTGGATGGCTCATTTGGGCCACTAGTGGACTGCGGCAGTATGAAGGAGAGATCACCTCTGGGTTGTTTAATCCTTGCCCTTATGTTTCAAGAATAACTGATATTTTGTTACGTGTCAAGGTTAAGACTCTAGTGAGTGCATTGGGGAGGTTTTGGAGATTATTCTTTCATTTTTCAAAAAGGCAGTGTTCTTGCAATGTCACAGTGAGTAGTGGATATAGTTGCCTGAGTCAAGTATTCAATACAAGCTGCATTAATGGTCTGCAACAGCATGAAGTTGAAGCAAACCTGAGTATCGCTTTATTTTTTATATACCTATGCCAGCAAAAGCACTGTATACACTTGCAGATATTTCCTAGATGATGTCTGGCTGACTGTTTCCTAACAGTTATTTTGTTGGGGAAACCCGGAGATTCCCATAGATCATGTAATGATACTGTGATATACCAAATACGTATTAATTAGCAGGTAGCGTTTTGCATTCTGTTGAAGTGTTGCTTATTAGCTATTGCCAGAGGAGGGGAGCTGAACCACAGCTGTCTATTGGTTTGATTCTCATGGCAGTGCTTCACTGCTGTTTCTTAGCTGGATCTGTTCATTTCTTGCTGAAGCTGCAGTTTGCTAATAAACTTGATCAAGCTGAAAAGCTGTGGTTTTTTCAGATAGAAAGTGAAAACTGAAGGGGAAAAAAAAACCGACAAAAAGCGAACAAAACAAAACTCCAGACTTGTTAGAAGTTCTTCTGCTTCCTCAGCAAGGCTAAGTGATTGGTTGATGTGGTTAGGATGTTGGATAAAGATGTCCTTGGTTGAAGAGCACAAGTTTTATTCCTGTGATTTTTATTTTTATTTTCCTTTTCAAAACATTATGCCAAAACTGCCCTTTCAGTGGATTTTTTTTTTTTTAAACTGTATGTGGTTCCATGTTGTCAGTTACTCCGTGCCTTGAATTGGGTATTGCTGGCTGGTGTCATTTGCTTTGCCTTTAAGGTGCTCTGTTTAGAATATGTATCCTGTCTTAAGCTGGGAGTTTTCAGTGAAAATTTGAAGTGTAACTGTATCAGATGAGTATTGCAGAGATATGACTTGATTTCTCTTGCTCCAAGGGATGCTCCCTTTATTCCACCTCTCATCACTAGCTGTCCTGGTACTTTTTGAAATGTTTCTTTTTCCATGCTTCTTCAAGTGTTAAACCTCCTGAACATTTCATTTGTAAGATTTACTTTTGATCAAAGGAGGTTTTTCATGATCCCTTGTTAAGTTTCTGTAGCACCATATCAGATGACCTTGTAAAGGTTATCCCAGGTCTGTCTCTGTGTGTGCCTCTGCTCTCCTCTTCCCTTCAGTTTCATGCCTGAGTGTAGCTTTGAAGTTGTCTTCATGTGAACTGAACAGTTCAGTACCTCACTTTGTCTCCACTACTCCGTGACCCATTTTCTCTTATTTCCAACTTGCTTGCCTGATCTTGTCCTTGCTGGCACTTCAAAATGTAAATGGTAAAATAGTGGCTCAGTAAGATGTGCCCTCATCATAGTCTCATCTCCTTCCCCTTCTTTTTCTCTGTTCTCTTGAATTAGCATTATTTTTTTCCTCTAGTTACTCAATAATTGTTGTTTTTATTAACCTACTTTTTTTTTTCCCCTTGGGTACAGGAGATGACTTGTGTACTTCAGCTTAATGGCACTAACTCTATTGGCCTTTCCCTCTGTTAGTATCTCCCTCACTCAGTGCTTGGCTTCAGTACTGCTAGATAGATAAGTGCAGTATTATGTGACAGTTTGGGTTGGCTCATATTGTTTGGTGCTACTGAGGTCTGTTTGGACAGGAGGAAATAAATGGTTTGCTTTTTGATTTTTAAACTTGTTTTTGTTTTAAATATCACTCATTCTTCTATGCTTTAAAAGCAAACATTACCCACAGCAATGTTAATAAGTTGGATTTGGGCTACGGATTTAGCCTATATTTCCCAGATTGACAGAAGTCTTTCAGGTTGTGGCAAATATTTATAATTTTTTGGACTCCTTTTCATGTTGTTCAGCCAAACTTCCATCATCTGTAGTAGTTCATAGTCTTATCACATACTAAATGCTCAGGGCAGTCTAGCAATGAGCACATCCAGTCTGGGTGTCGTGTTGCTCTGTGTGTTGCAGGGGGCAGATCAAGAGAAAGCTTAAACGGTGCGTGAATTTCCTATTTTGATTATTCTCAAAATCTCTTTGAGAGAGGGGTTGTGGAGCAAGAAGCATTCCCAAGAATGCTGGAAAATTTGGGACACTGAGAGGAAGTTTAAAAGTACCTGAGCTGAAAAGTTGTTCATATGGAGTGTACTTATAGCTGAGTCTACATTCACACTCCCAAAGTGTGGGACACAGGGAATGGTTTATAGGGAAAATAAACTGAAGGCACCTACCTTTTCAGAGTTTATTTCCATTTCTTTTTCCATAATGGCAGTTTCTCACTGTTACTAGTTCTTAGCAGCTCATGTTTCCCTTTCATTCTGTTCTTTATTAGTCTTCCTTATAAATATTTATTTAGGATTTTAATATGTGTGATGCAAATTTTGATCAGCTACGTAGACCAGGAAAAAAACTCCACACCAACTCACAAAAATACCACCCCAAGCCTGTTCCACCCAGCCTCTACCTCTCAAAAATCCACCCCTATGTGCATATTTTAATATTCCAGAAAAGAAAAGCTGCAAAAGTACCATGAAAAATCAGTGGTCTGGTTTTGTGCATATGGAAGTACCTACAGTCACACATGTGTACTAGACAAGGCAGCACAGATGCTGACACCTTGTTCTTTGGAGATGCACTGAGAGCTTTATATATCTCACTTTTCCACTAGAAGAGTTTCTGACTGTAGCTTTTTGAAAGTGTGCTTTTGCTAAAATACAAAGACTACCTGAAAGCTATAAATCACTGTGGTTTGTATTTCAGACAGAGAGCCAGGACATTTCAAATTAAGCAGAAATGGGTACCCTCTTGCATAAATCCTGTTGGCAAGTGTCTGCATAAATGAACAAATGTCTAGCTAATGCTAAATAATGCATGCATCTTGGATCAAAGAGATGCTTAACTTAGCTTCATTTGAGCTCAGAATGAATTGGCAAAGGACCTGTGAATGTTTGATTGATAATTTTATATCTATGGATAGGTCATTAATATTTTAGATATTCTTCAAACTTTTTGGGGTTACTGTCTATGTATTTCATCTTATAGACTTGTTTTGTTAAAGTAATCAAATAATGAAAGTTGTAGTATTTCTTTCTGTTTTACTTAGCTATTTTCACTTAATCAAAAGTGTTACCATAGCCAACTGGAAACTACTTTCTACGTGTTGTTATCCCTTCAGGGTGCCTGTAATTCTGTTATTCTCTTCAACAGTGGGAGAAGTCTGTGAGGAAAAAATAATTTTCCAGCCTGAAACTTTCCTTCATTCTGTCAGTTTGTCTGGCTGGCTTTGGGCAATGGGCTTATTCTTAAATTAATTCCCACTTAATTATTCTAGATTTGTTTTTCTGGGATATTTTCTGTATTAAAATCTGCTTCCATGTTAGGAATTACTAAATCTAAGAATGAAAAGAGAAGCATTATGGTACTGGTGCTGCTTTAGGCTATACTCTTAATTGTAGTCTAGAAAGATCTTTATTAATTTGTTACTTATCACATAAGACAAAGCACACAAAATCTGTGCTGCTTGGAGGTGGTCGTCTAAAGTGGTTGGTCAGTTAATTGGCGGTTGCTGAAATATTAATTTTGACTAAGATGTGTGAGCTATGAGGGGGTAACAATGGAGAATTAAGTGGTCCATGGTTGGAAGTGGAAAATCAATACAGCCTCTTGCTTAGAGGAAGAGCTGCAACTTGGTCTGACGGACAAGGATGTGATGGAAACAGGAGCTTGAGCAATGTGTACCACGCTGCTGTGAAGTGGCTCTTTGAAGTGAGGATGTGGTTTCAAAAACTACATGCTCTAATCAAGATGGGGAATAGCCTTCCCAATAGTCAATCAGCATTACTGAGCGGTATGAGAGCTCCTTAAGTAAACTTGTAAGGGATAAGAGTTTTCTAAGAACTCTTGAAATTTTGTGTATTTGAGAGTCCTGAATGTTGATTATTGGTGAAAAAATCCGCTATTGTTCTATACCAAAAATTTGTACTGTTCAAGGACAGTACAACTCATTAATCTTTAACTGAGACTTTTCTCTGCGGTGTGTTTAGGCGGAAGAGGTGGAAATCGTGGGTGGGAGCATTTTGTTACAGGAGAGGAAGAGTGTAGTTAATGCCTGAAGTTAAATGAGCGTTCTCAAGTGGACTGACTTAAATCCATTGCTCACTAAGGATTTACTGAAACTGATTTGTGTGTTACGTGAATGATCCAGGTGTGTGTCAGTGCTCTCCTGGGCTTTTTCTCCAGAAGAATGATGTGTAAACAAAAGCATGGCACAAAGAATGAAGTGTTAAATTAGGATGCCAGTGCAGTGTATTTTTAACTTTGACAAAAAAATTGTTTCTTCTGGCTGTATTTCATCTTGTTCCCAGAAGTGTGGTTGTCTTGCGATAAGTCAGGAAAGTTGCAACGGATCAGTACTTAAAATAATAAATAACCTGGATAATAAAAGAACAAATTATTCTGTTACTAATGCAGAGTAAAGCAGGTTGTCTTACTGTGGAAAAAACAATTCATAAATGCTTTTCCAGTACAATAAATGAAACATTTCTGTGGGGTTGCCTTTTTAATAATATCATTTTGATGTATACAGCTCATGCTACTCTTTCCTGAGGAACCATTGTCTCATTTGTTTTAATCAAAGACTCCCATATAAATTTTTAGGACCTCACTGGGTCTTTTTCAAACCACTGAATAAAGGAAGATTTGTAGATATCCTCAAATATCTAAGAGGTCATTCTGACATTGCTGTGGAGGAGCATGTTTGTGTCATAAATTAGGCTTACATTGCAGAAACAGCACAGCAATCAGCCTTTCTCTTTGTCCTTAAAAGGCTGCAATGAGTCAAATGTCTGTTTCTGTGGTATCTTTTTATTTCACCTCACAAAAGACCACTCTGGTTCCATCATTGTTAGTAGTTGCCCATGTACAACTAATGAAATCTTGTAACATCTTGATGCGCTGGAATGTACCAGACATCTATTTCACTCCTGTGTCTTCAGCTGCAATACCATGACTGGCTGTGGCCTGACCTTCAAGGGTGAGCCGTGAGCACAGCCAGGGAAGGTGATGGAGCACAAGCGTGTTAGTGACTGATTTTTAATCTCTACCCATAAGACAGCTACTCTATTCCCTTAGCTACCTGTGTTGTTCATCTTGCTGTGTTCTTATGACTCCACTGTATCCTTAGGGAGCTGAAGTGACTGCTATTGCATGGGATGCTTAGGATGAAGTTGCATCAATGCAGTGTTTGATACCGTAGTAAAACAGTAGCTTTTTGTTTTGTCCTTTCTGAGGATGCTCAATATTTTATTGGCTCTTTTTTGATAGCAGTGGCATATTAAGCAAAATATTTCAGGGACTTGGCAATGAAACTCCGAAGACTGTTTTTTTACAAACTGCAACTGCCCAGAAAAATGCTCATGGATTTCAATTCGTGTATGCTTTTTTTTTTAAGATCAGTTAGTATTTCAATTGCATTTAAAAAAGCTGGGTACGACCTGATACCTAAGGACAATATGTCAACAGATGAGCTCCCTCCCTGGATCCCAGAGATGGGCTGGTATAAGGAAATGAGACAGGATGTTTCTCTGAATGCAAATACTGTTTTTTGCTGAGGTCTGTTTTTCCAAAGGCAGAGAGCCAGGAAAAAAACAGTTGCAGTGAATCTGTTTTTTCAACTGGAGAGTGCTGCTAGAGAGCCACAATAATAAAGTGTCCACTGCCATATATTTTTCAGGAGCTTTCATAGCCTATATTAGACAAAGCTGAAAACTGTTTGTCCTCCTCATACCTTTCTCATTTAACATCAGTCTGAGATTCTTTCAGTATAGTCACAAAACCAGCTCAGGTCTCCTCGATTTCTCTGTGATCTGTTTTGATAAACTGGGCCACTAAGAAGAAACATACTTTATTTAACAAGGCTGTTCACTTGTCATTTAAGGTGTGGAATGAAGCTTGTAGGGCTTAATGCAAATCTTAAGAACCTTTTTATATAACTGACACTTTTCCATATGAATTTTGCGCAAACACTAGAGTTTTATTTTCTTTCGTCTTGTGTTCTCAGTGGGCAGAGTCCCCTATGCATCGCTGTTTTGGAGAAATTGAACGGAAGCATTAGTTTATGATGCGCTTCTTAAATATGCAGTAAGAGAGAGCCTGTTACCACTGAAACTGACTGCATTTGCAGACAGGGACTGGTGAAGAATCTGTTTTATTTTCTGTTAGGAACATTTTAATCTAGGTCCTGCTTCCTGCTGCTGCAGGCAGACTCTTTAGGGAAGAAGAATATTTATTCCAGTTAACTCCTGAACTATTGGATCTTCAATCCCTTGTTATTACAGTCAGTAATCCACCCTAGGAACATCAGCAATAAATTGGAAAAATTCTGTTTCCATGGCAGCCACCCACTCCTGTTATCATGCAGATACTAAAGTCAAGGTTTCAAAATGTATGTGCAAAATAGTGGAGAGGATGGGATTCTGCTTTTTCTTACACTTTTTTGTTAGTTTTCCCATTTTTCTTTTGTTGCATTTTTAGAATGCAAAGGTAGGTTCTGGTTTAATGGGCACAGTAATCTCACCGGAGGTATTTTGTTCTGTTTTCTTTCCAAGAACTCTTAACCGTAGCTAATAGTTGTTCCTAGACAGTTACCACACATCTGTATATTCTGACCTGGGTTTCAGTGAATTTCTCTCCTCCAGGGTGGTTAGTCTGTGGGGCTGGGAAACCTCTAGGAATGTTGCTAGAAGCAGTTTTCTTCTCTGAAGTTTTGGTCTTTCAACTTTGGATGCTGAAGGGTGCTAAAAGTAAAATGGTGCTTAAAGATTTGAATCTTTCTTTTTAGGGAAGGTGCTGGAGGTTATGGTTTTGCTAACATGTGATTCCTGCAAAGTTAATTCAGTCTTGCACTTAAGAAAGGCGTTATATTGGGTCTAGGGTTTCCAGTCCTACACTCTGAGCTGCTAGAGGTCCTTACCATTACAGATTCATCCAGGGTTCGTTGCTTTGGGGAAAAGATGGATTTTTTTTCTTTTAATCAGATTTGGAACATGAATGCTCATCTTGTGAAGCCAGTAACGTGATTCCTTTCCTCATGTCATTTAAAGTTTCATCAGTAGTTGCCCATATCAGAAGACTCGGGGTACCCTGAGCTTCAGTATTAAGGTACAAATACAGTTCCTCTATATAGTGCTGTGCCTGATAGCTCTTCAGTGTCTGCAGTCATTCCTCAGAGTTACTGAGATTACTTTGTTTTAGTCAGTAGGTTACTGAATTCTTTGAGCACGATGTAATTAAGATAAAAAATATTTGCTCAACGAAGTGGCTGATGGTTGTGGGGGTTGGGTTTCTTCTGGTTTGTGTCTTGGTTTTGGGGTGGTTCTTTAGGCACCTCTTTCTGGAAGGAGTGTAGTAAATGTCCTCACACATTTACTACTAATGAGTTATTTTACATGCCTGGTTGGTCATCTTATAATTTATTCCTCTGTAGTGTGTGAGGACACTTTAAAAGCATCCTGCACAAAACCTAAGTTTTATTGAGGGTCCTTTCTATCTTGTTGCTTAATGATAATGTAGCATTATGTCAGGGCTAGTAGTGAAACTACTGTGTCCTAAAGAGGTTTCAAGCACTATATATTAACTGGATGTGAAACTTGGTAGCCCGTGCTGCCACATAGACAGTACAAATGCAGTAACTTCTGTGACATGAGCAGCCTCTTCTGGTTCTGCAGTGAATGAAGATCAGCCTTAACTCAAGTTTTTGATAGTTGGAGATGCCATGCTATTACTGACACATGACTGTGCTAGTGTTATGTGGCTGCTGTTGGTTATCCCCATATCCAGTTTCTCTGTAGGACAGATTTTAAGGGGGTTTGGAAAGCTGCGTAGTTTTTCTGAACTTCTAGCCACTGGAGGCTGTTCCTTAAATGAACAGGCATAGCTTGTGGTGAGAGAGAACGTTCCAAAGATGTTCTCAGAGGACTTAATAGCTGCTGCTAATGGTAATTCATGTATTTTATGATAGCATTTTAATCTTTCAGACCTTCCTTGTTAAGAGAATGTGTGTATGGAGAGAAAAAATCTCTATGCCAACGTTTGATGATATAACACAATATGTCAATGATATTTCCTAGTCAGTTTTATAATGTTGTTGTCAGCAATTTTGTGTTTGCAAACAATATTTATAAGCTTAAGAGAGGGTAAACCAAAGCCATAAATCATTAAAATGTTCTAATACATTTATTTTCCCTTTTGTTTGAAGTTGGACTGAATTTTATGCAATCTGTCTATGTTACTAAGGAATTTTTAGTCTAAAAGTCCTAATATGGGTAATAGAATAGATTTTAAAAAAACCCCACAGACTTCCTCTCCCTTGAAACAGCTGGTTTGCAACTTACATGTTTGAAGAATTTGTAAAATATAAAGTAAAATATCATGATTAATGGAAGGACTATACTTATCATTAAAAATGCATACTTTAAAACTGTGTGATTTACTTGGGTCTAAATTAAAATTTTCAGTACCAACAGAGACTTGAATGATTGAATCCAATCATTACTTTTATTAGTCTATTTTTCATTAAGTCAGTGTAACTGGTCAGCAAGAATTCAATATTAGCAGTAATAGAGGAGAGAATAGTAAATGAGATAGTTTTAAAGAAATTACTGGAACAAATACATCATTTTGCAATTTTATATTACCGCAGGTCATCTAAAATTTCTTTTCCCCTTTTTCTAGATTTTATACAGTCTATATTTATTTACCTAGCAATCAACCTGATATGAAATCCTTCTTGTTTCTTTCTATTTTTTAAATAACAGCGGTTTGTACATTTTCTCTTTTGTGGTTCCATCTTCTTTTTGAGTGATGGACCTGCCTCAGAAGAGAGAGGCTGGAAGTTTATGTAAGCATTCACTGCCTTGAAGGGATAAGGTTCAAGCCAGGGAAGAAACCCTCTAAGAGAACAAAATGCTAAAATGATAACATTTTGATGCCCTGCAAAGAGAGGGAGGACTAATTGTGAAAATATTTTCATTATGAAATAAATGCAAGGGAGGGGGAGAGTGTAATCTTTAGATAATTTTCAATGGTATCTGATAGTTTTATCCTGTGCATGTGGTTTTATCATCTCAGATTTTGAAGCAGAGAGATACTGAGCAATACTTCATGCTGACATCAGCGCTGTGGTCAGCGCCTACCATCACGCTGGGTAGGGATGCTTTCAGGAACCCCAGTCCTTGATATAGAAACAAGTCCCCAGGCTTTGACTAAAACACAGACCACTGCAAAGCAGTCATGCTTGGTTGAAATTACTCATTTTCAATAGGTCAGCCTCATTTGGGATGATTTTCTGATGATCTTGTATTCTTCTGTAAGATCATGCAGATAATGCCTTCTGACATTTCTGGCTGCTGCAAGATTCTTAGTCCAGTGAGCATGGTTGCTTGGCTGCAGTTTCTCAAACCCTTCTTTCACCTGTGTCTTCCTACTTATGCTTTTCATGGTGCTTGTGCAGCAACACTGGAAAAGAAGGAAGAAGTTACTCTCTTAATGCTAGATCCATGAAGGAGTGGCTAGTGGTAAACACAGCACAGTATATCAAACAGACAAACAAAACCCCATGGTGTTGTGAAAACAAAGGTACTTTTCTTGCTGGAGAGAAAATTAAAGAACAGACACAGGTCAGATGTGAATCACATTGTTAATGCTGTTCTGGAAAAACAGCTTGGGTACTAGATGATGTGTGTGGCCTAAATATCTCTACATACTGCAAGTAAGGATGCTTACTGCATTTTGGTTATAGTTGTAGAAAAATGTCAAGAAGAGATTTCTAAGAAAGTGATGACTTCAGAGTTAAAAGCACTGAAGCTAGTCCACCCTATTGCTAAATACAGTATAAATGGACTACATACAATAAATAAGTGAAATCCCTTTACTTTTTAAAAAATCTGGATCTAAGGTGTACACTTTTCACTAACATTTCTCAGGAAAAAGAGCAGTATTTAGCTGTCTTGCTGCATTTACATGTTTTCATGTATTTTTTAAAATGGCTTTAAGTTGGCACATTTCTGGGAAATTCTTGCAGATGTGTTGAAATATTCTTTGGTGTTCAGTCACTAAAACCAATTCTAGTTTTCGATTTTGAGACATTCCCTGTGTTCTCAGTGCCATTGTCTATACCTTCAGCATTTTACTTACTGCTTTTACTTTTCTTCATACCTTTATTGGGTAACTTTGCCATGGCATAGAGCTTGTTTCTAAGTATTGAGGACTAAAACTAACAATTTGATTCTATGCTTTTTTTTGTTTTGTTTTGTTTTTTTTTTTTGCTTAATGAGAATTTGTGGTTTCAAATTATGTTTGTAAAGGGAAAGAAATCCTGTTTAATACATACTGGTTGTACTATATGTAAAATATTACAATTCTTTGCCTGAAAAGCTACAAATAAAAAGGCTTGTCATACGGAGAAACAAAGCAGAAAAAGGAAATGAAGTGAGTTACTATGAGTAATAAGTCTGTCTTGTGATCTCTCTGATGTGTCCCCCCTATATTGGAAAGTATTTCTGGAGCTGAGTTAAATAGCCCTGCTTCACAGAAGTATTCTTTTAAGTGCTAGTATCTTTCTTTAATTGACCCTTAATCACTGCCAGTTATATTAAATGACTTCTTTCTCATAATCAGAAAGCCGCTTTGTAGTCATCCCAAAAAAATGGTTTGTGACAACTTTTGCAATAAGTTTCAGTTGGACCGTTTTTCTTTTTTCCAGGTTAACAATCATTCTTATAGAATTATTTTTATTCAAGGAATATGGTTCATGTGAAAAGCTATTAAAAGACTTTACAGTGGGTAAAAATAAGGCAAAGTTTTGTCTTTATTGTCTATGGATATTTTGCAGAACTTTGCCTGGATTATTTGAATTTCAATCTTTCTCTTCTGAATAAAACCCCAAACAGATTGTTAAAATGAAATAGCAGACTCAGTTGGAAAGGAGGAGGGCACAACCCTGTAACTTGGTGATAGAACACTATTTGGAAAACATTGACAATTTTCAAGTGGGTTTACTCAGTGTTTTGTACTAATATATGTACACTGAATGCCCAGCAGTATTTTAATTCTAGTTTCCTATTGGTAGGATTGTCTGAAAGCAGCCATATTTTTGGTTTTCTTTTGCTTCGCTCATTAGTTGAATTTACAGGTCCAGCTGGATTTTCTGTTGTTTTTATGAGACATTGTTAGATCACCTATTTGAAAATTCAAAGGCTTAGCAAGGCTGTTGTGTTGGGCAAGTTTAGTTTGCAGAGGCATAAATGGAACTAATAAAGCAACACAGACTATAGCATGTTGTGACAAGTTTGGGTGTCCCCTGCTTGACAAGGGGCTTAATCTCCCAGCAGAAATCTATCTTTTATTTATGTTCTGTGTGGTTCATGATGAGGGAAAATTCTCTGCTCCTTAAAACAAACTCACATTCCTGCCCCCCCCACCCAGAAGTCCAACCCCACCACAACAATGTTGTGATACCTGCTGCGTTGCTGCTGTGCCGTAGAATACGTGAAATATTACACTTGGGGCTTGCCTTTTTTGTCTTTTTTTTTCTCTTCTTCTTAAGTGCCATTGGCTTTTACAGATACAGCATAGGTGCCAAGTTCTGTGTTTTCATGTTCCTCTAGCTTCTGATGGCAACTAGAATGAGCTGAAGGAGGTGACTTAAGCAGAAGAGAAAGTCATGTTACCCTTAGGGTAGTCCTTCCTCATGTCTCTCTCATAAATGCCTAAAAAATTGTCTGAAGTAGAGTATTTCCTCTTTCCAACACTGCTTATTTTTTTCAGTAATGGTTTTACAGTAATCTTTCTCTACTGAGCAGATGATAGAAACATTCACACACAATCCAGAGACAGGAAATTTTGGAGAAGTGACTTAAAGCAGAGATCCAGTATAATCTGTCATGTCCCAGTAACAAACTGTGTGGTATCAGCTTTACAAAGATGCTGTCATTTTAGATAGTTTTGAAAATGGGAAGCCATAATGGAAGAGTTGAGAGCAAAAACAGCAATCCTCCCTGCGAGGGAGATTGAAGTAGACTGTGGTGAGGAAGACAGTTTGTTGACTGGTGATTATTCAGTTATCTGTCTGGACCATTTGCTTCCAAAGAGAAACCAAAGTGACTGTTTCAAAGAAAGAGGAGTAATTAACGTTGACAGGGTTTCTGCTTCTGAAAGGATTTCCAGTAGCAGTCCTCTCTCATGTATGCATGCATGCATACAGAACAGGAACACCAGAGCTAGCCTCAAACTGCAACTGGTCCCTAGCATTTTTTCTGCTTCAGTGTTCAGCTGGGCTCTGTTGCCTGTGCTTCCTCCTGCAGAGGGGAATACCCGTCCCCTTACGCAATTGTCATACAGGAGATGTTCCCCTGAGACTTTTTGCAGTGATCTGATTATTTATAATTTATAGGTGATGTCGTATAGTACATTCACTTTTTTTTTTGGTGATCACAATTCGTTGCCAAGGATGCTGATGTACTCGTGCACTAAGGAGGCTGACATAGAGGAAACCTCTCATGAGATGTGGGCACACTCACGAAGTGCTTCCTATCTTATATATTGAATGAATATTCATAGTGCTGCATGTCACAAAGTTGCTCTTGAGCATATTGAGTTTGAACTGTAACTACTAAAAGTCTTTCTCAAGACTTCTGTGTTAATACAGTAGGTACCATTTAACAGTGAAGTAACTTATGATACCAAACTTATTTGCCTTGTCCCACTGACGGTTTTCTGAAGAAACGCAGAGGAAATTTTAATCACACAAAATGAGCAAAAGGTGACCTGAATTTAACTGCTCTTAAGAACAAGGCAGCACCCAACTTGTGAATGGTGGCATCATCTCAGTTTGAAGCAAGAAACTAATGGCATTTCATCAGTGCTCAGCCTGAGCAAACCCAGGCCAGTCTGTTGCCAGCAAGCAAAGAAAGAGGAATGTCTCTCTTACATTGAAGAGATGCTTACTGTTGAGGGCGCAGGGAAACAGCAGTGCTAACAGGATATTTGGGGGCTCTTGCTCAATTAAGTAATAAGCCATTTAATATGCAGCAGATGTTTTGTGTGTCTTGTGTCAGGCTGGAGGCAGTACATATTTTGGATGCATAAACAGAATAATGCTTTTTTTGTGTGTTCTTTATCCCTCCCCTCTTTTCTGTGAATATTTCCTGATGTAAAAAGCAGAAGTTATACCAGTTGCTACCCATAAAGAAAAGATGGAGTTTGATGCTCTGACAGTGTTTCCATCATAAACTCGTTTGTTGGGTTTTATGTAACTGAGTAGTAACTCTTATCCAAAGCTACCCAGCTATACACTGTGCAGTGCACAGTTACACAGTTTGAAGCTAATTAGAGTTAGCATTGAGGACACAAATTTCCTTTGCTTCTTCAAAGGAGGTACAACTTTGAAGAGTGTGTAAGAAATGTAACTTCTGTTCTGCAGACAGCTGTACGAAACAGTTTCATCTGAAATAGAAGGATCCTTATTTTGATGGTATATTGCCTTGTCTTTAAGGTTGCTTTTTAGATGATATAATCTTTTTAAATACCTTTGAAATAGACTCAGTGCAATGCTTTATTTGGCGTTGTGCAGTGATCTTTTCCTATGGGGTTTTTCAGGGTGTTTTGGCAGACAATTTAAAATGTTATTTTATCTTTGCTGATTTCTTGTTGTCAGTCCCCTGTGTCTGGACACTGGTTCTTGTACTCTTTATGTAGAGGTTCTGGTTTGTCCCTAAGTTTCATATAAGTAGTTGTCCTGTTTCTGACAGGAGCCAGGAGCAGAGTCTGGGGAGACAGGCAAAAGAAAAATGGAGCAAGTAGAGAGGGTTAGTTCTCTTCCTGCCTTCTGTTGATCAGAGGTGTATGAAAATGCCTTTGATGACACTACTGGTTTACAGAATCCTCAGACACTGTCTTCAAGAATTTGGATGAATCCTTCATGAAAATCTGTGATGTATTTTCCCCAGTGTTTCATAGATAGTGGAGTTTTTTCTGTCTACTTCAGAGAATGGAGAATTGTGGTAATAATCACTGACAATTAATTTTGTCAGAAGTATGTAGAAGTTTGACCAGTCAGTCAAAGCAGGTGAACCTTCCCCTCTTCAGATTTCTTGCAGGCCCTTTTTAGGTACTGGAAGGCTGTCAATATTGTACAATATGGTCTCCCTGGAGCCTTCTCTTCTCCAGGCTGAACAACCCCAAATCTCTCAACCTGTCGTCATAGGAATAGTTCTCTCCAGGAAAAATACAAGCCAGAAGTTGTATGCTCATTTTGCTTTCAGCCCTGGAAACCTAGTCATGATTTTCCTCAGAGTCATGAGGAAATACTATAAAATAAATTAAAAAAGAAATAAAAAGAGGTCAAGTCTTCCAAGGTTGTTGATATCAGATAGCTGTCATGTTTCCATAGTAGAGTTTGGTGTAATTACTTTTCCTTCACCAAAAGCACACTGTAGTTCTTTTGATGTAAAACTGAATGTGTTTTTACTGGCAGTTTAGCATTTGAAAATTGGTTCCACAGCTAGTAGGGTGATTACTGCTGTTGTGTAAAAGTAAGTACTTTTTTCCCACCACACGAAGAGTGGAAAGCTGCAACAGCTTCCCTCTCTCTTCCTCTTTCAGACTCCACACTTATTCAGGCATTTTTGCTGTCTCTGGGGTACAATCTGTATGAATTCCTATATTAAATCCTGATTAGGTATGTTAAACAGATTTTTTTCTAAAAGCTCCATTAAAAACATTTTTTCATGTGCATGGCAATGTAAACCAAGCCTGTTTTAATATACGGCTTTGTGTAGTTTATGCAAGCCATCAAATCTAATGATTCTCATGCCTTTTTTAGCTGTCGTATAACAATGGATTTAAACCAAAATATGCTCACTTATACTAGAAACTTGCTGGATGAGCAAAATAAGCATATTCTAGCAGATATTGTTCTGTTGTTTATACGATACTTTTGTAGTACTCATGGTACAATGAAATGCAAAGTAAGGCTTGAATATAAAAAATTACTTTCTTGAAGAAGGGAAAAAGATCCAACAAAGCAAGTTCAGTGATATGCACTGTGTAGCAAACCCATCACAAAAGGGTTCCACTGACCAGAATGGTTATACTTCTGGGGATTTCAGTAGTTAGTTCAGTTGAGAATTCACATTAGCACACTGAAGTCTGTCTTTTCACTTTTTTGTTAAAAAAATAATCATATATATTTTAAAAAGCTTTTTGACAATAATGTCTTTGGCATTAGCTCAAGGATGCGTGATGTGGGGTTTTTCCCCCAACATAGCTCCAAATCACGTTTAAACCACACCCCACCCCCACTATAAATAAATAAATTTTAAGAAGAAAAAAAGAAAAGCCTTCAGGCATTCCATGTTTTCCAGTCCCTAAAGACCATGCTCTGCTGAGCTTCCAAACTTCTCTGGGCAACCAAGCCTTGGTTATCATTGACCTAGAAACACAAATAAAGTCTCATTTCAGTGGACTAGGAACTATGAAATCAAGTTACATAAGATTATTGGTGCTGGAAGACATATTAATGTCATTATGCCTGCTTTTTTGTAACCTTTGCTCAAGTAGGCAGTGTCTCCCTTCATCTCTACTTGGATTTAGATCCTGTAGCATCTCTAGGGAATGCAGGACTTGTAGTTCTTGCTTCAGAAAAGACTAAAGATGTTCTTCCTTGGAAAATTACTGTATAAAAAAAGAAATTAGTTCAATTTTTAAGAAAAAGCGTGGCCCTGTGCTCTTTAATTTAAGAATAGCTTTTTAATGTCTTTTTTTGATGGAATCTGTGTGACAATTAAACTTACTTCTGCCTTTGTGCTGTAGTACTGGGTTCTTTTCTAGTGCACAAAGGAGGCCTTTCAAAGTCTCTGTGAGGTTATTTTAAGTGTGGCTTTTCCAAACAGCCTTCCAAACATCTTTTTCTGATTTTAAAATGCTGTTAGATGAAAATGGAGGAGGTAGCCTTACTGGTTTTGCATAGCCTTACTGGTTTTGAACTATAACAAATTCAGAAGAAAGTCAGTTGCGCTTCCTTGTATTAGTGTCTCACAGGAATATACAGATGGAGTTTGAGATTGTCAGTTTATTGGTTATTGGTTTTTAGAATGTCAGTAACAGCTTCATGTTTCTTGTCTCTGAGTCTGATGCAGCATACTCTCCTTTCTCTATCTCTTTGGCTGTACTACTGCAGCGTACTTCACTGAGAGATGTTTTAGATGCTTATTTTATGTAATGCATGTCTATTAATGCATATTTTTGGAGGTGTGGGATATTTTCGGTGAGTAGCCATGAGCACATGCACTCCTCCATAGACCAGAGTGGGAAGGGAAATTATCAAGGGACAAGAAAGTCTTGGTGAAAAAATACCCCTGTTTCTGGCCTGAAGCATCTGTTTTGATAAATCAAAGGGAAAGTCTTAAGTAAGCTAACATTTATTTGCCTCCGGTAAAAGATCACCAGCATGCATAGTCTAATTCTCTTTTGCCCACATCCATGCTTTTATATTCCTATCAGTTTAGTTTCCTTGTGCATGCAGGCAAAAAAAGAGGAATTTGCCATAGATGTGACTTCCAGGTCTACACTTACATTAAACCCTTGTAGCTGACACCCTATTTGCACACTTTGTATTGACACTACAGCAAAAGAGACGGTAAGTGGCAAATGGTAAACTGGGAGACAATTTAGAAAAATGCAGCCTTTGACACTTTTCTTTGGTCCTTTTTGAGATGTCTATTTAGATTCTTCTAATAAAAAAATAAATCCAAAATACTCAATATATATTTATTATGGATGCAAACAGCTTCCTCTTTTTTTTTTTTTCCTCATTCTGATATTTCCTTTTATTTCCTATTCTGATGGTGGTCACTGTCACTGATTTATCAGAACACGTAGGTTTCAGTTTCATCTTTAAAGTCCCATGTACTACATGTGTCTTTGTATCTCCACGTACTAATGGTTAATATATTAGGCACCATTTTTTCTCCTGTTATTTCTCTTGCCATATAGATTTAGAATGAAATAGCAAAAGGTAAATGCACCATCTCAAATTAAATATTGTTCTTTGTTTGAATATTTTCTATATCAGCTGGGGTAGATATATTATAAAACTGACCTTTACAAAGAGATGTATAGAGAGACCAAAACACTTTCGAAATTTTATGTGTACATCTTACATTAAATAGTTTCTGATGGGAAGGAACAGCTTTTAAACATAGCTATTCTTATTTTCTTTCTAGTTCATTCTTTAGTGATGGAGACAGCTGGCAGAGACTGAGTCACAACCTTTATCTCTGTGTGATCTTTGTAAACAATTCCTCATCTCGCTCTGAGTTTGCTCAATCATCCTGCTTATTCTTCCCATCCTATTATGTGCCACGGATTCCTTTTTTCCATTTCATTTTAGTGTTTAAAAGTAACAGGACTTTTTCAAGCACCGGGTGCAGAATAAAGATGAATAAGTAATTAAAATGCTACAGGAGCTGCTGATTGGCACATAGGGCTACAGTGTGCTAAACTGATACAAGTTACTATAACATGCATCTTTACTTCCTTGAAAGAGTGCATAATGAGACCTGATTTAAATATATTCTGTTTTTAAGAAACATCCCATGTGTTTTCTTTGAAATTAGCTTTGCCTTCATCTGTTAGAACTATTAAGCAGATCTGTTCCTTGAATTATTCTATACAAGCCTGTACAATTCAAAAGAGAAAAAGAGACTGTAAATTAACAGTGAGTAATTTTGGAAGTCCACTTGCTATGCTCAAAAAATAATTTTAAGGTGCAGCTGAAGGAAATAAGTGCTTTCAGGATACATTAAACAATATGAAAAATCACAACAGCAAAAATTTTGTAGCTTTTTAATTTTTCAACAGTGGAAAAGACTTCAGCTGCAAAGCATTTCCAGCAGAAATTTTGTAATGCCCTGGTTTAGGCAAATTCCTTTTAAAATCTTAGCTTACAAGAGGAGTTGAGTTTTGTATTAGAAATCAGATGTATCTCTACTGAAGAGAGGACAAATGGGTTCGATGATCTTGGTATAACAGAGCAAATGGTCTATAATTTCCAGAGTTATAGCGGGAGTAACATATGTTTCACAGTCTCTGAAAGAGGAACAAATCAAAATGGAGAGTAAATCACTGGCTCATGGCTGAAAATGAGGCAACACTTTTGCTCTCTTCCCTGAGAGTAGGATTGTGTTGGTGGGGTCCTGGGTTCCTCTGCTGTAGTTGGCTAACTTGAGACCTCATACCTGCAAAATGAGTGCTGCAGTGCTGATTGTAGTTATTGCTTTGTTTCATGCTGCATAAAATAATTAAGAGTGTAGTTTTGTAAGCCCTTGTCCATCTACCAGTGGAAGACTTTTTTTCAAAGGAGGTTTTTTAAAATTATTTTTGGCTAGTATTGTTTAAGGTCAGCTACGAAAACAGTTTGCGTTGACACTGCATCAGCACACCAGATTTTAGGTTTTCCCCCTCTTTTATAAGAATCAAGAATGTTTTGAATTAGTGTTGGTTTTTCCAGGGTTCTTGCATGTCCTGGTTTATGTGGGAAGTAGAAATGGATTTGCGAATGCAGCACGACTGTGTAAACCATAGACGCTGGATTTAGTGGTCTGTCACCTGTCGGATTACTGAGGGAAGTGAAGCTTTCATTTTAAACCATTACCTAAAAGTATACAGCAATTTTGCAATTTATAATTGTTGTATGAAATACAGTGGCATGAATTACTGCCCAAGTTGTGTACAGCCCCTTTTTGTATGGCCAGTATAGCTTTAAAATATTAATGTACTTTTATAAACATACAGAAGCATAGTGTGGGCAAAATAAATGTGTTATCTCTGTGCTCAGTGTTCACTTTTTCATTTTGTGTTCACATCTTCATGCTCAACTCAGAAAATACTTCCATCTATGTATTTAGCTCATTAGTGGACAGTTTTCAGTGACACGTTTTGAGATGCTTCTCAAATTTTTTTGCCATGCCTTCACTTATTTAATCTACACCAAAAGTCTAGTATCAATTTTCTTCTAATTATCTCCCTGAAAGGCATAGCCAGCAATAGGAGGGGAATTCTCTCTCTACTAAAACCTGTGCTCCACTCAAAGCTTACAAATGCTTTAACTATCTTAGTTCTTAATGACAAAGGGAGAATGAAGTAATATCCTTGGCAACTGAAGGAGACACATCCATTCTGAGTAGCCACTGAAGAGGTATCTTTTGCAAAACTAAATAAACCACCAAAATATATTATTGTACTTCTTATTATATAAAAATCTTTACAATAATCAAATTCAGTATTGCAGGTTTTGTGCTCCTTGCTGGGCTTTTTATGACTTATTTTACTCTGTAGTGTTCCTCTAGATGTGATTTTTCCAATGAAGTCTTTATTTTGTTCATTCAAGGCAGATGATATTTGAGCTCAAGATCAGATTTATAAGTGGGTTTCTTTTTTTTTTTGTTCTATTGCAGATAGGTTTGCTGGGCCAAGAGTATTATTGGTATACTTGGTTATCCTTGCATTGTGTATTCTCATTGCTCTTCTTGTTTACTGGCAGAGAGACACAGAGAAATATACTGAGTATTGCTAAGAAAAGGTTATGCAAGTCTATGGCTGTTCCAAAAATTTTTTTTGCACCTGTGGCATAAAAAAAAAAACAAACCAAAACCACCAAAACATAATCTAGGCAGGAAGTCTCTGGTGTGCTCAAGGTACTCTATTGCTAAATGATTTTAGTAGTATTGTTTCAGTGTATGGTTTATTTCATGCTAAGAGAGTTCTCTGTCAAAAATACTGATAAGGATTGCCATGGATGACTTATAGTTGATGAGCTGTATGGGCCAAACTCTTGAAGTCTTTGTGTTGTCAACCTCAATTTGAACAATTTCAGTGGCAGGGATGGTGGAGAATTAAATCCAAGATCTCTTAAGGCAAATTTGATTGAAGTTTTATTGAGGGTCATCAGGAGAAATTGATGAAACACACTATGTGAGGGTAAACAGGAGAGACAGAGTAAAAGAGATCCATCTCTAGATTGTTTCTAACTGCTGAAATTTCTTACTCAAAATGTGACATAGCCCCCCTTTTCTTGCATGCGTTGGAAATATTTTGGAAGTTGTATGGAGGAGAAAAAAGTAATTCTAGAAGTATTTCCTACTTCAAAGTGTGGTAGTCACCCCTCTGTTTCTGACAAAGTCTTTGAAATTAAAATAAATTATATTTTACTGGTGCATCCACACAGGTTCTACTAACCAAAAGTCTTTTTTAAATTGGGAATTTTTTGAGCCATAACACTGCCTTCCTTCTTTCTTGAAACAAATTCCGGCATAGAGAATGCTTTAATGATTTGTAAACTATGAATGACTTTGAAGTGTCTTATTCTAGTGTGTGTAATGTGAAATTAAATATTGATACGTACTGTGATGAGCTGAAGAGGTTCTTCAGGAATTTTGCTTTTACAATGCTTCCATTTCTGTATTTTTTTTTTAAATAAGTAGGGGTTGGTTTTTAAATGGCAAATTTAATTACTTATTACATGTAGTGTGTATTGAATCCTACAAAGAATATTATTGCTATTCAGAAGCGTACAGAGAGAACACTGTTATGAGAAGTGTTTGTATAAATGCAATAGTTAATGGTTACTGAAAGTTGGACTGTATAATGCAGGTTCCTAAATGTAATGGAGGTTAGTGTGCTTTCAGTGATTAGTTTTTCTTAGGGTTATTTACTTATTTATTTTATCTGAAGCAGAAGAATGGAAGCATTTGGAAAGATGAGGAAGATAAAGGAATGAAGTGGGGGAGAAGGGAGGAAAAATAACATCTTGCCTCCTGCTAAGCTAAAGTCGAGATGAAGGTGTTTTTTGTGATTGTGGCATCAAGAGACTTACTAATGAAAATGATAAGATAGGATTTGCGATGCTTTTATGGCATCTGTTTTTCACACTTTTCAGTAGTAGAACACTCATTTTATTATACAATGTTGTTGACACTACTAACTGCTTTTTTCAGTATGGAATGAGGCCTTAGCAAATTGTGACAGAAAAATAAGCCTTGATTTTTTAATTAGAACTAAAAAATATATTGTAGAAAATAAGCATAGCATTCTAATAATGTTTAAAGTATCCTCTTTTGTGTTTCTGTGTGTAGAAAATAATACAAATAAAACAGGAAAAGCAGTTTCTTTCTAGGTGGGACAGATTTATGCTTTATGCTGGAAGAAAATGCTTCATAAGAACCACAACAGCTGACTACTTATAACCTTTTTTTAAAAAATGCTGGTTGCACTTAACCCTTTAATAAAGTTGTAAATGCTGGAGAGCAAAATAACCTGAAATTAATTTCCACCACCATGAAAAAATCTTACATAAAAATATATTTTTCTTTCTGTATATAAGTTTCAACTGGTTTTTGTATAAAAAAGATCAAAATATTTTTGAGTAATTTAAAAGATGGCTTTTTCAGAATGTGTTATCACAATAAAATTTCTCCTACATATTCTCTAAATTTAAAAAATATTAGTAAATAGCAGGCAGAAACAACATGTTTCATTTTCTAAGGAATGTTAACAATTTTTGTAATTCTTTTTAGCATTTGTAAAGTAATTTTCTGAAGTCTCAGTAGATGCAGTTTGCTGTTATTCCAGCTATCGAAAAAGTAAACAGTCTGTAGCAATCTACTACATATTACCAATCCTGTTAAAAGCAATAAACCCATTAAATTTACTTTTTATTAGAATTTTAATGTAGTAGTTTCAGTTTGTTAGGCTTTTTTTTTCAACTTGCCATCATCACCTTTCTTGTATTCCTTTCTTCAAGTCAATTTCCTGGAAATTACCTTTCCAGCCTCAATTTCTTGCTGCTTCTGTTCTGTAAAATTTGCATTTTATCTTGCAGTCTGAATAATGTTGGCTATTACTCACTCACTAGGCAGGTCTGGTTAGAGAGATGAAAACGGTATAGTTCACAAGGTCAAGTTACAAATGCATTCTTCTTTCCTTTCCCGAAAGGCACTGAGGCGTGAACTGAAGGATAAAGAGCAAACCATTCTCAATGCTGTGGACCAGGCACGAGTTTTCCTTGCTGACCAACCAATTGAGGGGCCTGAGGAACCAAGAAGGAGCTTGCATTCAAAAACAGGTCAGAAAAAACTCACTTCTGGGAAGGATCAAAAAAAGAGAGAAAGGACTTGCATGTCTCTAGTATATGTTTTATATCCCAGTTACTTGCTCAGCCCTCAGAATTTTTCAAATTGCATCCTGATGGCTTTTATTTCAATGTTTTAGACTCAAGTGTTACTTCTCTGCTTTGTAAGTCCTTTAATGGAAGAAGTGGAAACATCTCTACTGCCTTTTCCAGTTTTTGGTTCAAAACACTAGTGATAGTTCTGTTCTTTTTTCTTAACACAATAACACACGTACCTTAAATGTAGTCAGAATAATACTTCAAGGAATCACATTCAGACATCCATATGTCTATTGCAGAGTTTTACTCCACAAATAGAAATAAGCATATTTGGTGGTATATCTCATTAGAAGTAAAATAGATCAGCTTTAGGAAGGCAGTTATTACAGAATCTTAAAGATTTGAATATTAAATGAATCACTGCTAAGGAATGGAACTACAGCTATCCTAGAAACTGTTTTGCATAGTATTTGTTGAGATATTGGTCTAAGTGTCAGAGACCAACAAGAAGGTAATAATTTTTCTCCACTCCCCCACAACCACAAAATGAGAAATTTTCTCTGTCAGTCCTACAATTATGTCTCTGATATAAGCTACAGCATTATGAAGTCTTACTTTTACTTACACAAGAACTGTTCTTGGAAAATGTAATAATCTGCTTTTACAGAACTGTCAGTTGCTGTAAGGTATGAATAATTTGCTGTTCTGTATAATTTACAAAATTACAGTATATCTGCTTTTATCAGGAGCTAGTTTTTCTTTCCATACATCATCTTATACATCTCCATTGCAAACTTCTTAAGTTTGTTCAGTGGAAACAACTAATCTTTCCTGCATCCATACTTCGTGTTATTTCTGTGCAAATATTCAAGTGGTTTCATATTCCCTAGTTCAACTTTGTGATAAAGTTTGAATAGCTGGTGATTAAAGCCAGGGAACCATTTATCTTGCTGATTAGTGCTGGTACCTTAGCTTAACTTCTTTTTTGAACTCCTGACTCCTGAAAATATTCAGTTTCTCTTTGCTCTCAAACCCATTTGCTCTATGGCATCTCCAGTGTTTTAGTTGGTCTAAATCACAAGCAAGCGTGCAGTTCAAAAATAAGGATGCTCTCTGTATATTTGTTCATTCTTTCCTACAGAAGTCTGAAACTGCAGGTTCTCTCCTCAAAAACATAGGACCTCTCAGCACAAATGATGCCAGTACATAAAATGTTACCGATGTAAAATATTCATTTTCTAACGGGAGTTGATATCAATGTTCTAGTCAGTGTTGATTGACTAGATGCAAACTGCAAGTCCAAACTTCAGATGATAAACTGCATCATAAATTCTTGTTATCTTAGTCTGTTACGAAGATGATGATTATTGCTTTGTACCAATGGCAGTGACAACAGACTAACAGGGAATTTGATGACCACGGTAAATAGCATAGCAATAACAGCCATGGTGTGCAAGTAATGTGTGCATGTCTCTGGTCTAGTCATCATGTTTGAAAATCATTCATATGTTCAGACTGGGAAGCTTCATAGATGTGCACGGAGCTTCTTTTCCCCTTTCTTCTTCACACTCAGTAGTTCCATGGACTTTTTTTTTTGAGCATGTGATGGGTTAGTCTTGAGTACCAGCCAAACTCCCACCCATCCACTTACGTCTTCTACAACAGAGGAGTGAAGGCAGGAGATGGGAGGAACATCAGTGAAGAAAGCTCATGGGTCAGGATGAGGATCAGATGGGTCTCAGATGCAGATCCCTTACAAACTACTGTTGTGGGCCAAATAGGTTTAGCTTGGGGAAAACAAACTATTTCTTGCCATTTAAAATAAATAATTAAATACTAAGTTGGCTCATAGTGAGGAAAAAACCTCACAAACATTAAAACCATTTCCTCCCCACTTTCACAGACTCAGCTTCACTCCCTCATTCCTGTCTCTTTGTCCCCTTGTTGTGATGCCGGTCACGCTCGGAGAGGCAACAAGTGGCATGAGAGGGTTGGGACTCCATGGTTAGCCCAGCACTTTCTTTCTCCTGCTTCTTTCCTCTCATGCCTTTTCTGTGTGCTGTCTCCATGGGGGATATCTGCCCTACCATGGGGTTGCTCCTCCTCCTCTGACCTTGGCGTTCCCACTGCTGTTTCTCCTGTTGCTTCCCTCTGGTGTTTTCTGTTTCTTAAATACACTTTCCCTGAGGTGCCACCAGCGTGGCTGAGGGCCTCAGCTGTGCCTCATGGTGAGCTGACTGGAGTCTGCTGTCTGTGAAGAGACTTTCAACCAGCCTCCTCTCCCAGAAACCCCTGTGAAGCTCCAACTGGAAGCAGTGGGCACTCACACCCTGTGCAGAATGGGCCTGCACTTTCTGTAGATTAATAGAGTTTCAGACCAAAAGCTGTCTTTGAATCATTTTGTCTGATCTCATATATATATAATAAGCTGTTGATTTTCACCCAGGAGTGAGTCTAGTAAATTTTTTCTGACAACTGATGCCACCAATCTCCAGAAAACTTCATCTCTGAACTAGAAGACAGCCAGACACACACCATTTTTCTTCTGATTAACCATTTTCAGTGAAGGGTGTGGGCTTTAGTTTGCTTTTAAGATGTTAATTTATTTATTTTCTGTCAGCCTCTTGATCACTGGTGTTCTCTGTAGCTGGTTAAAGTTAACTTGTTAACTTCAATAAGTCCTCTTCATGTTGATAAAGGTGCAGGAGTGTGGTTATGGATTCTAAGCTGACAGTCTGTTTTCTAAAAATAGTGACAGTCAACACTACAGTCTTGATTTGAATATTTCTTTAGCTGGTTCTATAGAACATATGGCAAAACTATTTTACTAACTCAGACTTGCATTAATTGGAAAATCACAGTTTCTTGAGGTATTTCTTACCTTGTATCAGGGAAGGGGTCTTTATGGGGGAATGGTTGGCTAACCTGAAGATGATAAAGGTTTTAAAATTGTTTTCTATTTTCTTCAACCTCTCAACCTAATTTTTTTAATCAATATTTTTTATTATTTTCTCCTTCACCATAGGTATTTTCATGCCAGGGAGGGCATTTTTGCAAGGGCGAGGAATGAGACAGATTTAGGAGAAAACTGATAAGAATCAGTTTTGAACTTGTCTGACTGAGACCTGTTTTGAGGGACTGTGCATATATACATTTATTGTTCCGTCCAAAGAGAACATTTGTTATAGGATGCCTTATGATAACCCATTGTTATCTATATTGGTCTTGTTAATTTCAAATATATGACAAGAATGTAAAATCAAGTTATGAGTAACCCTTGGTTTCTTCTTTCCCATCTTTACCTTATGCTTCCTGTGTTGGCCTTCTGCTATACCAGAGAGTAACTGTCACATTCAGACAGAGTTCTTCATCTTCCAGGAAACTACTTTCCTAGTTAATTGTATCTCCCATCTGTCTTTTCTTCTGTTTTTGTTTTGCCATGTTTCTGTAGAGAGACCCCATCAGAAAAAAGCAAACTTCACAGTCTTCCTGTATTTGAGCTGCCTCAGCATCTGAGTGGAGCTGATTGATAAGCCAGCAAGCCAGCTGCTGAATTTCATGGATGGACAGGTTAAAGAAATTGAAAATGCTCATGTTTTTAGCATTTTTTGTCACTTGTCCATGGTATAGGAAAAAAAACTTCGCTCTAAAAATGTTAATTATAATTCTCTATGGCATAGTTACAGCTGGCTTCTTAAATCCATATACTGTTAATAGGGTTACAGGCCATTGGAAAGACAAAGGAAAGCAGAAATCATATTTTATGTCTCCAGGGTTCTATGAACTGATGATACAGCTGTGCTGAAATTCTGTCCTTAAAATGCCATTGAAGCAGTGGAACATCCTAGCAGATTATCACAGGCCACTGCACTGATTCTCATTGTAATAGCGAATGTTTCTAGGAGTCTCCAGTGTTGTCCAGCTACTTCAGTAACTTTTAGCTTTCTTAGGACAATTAGATTCCTAGCTTTGAAAGCTGCTATTTGGTACCAAAGGTTGTTGTGATAAACTCAGCATTTAAAAATAAGTATTTACCATCTGTTACCTCTTATTAATTGAATAGAAAGCCCCATAAATCACATCTGTGTTATAAAAGAAATATGTTAGTAAGTATCAGTGAATGGCATGTTGATACTTTATTTACACTGGTAGAGGCACAATACCTTCACCTGCTTCAGACAAATAAAAGCTGAACTTTTTTGCTTACCACCACTGACCACATTTAGGTAAATTTCTCTGCCATAATTTTTCCTTTTGCAAGGAAGATCTCACTGAAAATAGGCAGTTTACTCTTTCCTAATGTATCTAGCAGGCAGCATTTCTATTCTCAATCATTTGTGTTTGTTCTCTAGCTATCGCACACCGCTGGAATATTGTTTTTTAATCTGCTGTGGAGTTGGACTGAATATGAAGTCTAGAGTGTGAAATTAGAAGTGCTTAGGAGAATCAAGAGGGTATGCCCCATGGAAGTCAGTGGAATCATATCCAGAAACTACTTACAGTATTTTGAACACTGCTGCTTTTGTTTTAGTTGGATCTCATTCACTTGGGATTTTTAAGAGTTTCTTCCTAAGATAAGTGTGCAGTTACCCATGAGCGAATCACAAAGTAATTATCTTTCTCCTTTTCAGAGTAGATCTTTTAGTCATCCTACAAGTTTAGTCCAGTTGGGTAAAGCCTTGAAATTCTTCCTGTAGAGTCTACATGGTTGTGTGCTTGGAGTCATATTAGTAAAGTTCAAGGAAATTGTTTCCACTTGCTGAATGGTGTGGAGTGCAGACTTGGAGGATTTTAAAGCCTGATTTTTTTAATGGAAACAGGTTGGCCTGAGTTCAAATTGGTTAATTTTATTACTGGTTGGTTGTTTTGACATTTTTTATTCATGAGGACCTTGGCATATAAACACAGTCATATTTATTCTTGACCTTTATGCTCTGTTGTGTCCCAGTTTTACCTGAAATACGGGATGTTCTCTGGGTGGAAGCACGTTGTTAAAGTTTAACTGTTGCGTTGTTTAAAAGGCCCTAGAAACCAGTGAAGCTTTATTGCAAGAAAATTTTCAGTTATGCCACGAGCAGTGCAGATGACTGATGGCTGTCAAAGGTTAGGACCTTGTGTGAAAGAAAATGCCTTTCTTATTCTCTAGAGCAAACATAGCTCAAAAATATTGTAAATGAGCTTCAAGAAAGCAAATTGGAAACTGCAGAATAGTAAAAAAATGTAATGTCTGTGAAGGAGAAAACAGGCTGAGAAAAGTTGTGTAGAAGGTCAGAAAAGTTCAGAACATGGGTGTTTTTAAGTCCTGTGTGGCCACTATAGGGTGCTGTCAAGTCAGGGAGCCATATCTTTTGTGCTGCCTAACTTGTCTATTTTCTGGTTTTGTACTGTTTTGGAATAAAATAGGTGCCTTTGTTTTGTTTTGAAATGCTGTTAGGGGATGTTTGTCTCCTGCAGTCATGCTGAGGAGCTGCCTGCCATGTGTGCAGTGCCAAAAAAAAACATCTTTATTGATCTTTGGAATAAATAAATGGCTCTTTACAATCTGCAGTCACAGTGCTGTGAAAAGAAACAGGATTAATTCGTTGCTTGCCTTGAGTAACTGCGATACAGAGGTAACGATCCGCTCTCCATTGATACTTTCCCTTAATTAGCAACTGGGAGAAGACATAGCTTGGTGATACTTTAGCAGGGGATTGTGGCAAGAGGATACTAAAACTGAACTCATACCTGGTTTATGTTCCTGAAGCAACATAAAGTTTGGGTTTCCACTATGCAAAAGTGTTGTGAACTTGCTTTGGATCACACCATTTATTGCGAAATGTTGGCATGCTTATAGTGAGAAATATTGTGTGTGGTTTGTTTATGTTGACAAATGACACTGGTTATTCTGGATAAATGTCTGGTTCCCAGGATTGCTGTAATCTTCATTGGTTTTCTGAAGAGAGATGCTGTGGGACGACTTAATTATCTCTTTCACCTATAAGCTATTTTCTTTGTTTCATCCTTCTGTGTCTTCACTGCCAGCACCCACTGGGAAATATCAACAACCATTATTGAAGGACACGTGTATTTGCTGGTGTTGTTCTCAGCTGTCTTTATCTGGAGTCCGTACTCCAGGCCTTTTCAAGAACTATTCATCATACATGACGTTAACAGTTTCATTTGCTCTACTTTTACAATTCTGTCTTCTTTAGACCAGAGATAATTTGTGTTTTATCCTGAAGAGACTTTTCTCATTCACTCTTTATTAAATTACATTTCTCTAGTTTAAAGAACTTTCAGTTCTGGTATAAGAAAACCTAAGTGGGCATAAAAGAAAATGGCCATGCTCTTTGCTTGTTTTAACTAAATATGCAATAGATATTTGAATAGGAGAAGAAGGTGACATAGTGGGTTATGCTTGGATGGTTGGGTGCTCGGAGTCTGACTAATTGCTGCATTTAACCAATTCCTGCTTATTCTTTAAACTTCCTGTTCCCATCCCATCAGAACTAAGTTTTCTGTCAAGATTGTTAGAAACTCAGACGATGCTTTCTCTGCAGCAATGATAAAGACTTCATGACGCAACGATAGCACTGCTTTTGGATCTTCTGTGTGGAGTATGATAACGTGCCATTGTGCCTATTCAAATGGTCTGAAAGCTTCCATAATGAATACAGTGCTGTGTCATCCGTCATTTTTTGCTGCAAATATTGATTGAACCAAGGAAGAGACAATGTCTGACATCATGTGAGAAGGAGGGAACATGAAATCATCTCCAGTTCCAGTGTATTTGGTTAAGAATATAGCAAAAGAGAAAGGAAATTAATGTAATTTTGGCAAGACGGAAAGAGATCGCTAGTTCGAGGCCACATAATAAAGATCAGTCACAGTTGCTTAGAATGAAAACTGCTACAGCCAAATAGTTTAAGAGGTCTAAAATAAACTCTTAAGCAAGAAGAATTTTCTTCCCTGGTGTTATCCATATATGTAAGCATGCAAGGAAACTATATGTAAAATTCAGGCCTGAAAGTTTTCCTTCTGTGGCACTCAGTCTTTGCTAGAGACACAGAAAAGCTGTTGGAGCTTTCAGTACTTTGTTTGTGACAAAAATTTATATTAAAATCAAGATTGTTTCTTTTTCACTACAGAAGAGGACTTTTTTCCCCTGCTCTTTTTCCCTGACTGCAAGGTCAGTTAATATCTGTCCTCTCTGGTAAACAGATGGTCCAGTGAATATAGACTGTTCTTACTCTCTGAGCAGCTGCTGAAGTGAAGATAATGTAATAAGTACCATTAAAAAAAAGGGGTGGGAAGACACCGATCAAACTGATGATTGAGAAGAGTTTATATTAGGTAGCAACAAAAGATCAATGACTTCTGCATAACATTTTTTTTCACAGCAAAAAGGAATTCTGTGTGCTGCTTGGTTCAATGACAGGCTGGTTGAATGAATTCCAAACTAGTAGAAGAAAACTCTTCCTTTTAAGACACCTTCTTTGAGATTTACAGTTCTGTGCTGTGCAACCAGTATGCTGAAGAATGTAATCTCTGCTTGAAAAGAAGTAATGTGTTTCTCTTTAATAAGTTGGGCTTTCGTGATGGAAAACGTGAGGTTATACAAGATGCATTTCTCTCAAATGAATATATGCTGAATGGTTTTATAGCTCATAAAAGCATGTGTTTTGCTCTATTTCCCTAGTAAATGTCTTTTTAGTGCAAGTTTACAAGCACTTCCAAGGCTTTTGTAAAATAAAACAGGCTTGCAATGAATGAATATTTTTCAAATACAATATGTGGTAGATATCCTTGCACAATAACACTGATTTGACAAATGGGCTTAAAAGATGTTCTGGGTTTCAGTTCTGTTGGGATACTTGTATCACCCCAGTCATTCTGGAATCTTTTTCCCATCCCCAAATAAGTGACTAGTTCTTTTGTGAGTAAAGCTGCCTTGTTTCGCTGGCCAGACAAATAAAGTCAGGCTATTGTTCCCCTCTTCTAATCACAGAATCATCAAGCTTGGAAGAGACTTTCAAGATCATCTGGTCTACCTGTTAACCCAGCACCACCATAGCCACCCCAGAACTTATCCCCAAGTGCTACATCCAGTCCATTTATTGCTACAGCCACTTTTCTTCTTATTGCCTCTATTAGAGCAAGAAGCACTCATTGGATCTGCTGGGTGGGTGCCTTTAAGGAAAGCCAAAGAGTTTTGCAAGATTTTCAGCTCTTACTATAAAGCTTTCCACATATTCTTTGTCAAATGACTGATCTTTTTAACTGGCTAATAATCTAGCTTAGAACTTCTCAGACCTTGCAACATTCTACTCTTTTATGCGGAATTGGTAGGTTTTGGCTCTGACAACAGATAAAGGATGATGCGACTGCATGATGTTGGATCAAAATGGTAGATTGCAGCTTTGCATATATGTAACTTCTACTTAGTCCAGTTTCTGGCTGTAGCATCCCCTGTATTCACATGTTCAAGATACCAGCAGAGAAGGCTTCCTCCAATAGGTCTGCAATTTTCTGTCTCCTTTCAATGAAGCTCAGTATTGCCATACCTTCTGTAAAGTATTCCACCTCTAGGTGCTCCCTTAATCCTCATTTATAGTCTTGCAGCTTTTACTCCTGAGGTCTGGTTATCCACAACCTATAGCTGTATCATAGGATACCTCAACCTGGGAGAGATGCTAAATTTTGCTCCTTAGGTGCAGCTTGCTTCTAGATTGCTCACAGTCCCTTTGTCACTGGACTGTAGTGAATTCCCATTCATTCATCAATAATATTATTCTCAAAGGTGAATAATTCCAAAGTTTCTTATGGTAACAACTTCTTTGATGTCCTTACATAAGCAATTTGTAGCTATTCTTTACTGTGTAAAAGAATTTTCTCTTCTGAAAGAGAGTTTTGCTTAGAGCTTAAGCTTTATTTCTTTTCAAAAGAAATAAAGAAATATTTTCTTTGCAAAACTTGGGGTAAAGATCATTCCAAAACTGTTTTTTGCTATGATGCAGTTTATTCTACTGTGAAATGCTGTATATCCAGAGACAAGGTGCAATTTATCACAGCATAGCTTTGGTCTTTATTCAAGTGTGTCAGTATTGCAAATTGTAGGTTACGTCTCTGTCTCCCAGAGCTACATACGGTTTTCATATCTCTTTGCATCTGATTGAGCATTGCAGGTTTTTTTCATGGCCATTTAATTCCAAGTTTCTCTTCTGCAATACCTTCTTACCACTATGGTGTCCCTAAGCTTGGGTATAACCTCTGCTTTTGCAGGCAGAGTACACATAGGCAGTGTTCTCACGTGGTAGCTTGTGACACCCAAAAAGTCACTGGAATATTTTGGTGAGCTCAAAATGTCTTTTGTACCACTCAGCTGCACTCTTTCTTCAAATGCCTCTCGCTTTTGAGGTCAAAACGTGCACCACAACCCACAGGCTGGGTGTGTGCCTCCCTTCCTGTGGTGCTGTTGGCTCTTGTCGATTGCCCTTGCCTTCCACTGTGCTCTGGTTACTGTTCCTCATTCCTCGCTTGGTGTTTCTCCTTCATAACCACTTCCCAGCGAGGTCCTTGTGCTTTTGGGCAACACTCTCTCCTCCTTACATCAACAATTATAATGCAAATTATAATTTCATTGTGAGTTAATTTTTGTTTGGTTGGTTGTTTTGGGTTTTTTTTTCCCCGGATGGCATCTGGATTGTGGTGTTGAATACTCTTCTAGTATTTGTAGTCAAGCATATATCAAGACTCTAATATGGGCTAACGAGATTTGAAAAAAACTTTAAAAGAGAAACCAGAACTAATATGTGGAATTGGTGGGCAGAAACTCTGGTTGTGATCCAAGCAACTGTTACTTTTTATCTGGAAAAAAGTGGCTCCTCAACAGCAAATTGGAATATATTTTAATGTTTTATTTTGTATTAATCACTTGCAATATGCTTTTCTGTATTGGGTGCTGTGGGACAACAGTTGCATACAAGAGGCGTAGTAGGGTAACTTTTGCAGCCATAACTGTGCATTTACTTTGACATTTATCTGGCCTTTGTAAAGCAAAAGCTTTCCTCCCACACCATTTTTGGTCTGTTGCTCTCTCACCCTCCACCACATTAGCAACCCCAAGCTTAGTCAGTTACAATGATTTGAAATAACAGTTTATCAGCAAACGGAAGATTGTATGTCTCATCTGACTGCTGACAGAAATGGTACTTTCATCCTTGCATGATTGTGCATAATTTATTCATAGGCAACACTTGAATTTTAATCACAAGAGTACTGTGATAAACCTTTTCCAGGGATTTTATGTAGGACTGAATGGAAGGCCAATTAGCTTAGTTTCAGCGCATGTCACATCTCTGCTCCTTCTTTTGTTCCCTGGTTTTTGCATTATATAGTTTCCTCTGCTTGCTTTTATGTAGAAGGGGAATCCTCTGAGACTGGCTGTTTGTTTGTCACTACTGAAGCGACTCTTCCCTGATGAAGGAAGCTCCTCATGAGTTTTTTTTCAGCAAGGACCCTCTGGGCAGTAGACAGCAGGACCTGCTGGGGATGTTTTAGTGTTTTCTTTTTAGCTTTCTGGCTTTAGCTTTCTGGCTTTAGCTTTCTGACTGGGTCTTGCTCAGTCTCAAGCTGAAGGTGCAGAAAAGGCATTATGTTTTCTTACTGATAAAACTGCATGACTGGTATGCAGAAATCATGTATTGTGGAGGTGAGAGAAGCCACCAGCTGACTGGTTGTCAGTTCTTGTTGTCAAAGAGGGCTGGTGTTGAGTTCTGCCTGATGTTGTACAGACTCAGCAGGGACTGGGGATTTCAGTATATGCAGTTTACTGAAATAATCAGTATCATCTCCTGTGTGACCACACTCTGAGGTTGTGTGTGTGCCTACCATAGCTTTTCTTATTGTAAGGACCATTGGCAGCTTGTCTTTGCTAACTTGGATGGGATTTCTGTGGTTGCTGGGTTGCGTGGGATCTAGACACATAAGCCTGAAATTTGTGAGAAATAGTGCACCATAAGCTTGATTCTTTTTCAGTCAATAGCTTCATCGAACATTTGTAGGTTTGGAAAAGCTATTTAAACCAGCCTTTTAGGACTTTGGTGTTAATACAGAAAAACCAGTGTAGTGCTGCAGAACCACACCCTGCATGGTATTTAGTATGACTTGGGTTTTGCTACTGAATATGAAGAGACATCCTGGTGCCAGAGTGAAAGGAGGTGCTAAGAGATCCAGGAACAAAGCCCTGTCCTTACTCTTTCTACGTGAAATGGTCCAAAGATGAACTATTGAAGTTTCCAGGAGGGAAGAAAGATCTTATATTTCATTTCCCTGTGCCTCCAAAAGTAACAAATCATTAGTAAGCTGCTTTTACTTCGTGGATGTCATAATATATGGAAGTCAGGAATAGTTTTGTGTCTTCTGACCAAGCTCTATGTTGTCAGCAGGAGTGATGGAGGTTTATTTCAGTTACGGCAAGGTGGACTTTCTTCTGCCTTGTACCTGCTGAAATAAGTTATCAGTTGACACTGGACTTACAGACTGTCTTGAGTGTGTGTTTTAGGAGCACTGTCTGTTTAACTAGGCAAAAATAAGAAATAAACAGTGTAACTGTTCTTTCCCTCTGCAGAATTGACCCCTGAGGAGAAAGCCATGAAGATTGCCAAAGC
Source organism: Oriolus oriolus (assembly GCA_013400235.1). Lineage (NCBI taxonomy): Eukaryota > Metazoa > Chordata > Aves > Passeriformes > Corvidae > Oriolus > Oriolus oriolus. The sequence goes on from VXBT01002858.1 coordinate 346,019, forward strand.
TATGCGTAAACAGTCGTCAGAAGTAAAAGAGAAATGGGAGAACCTAAATGCCAGTGCCAGTATCTGGCAGAAGCAAGTAGACAAAGCATTAGAAAAACTGAAAGATCTTCAGTGTGCCATGGATGACCTTGATGCTGATTTGAAGGAGGCTGAAAATGTGAGGAATGGCTGGAAACCTGTAGGAGACTTGCTCATAGATTCATTACCAGATCACATTGAGAAAACTACAGTAAGTGTGAAACTCCTGGAAAATATTCAGCCTGTGTGTGTGTGAGACCTCTCCATTCTAGTCCCTCTAGTCATATTAGATATTTATACACTGTATGCTGAAATTCTCATGTGAGGTGTTGATACCATGATGATTTTTTGCCTTTTCTTTTATACCCCTTTTAAATACTCTCTTATATAGCTTTTATGTATTCTTAGTGCTTTTAGCCCACATAGTTATAATTCTTCAAGTTTGATAACTTCCCTTAGACCCAGTATTCCATTAAGCCAAGAGACCAAACATTCTGGAAACCCCAGACACCAAGGTCCTCTCCAGAATACATTCTGTAAAGAAAGATAGGCCCATCCAGTGGGAGGGTTCCTCATGAGGGGTCTTGCCTGAGTCCCTCATTGGGGAATCTTTGATAGATATGCTAAATTTTGCAAGGCATATAATTGTATACACATCACATTGTGGGTGGCCGTTTTGTTCAGTGGGGATTTCAGGGTGCATTTTGATGTGCATTTCAGCGCACCTAAAGATCCTTAAATAAATGCTGAGGTAAAACCCTTTTTCCCTCTTAACTGTGTTTAGCTCTCTTAATTTTAAGACCAGGAAAAGGCATCAGTGTAAAGTTTTAAAGATGGTATCTGAGGTCTCAAATAAAGTCCAGTGCTGGGACACATTCACGATGTTGGCTGGGATTACATAAGCACATAGATCTGTTTGGCCATCATGTGTAACTTTCTTGTTAGGAAAACATTTAGAGCTTTTTCAATCATACAGAGTTATGTACATAATTTTAATTTCTGTTCCTTAACTTCCACAAACTGAACACATCTTCTGTCTATTTTCATTTGTGTGAGTGAATATTTGCATTTGCTTTTACTTTAGCCTGGCTTTTCATCAGGATTATTGCAAACTGAAGAACACATACTACCCTATGATGTTTTTGTGGGCAAACCAGTTCTTGCTGCCTGGGTTCCAGGCCACCCATGCAGGCCTCAGTATCCCAAGACGTAGCTGCTTGTGATGGGTAGTAGTCATGCCTGGCTATCTTTCTTCCCGAACCTGTGGGGGAGGGGCAGCTGAAACCTGCCTTCCTTGGAGGAGACGTTCCTTTCAGAGCGTTTCCCTTAATTTGTCTCAAACCGGGACACATGCTTAACTTCATGAATTGGGTAGGAACCTAGTAATGCAGAGCTCCCCAAAGAAGAAATATCTTCTGATAATTAGCATTGTCCAGAAAAGCTGCCTGGAGACAGTACAGTGCAGTGAATATCATGGATTCCAGGGGAACGTGGGAGTATGCTTCTATAGGTAGAGGAGATGGCTGTTTTGGGCAAATTCAGCATTTACTACTAAGCTTGTGTTTCACAAACACAGCTTTTCAGTTTTTAAACTTAAGAATGAATATGACAAAGCATTAGAAGACCCTGGGGTTGTGTACCTGACCCTCCATGTTTTCAGCACAGGATGCTGGTGTTAGAAGAATGAAAGGCCATGGGCTGCAACCAGGTTTCTGTAGATATTCTCTCTATGTTTACAGAGTCTGTGGATTCACAGGGCTACATTATTTCACATATGGCAGTGTAAGCATTCTCATTCTCCAAATTATGTTGTTACTTTCAAGGTTAGTGGAACTGAACTCTTTAAAACAAAGGCAGTCAAAGCTGAGTTGATATCCAGACTGCTGCTGATTTGAGAAGAGTAATGAATCCCTTCCTACCTCTCTTATATTTTAATCTAGATACTAAAGCAAGAAATAAGGTGCTAATACTGAATAGCTCCTTGTTCTCATGCTAAGAAGTGATTTGTCATATCTTAATGGCTTTTTCTGTAAAGTAGACCAAAGCAAAGTCTTTCAGATTTTGACTGCTGTGGAAAAACAGTAACATCTGCTGAAGTAACAGGGGCCTACTGGCTGTCCAGAAGCCCAATGTTTCTTTCTTGACGGTATGTTCCTTCTGTTCCTTGGCCTGAGGAGAGTGATTTTTGAAGGGAGGTAAATAATTGAATTGTCCAAAGATGATACTTTACAGTTGTTTTGGGCTTTTTTCATGATGTTTAATCAAGCTGTTTATAGGATTGAACACTTAACTGCTCACAGCAAGAAAGACATCTGATGGATCTTTAACTGTAACTAAAACCTGCATCATTTTTGTCTTAATACTGTATTTAGTTCGATTTGATTCAATAAACCTTTTACTTCTTTTTTGTCATTGTAGTAGCTTTACTCTCTGGTTCTAATCAGGTAAAACATTGTACTCCTTTTCCTTAGAAGATACATTCCTTCATGCTTTGCTAGTTCAATAATAGTTTTTAAATTGAATTTTTGTCAGCTGCTTAATACTTGAAAACTATAGCTACTGAACACATTTTTTCTTTAGAACACTTGACAGGCTGTATACTGCTAAATCTCCTAATATAGCATTGTGTATTTCCTTTTGCAAGGAAAAGCTGTAAAACCATACCGCACCACAAAAAATAATAAATTAAATTGTTTTAGGGGTGCAATTTGCTTATGGGTGTTTCAGTAAGTTTCATACTGTTTTTCTTTGAAGGTGGATATGAGTGATACAATAGAATATTGAAGTGAGTGAACTTTCTTTGCCGAGAACTGGCTTGTGGGCAGTTGTTTGACATAAGCTACACATTGGGCAGGTCAGCGCCGTGTGGAGTTCCCAGTGGCTTTTGTGCTGCTCAGATGTTGATTGAACATAAGTGTGTGTTTCTAACCCTTTTAGGCTTTTAGAGAAGAAATTGCTCCCATCAACTTAAAAGTTAAAACAGTGAATGATTTGTCCAGCCAGCTGTCTCCCCTTGACCTTTATCCATCTTTAAAGATGTCTCGTCAACTGGATGATCTTAATATGCGGTGGAAACTTTTACAGGTATTCTTCTGCATATGTGCAGGAGGTGTGTGGGGAGGGATATTTCTCACTCTCTTCTGTTTTCTTGAAAGATGCATTGTTACCATGTGTTCATTACTTCTGTCACTAAGGTGTTATTCTGTTGGTACCAATACAACAAAAGGAGCTGTCTTTCCTTCTGTAACTTGGCCAAACACTTTTCTTTTCAATCTATTTCTAGCAGTGCATTCACACAGGAAATTACATTAAACTCTGGGGAATAGTGGGCACTATTGCTGCATGGTTTTTTTGTATGTCTTGTAGCAGTAGATTTTACTGCATAAATCTATGTCACCAAAAACTGGTGTAAATATTTCTGTTCTGTTTCCAGCTTGTGTGAAAGCTGTTTTATTTTGTCTTTGAATGTTCAGTTTCTGTAGGAAATTTCATTTAAAGTGACTTAAGTATTAATAGAGCTATAACAAAATATAAGCCATAGCAATGTAGCATTAAAAGCAAAAGAGGATATGTTGAGAGAGAGATTCATATTGCTTAGTTACGATTATTGTGCTTAATCGATGTGCCTGATTACAGCTGAAACTCATACATAGCTTCACAGTGAACAGTTTAGTGAAGTTTCTTACATCAGTTAAAAGTTCATTGATCAATTTTTGCAGTTTCTCCTTTTTTGTGTTTATTTTTGCAGGAAATACTTATCATATCTCTAGTGAGGGTGGTGGGAATGAATTTTCAAAACCTGGGCACCAGTTTCTGGGCCAGTAGTTTTGAATGAGTCACTCCTGAGAGGCAAAGCTGTTATTGTGTCATATCAGACCTTTCCTTTCCTGATATCATTTGGTAGGGGTTTTTTTTTCTTGTTTTGCTTGCAGGTGGTGTTTTGGTTTTTTTTTTTTGGTGGGGGGAGGCGGTGGTGGTGTGTGTGTCCTCTCAAATGTAGATAACCAAGCAACCAAAGTACTGCTGGGTGTGCTACTGCAGTTTCAATTAAACTGAGAGGCGTCATGTCAGGCAGTGAAGCAGTATCTTCCAAAATGGTACTGTGCTGGGAAGGCAGCTGTGAGATCAATGCAATCAAACTGAGACCTGCTGACTATGGGAATTTGGACAACAGAAGGGTTGGGAGGAGGTCAGAAGCCTCAGAAGTTGGCTATAGTCACCATGAAACTACTGTTGTTCGTTATTGATCCGCAGTTCTCACACAAGAGCACTGCAAGATACAAACATGATTCTCATTAAGCAGATGAAAGAAAAAAATGTAGCCTGAAATGAGTGGGTGTCAAATAATTGCTGGGACACACAAACATTGATTTCACTAACAGGAATGTAAACAAGTGATTTTCTTATCATGACCTTGGTGTTACAAAGTACATGCAATGTAGATTTTGAGTATCTGTGTTTATGTGTAGGTGTCTGTAGAGGATCGCCTTAAACAGTTACAGGAGGCACACCGAGATTTTGGACCTGCATCGCAGCATTTTCTTTCCAGTAAGTTCCTTGAATTAATAGATACGTGTAAGACATGATGGCTTTCTCAAACACTGACTGATTTCCACTCCAGGTTTCCCAATGGTTGAGGAAGTTCCTCTTCCATGGTATTTACCTCCTTGTTTTTGTTAGGGGTGTTTCATCTTCATAACTTCACTGACATTGTGACTAGTGTGCTTCTGACTCTATCTTTCTGAGATGGTCGTGCCCTCATTGCTTTATTCTTTGTCCTCTGCTGCAGTGTCTGACCAGTGACTGTTCCAGAAACTTTGCATGTTCATGACCACATCTCTTCATCCTTTGCCAACTCTTTCTTCTATTGCCTTTTGCTTCCAGACTTGCTGGGATGGCACCAAGGAAGAGCTGCCTGGATTTTTTTTTTAATGAAAGACTTCATGTCATACTTTGCTCAAACTTCAAGTAAAGGGCTGGGAAAAGCAAACGTGCATCACTTCCTCAGGACCTATCCTTGCATCTTTTAAATAAACATTTTAAAGGTGTGAGCCTATAATCTCACATATACTAAGAGAGCAAAAGCAGATTTGATATAATTGTTACACATAGGTTGTGGTATCAAGGTCCATGTTGGTTGGTTTCCTAATGTTCCAACCTACCTGCCATCATCAGAGCTAATGAGACAGAATTTTAACCCAATCACCTCTCTAGTTTTTAACTGAGAGCTTCTGTAATAAAGATAACATTATTGCAGGAGTTGAGAAGTCAGGGTAAAATTGAGCAGCTCTTTCCCAGAGATTCTGAAGTAGCATGTGTCACTGTATAGCTAAACCACTAATATAATTTAAACCACCAAATAAATCTTGATTTTTTTTTTTTGACTTATATGACAACCATGTTCTTATTTTAAATTGACTGTTATTTTTCAGTAAACCAGATGCAGTGTATGTAAAATATTACATCTGTTATGCAAACCAGCAATTCCTGGAGCCATTTTGTCTGGTTTTTAAATTGATAGGACAAGCAAACAACTTTAGAAGTATATGATTTATTTCTTTTTTAAAGCCCTATTAGAAATATTGCATACTGTTTGCCCAGTGGTTTTGTAGCTGTTGTAGTCTCAAACTTGTAACGTGGACAGTACACCTGTGTAATAATTTGTTAAAAAGACTATGGACTGAGTGCTACCTTTAGCACTGCTGAAGAATGCCAGATGAACTGTTCGAGAGACTAGTCAGTCTAGTTTCTGTAAATAAAACAGGTTAGGAAGCAATGTAGAAGAAGTTTCTCAGACTCTAGCTCTCTTATTGTGGTTGAGAGAGAATCAGTGGAAGAGTCCACATGTAAAACTTGCCAGGAAAGGTTGGCTGGTTTTGTTTGTCTTGGCCTGGGTAATTTCCTTGAATTGGCTGACAGCATGCCACAATAAAACACCATGTTCACAAGTCTGAGTGGTGAACTGGCTTTGTTGCTGGTTAAAACATTCATAGAATTATGTCCACAGAGACTGTGCAGTGCCTTATCAGCGTTCCTCAGCCGTGTTTAGGGAATATTCTTCAGGCTTAAAGAGACATTCAGTTTGTTACATACCAAAGTAAAAAAGGGAAAGTTTCCAGGATGTGTGTTGGTAGATACCACAAAGAATTACACCTAAGTAACACAGTTTTGGAAAAACAAATAATATGCAGTCATCCATTTAAATCCTTTGTTAAAAACAACCTCTTTCCCCACACCAGCTACAACTAAAGCTTCTTTCAAAACAAAACAAAAAACCAAAAAAACCCAAACAAAAAAAACCCAACCCAAACCTTTTTTTAGAGCTTTATGTAGACAGAGTTAAAGAACTGATACCCACAGCTTTATATAATGTCTGTTAAATGTAAGTCAGGGACAGTAACTTCAAAAGTAAAATAATAATTAAAAAACCATTGAATCTGGAAAGTTGAAGGCTTTATCCTGACAGGTTGAAGGACTGTGTATTCTAAATCAAAATTTTCAAACCTTTTTAGCGATAAGTGACTTCTAAATGTGAGGAACAGGTAGAGTAGTAGTCTGAATAAAACAATCTCAAACTCCTAAAACTGAGATTGATTATATATGTATGTCTTGTGCAAATCTTCATTTCCAAAGTTGCACTTTTGACTTAGAGGGCAGGTTTTTATCTGTGCTTATCTGACAGCAGCTATTTTCAATGTACCTCACTTACCTATTACTCTTCCTCCAAATACTAGCAAGGAACCATGACTTGCCATCACATCATTTTCAACTGACTAGATCCCAGTTGTCATTTTAATTGGGAATTTTTGCTAGCGAGACACCTATTTCTGCCTGTTCATCAGATTCATAGAACGATAGAATAGCCCCCTTTGAAAGGGTCTGACCTCAAAAGATCATGTAGTCCAACCTTTCATGGGAAAGGGAGCCTAGATGAGATTATCCAGCACCCTGGTTCCAGCCCTGTTAGTCCACTGATTTCATCTCTGCAGTGGCTAGAAATGTTTCATTACTAAAAAGACACAGTGAAGCATTTGATACTACTGTTTGACTTCTTGGAACACCAATTGCATGGATTCATACAGACCATCACTATGAAAGAGCTTCAAAATATTTTTGAAGACTACCAAACAATTAGCCCTTCATAGAATGTTCTACCTTAGGAGTCTGAGGTAAAGCTGTATTAGTAGGCCACTGCAATCTGACTCCTCTTTTTGCTGAGCTATTTTTCCCCTCCCTTCACTGGGAGGCAGAATTTGGTTGATTTGCTTCTCAGTGCTTTTGAGATGGAAGGTAAGCACTTTTCAAGTTAGTTACTGATCAGTAAATTTTACACATCCCTAAAACAGATAAAGGTGAAGAATCCTTATAATCCATTATTCTTCGCAAAAAGATTGCTTTTGCTGTCTCCTGCCTTTACAAACAGTAACTTGTTTTTTCTAGAATTAATTTATTTTCCAAGGCTGACAATCCACTACTCTCTGTTGTGTTTCTTGTATGCTTTCTAGGATGAATCCATGAATATCCACAGAGCACTGACTCCATATATTCCCTAACAAACAGCTCATGTCTCCAGTGGCCTGCTTAAAGCATCTCTCAGCCATACTAATATCTGCAGGCCTGCTAGTGAATGCCAAATTGATAGCTACTATGTTCAGTTTTCATCGGTGATTTTTAATAGAGAATGGTAATCTCATTTTCCAGACTTCCATAGAGCAGAGAGCTGGCAATATTTTACGGAAGTTATTCCCAAATAAATAGAACAGGACTTGTTCCATAATAATTAGTAAATTAATTGATTATGTTGTTTAGTTTGTTTTTATGTCAGTGCAGTGTCTATATCTGTCATAACAAATAAATTGTATTTAAGCAAATTCTTACTTAGCTGATATAATTAATGTACTAGAACAGGAGTCACCATATTGCACCAAATTGCAAGACTAGAGAATGAAACTGTAAAGCTGATGACCACCTTCACCTATCTGGTCGATTTTACCTTTTTTTTTCTTCAGATTTATGAAGGCTTAAGGATTATTTTTTAGGTAGCTATGTCTATTTGAGCATTCAGTCTTTACTATGTTTTTTCTTTACCTACTTCTTTATTGCAAATGTTATCTTCTTCAAACAAAGATGGAATTTTCTCTGTTTTTTTCCAGTAAAGAATGTGGTTTACTTTATTCCTGTAATTTCCCAAGTATTCTTCCCAGTTAATCTGTCTTTCAGTACATGAATATTTCTTAAGTTATAAACCATGAAATTTTGTGTGCTTTAGGAAAAGGTCACAGCCATTAAACCCCTTGAGAGCTGCCAGCTGGTAGCAGGGCAACACTCACCTCTGTCTGTAGCTGCAACAACCTGTGGGGTTTACACACCTTGTAAGGCTCACTGCAGTTTTGAGAAGTCTTAAGGGAAGAGGAGAGAGTTACTTTTGAGTGGAATTTTTTTTTCCCCAAAGAGGGATGGATCCTAAAGTGGGCCATGCTTGCAGAAAGTTACATTAATCGAGAGTTTAATTACTTGAGATCCAGTGTGGATCAAAGCTGTGTCTTTGTTTTACCAAGGTTCCAAACAGGGGCGTCAGGACCCAAGGGCAGGCGCTCTGTGTTGGAAGCACTGACAAATGTGTTCAATGTATATTCATCTCATTGTGATGATTGCTTTGTCCTATCTGTTCTTTCAGTCTCTGCTTCTACAAGGAGTCTAGTGCAAGGAGCTTTTTCCATGCTAAAACCCTAATTACCCAGGCACTAGTCTGGTAATTTCTGTGTACCTGTGGTTTTTCAGTAAATAGCTATTTTTAAGTTGAGCACCAACAGTCCTGTTGGCCTGAACACATTTTATCTTTTATCCTCTGGGATGTTTAGATCAGCAGAGTTGTACTGTCATGTATGACTTCATGCCTTTTTCAACTCAGTGTGCAGAAGGCTTCCTGATATTGTGGATATCTGATTTGCATAAATTCTGCAAAGATTACTGTTTTTAGCAAGGAGTGCAAAGACAGGTTTTAATTCATTTTTTTCTTGGCCATACAGTGCTAATATTAATTTGAGTTGCAAATAGGAACTAAGGGTTGTAACTAATAATAATAATAAGGTTGATATTTCTTCTTGTTCTGTTGTAGAACATTATTTATAGTAGTGGAATAATTTTTTTAAAAGCATAAACTGATAATAATCCTATGGAGGTAGGAAAACAAGTGTCTGCAGTTTCCCTCAATGGGTAGCTTGCTTGCTCAGAATTTATCATCCTTCTTTGAAGTGGAATCATCACATTTGTTTTATTTCCAGCATGGCATCAAATAGATGCCTGTAATCATCCTGATAGATTGCCATAATTTTCTTCTGCTGCTTTTCTAATTACCGAAAGTAGTCTGGGAAATTTTAATTGTTTCAATTTAATTTATTATAACCATATTAATTGTAAAATAAATAAAAGATAGCTAGATTTTTTAATATGACAGGTGCTTTCTAATAACAACCTTCTCTTTATTTCCTCAGCCTCAGTACAGTTTCCATGGCAGAGATCTGTTTCACATAACAAAGTGCCCTATTATATCAAGTAAGTTTGCCTTGATTCTTTTTTTTTTTTGAGCATGGCAGAGGGTCCTATCACCATAACCTGTCAGAAAAACATAGGTACTAAGTAGTTGCTAGAAATGATATAAAGAGTTTCTCTATGTAGAGTTATGCTGCCTATACTATAAAGTCATGTTTATTGCTTTGCATGCTGTATAATTTAGAAATATGTAAAAAGAAGTCCATGACAAACCCTAATTAAAAACCTCAATCAGATAGGAAACAGCAGAGGCGCTCCAGTGTAATACATTGTCAGTGTTCAAACTGGACTTGTTCTTATGTGTGTGGCTCGTCCAGAGTATAATCTGTAGAGGGAAGAAAACTGAATAAATAATGTATTTAAAATTACAGAGTTCATAACCTAGAGCAGAACAGTGGTTACTAATATCTATTGAGCCCATTCATCCATTTTGCCCATTTTGTGCAAAATTCCTTTGGGAATAGACGCACCTTGACTGCCCTTTTGTCGTCTTCTTTACTTGATGGAAGTTTTTGTAGTGCTTGATATTAAGGTAAATTTTACGCTGATATAAATATTTACAAAAATTTTACAAATACCTTGATTACCAAGAGGAATGGTTGAGATACTTATTTTGAAAATAATAAGGAATACCTAAATTACAGAGATGTGGAGAACTTGATGTGTTCTACTCAGAGCAATCCCTAACTTTGCTTTTCTTACTCTACCAGCATTTATTTTGTTTGCCGGTACTTTTAAGGTCAAAGATTGTAGCTTTGAGAGGAGGATAGGTCTTTGCCAGAGAGGTAAATGGAATTCTAAGAAGGTACAGTGTGTAAGCAAGACCCAGAGTAGTTTATTTTAGGCTGGAGGAAATCTGTGTTAAAGTGTTATCAGTTTGGGTTTGGGAAAGGAGTAGGGTTTTAAAGTCTGTAGGATGACTATGAATGGGACCTGAAGATAGTTCATTTTAAAAGAATGTAAGTGAGGATTTTTTATTATTGCATAGTGCTCATAACTCTGAGAGCCACATTTTGTGCTTCAAACAATTTACGAGTACTTGAGAGCTTTGAAAAGCAGGTAGCAATAAATCTGTGTCGATCAAACCTGTTAGCATTCTTGAGATGTGACAGTTGTTTTTAAACTGTCATATGAAGATTAATTTCTTTGAAGGGTCTGAGTAGGTAACCAGAAAAAGCAAAAACCTGCTATGAACATCCTTGAATTCTTTACAAAAGCATTTGTGATTCTGCTCAAAAGTTTTGCAAGAGGCAGCAAAAACTGTGGCACGCTGGAGAGGAGGTTCCTGCCTCCCTCCCAAGTGGAAGAAGAGAGGGCAGAAGTTGGATGTGGAGGCACGCTCACTGCTCAGACTCAGGCAGAAGTGCTGTTAAAATGATCACACCTGCAGCAGTAATTCAAGGAAAATGCTGAAGTGGCAAACTACAGAAAGCAAGAGGAAAACTACCCTAAACCTATCATTTTTTCTTGTGGATACGTCCTCAGTGGATGCTGAAAGATTCATGTTCCTGTTCTACCTTATCAGAGTCGATAGCTGAAGCTGGGGGCATGACTTGGCCTCAGAGGGTTCTGTGGAGCTCAGTACATTCAGCGTTGGGGAACAGAGACAGGAACAGATGGAACAAACTAAGATATACCTTCTGATCTGTGCTGAGCAAGGCAAAGATTTTAAACTTGAATATTTCATATGCATATCTTTTTTTTCCTTATCTAACACATTTTTCTGAGTTTCTGAGGATCTCTCTTACCCTACCTCAGCCAAAGTTCAGTTTTTGAGAAATCTTTTAATTTTCTTCATTTTTTTCGTTGCTGGTTCAGAAGCAAATCTTTCCAGTATGTGCACTAGGTGCGATCCTTCAAGCACACCAGTTGGTGGCAAAGTATCCCCTGGTACAGTGGCCTCACTCCCATAGTAATGTTTCAGTGGCCCTAGAGCTAGAGTGTGGAATGAAGCCAGTTGGGGCTCAGAAACAAACCCCAACATCTCCTAGAAGTTGTTTTTAATGGTCTTGCACAGAAAGTTTAATGAGGGGGAGAAGTGTAGGGCAAGTTCTTTGAGGGTCCAGGTCTTCATAGTAGCAGAGACCACTGTTTTATTTTCAGGATGGCTTTAATGAAGTCAACAGAATTAACTGCTGCATTTCAAATAAGACTTTTCCAGTAATCTTACCCTACTTTCAACATGATATATACTGCTGAAGCAATGTCTTGATTCTTGTGTCTTGAAAAAGAATGATGGTACATGTAACTGGTAGGATTTATTTATTTTAAAAAGCTTGAGGATTTCAGAAGCTTCACAGTCTGGAAAGCAGACTGACCTTGGCAATTTCCTACATTTTTTATTTCTTACTGATCTAAACTTCATTCTTTTCAGCAGCATCTAGATAAATCAGAGAGTTGTGGAAGATAAAGCAGAAAACAGCTGATTCTGAACTTCATTTGCTTTGTTATGATCAGGCTGGAGAGTACTCTTGGCTTTAAATACCCTTTTAAATCTTCGTCTGTTGCTTAATTTCAAACAGAGTTTAAAGAAGAGAGAAAAACAATACTGACAAGAAAAACTTACTTTGGAATGATTACATGAGTAAGACAATTCAAGAGAACAGTCAGCAAGATATAATGGTGGTTTTTTATATAGAAAGAAAAGCGAAGAAAGAGGGAGAATCTGACTTAATTTTCTTTTTGTTTTTAATTACACTAACGTCTTTCAATGAGTTGCCTTTGATGTAAAACACAGCATGAGTAGAAGGAACAGTTACAATAAATCTCTGAACCTTTATCATTTGAGAGCAACTGACTGTATTTGCAGGAAGACTTCTATGTTCAGAGGGAAGATTTAAGATACCAGTTGTTCATTTTAGGGTATAGCAGAACATGGATAATAAAAGTATGATCTGATGATTGGTGGCTGAAAAATGAGAAGTTTTAAAAATTAATTTTGAAAGGGAAATAAATGCTAACTGAAATCAGGTTACTTAAATTCTGAATAAGAACACTTTTTTTACACAACCATGAATTCATACCTTTACTTCATTTTGATAGCTTTTTGTCAGTGTCCTTGAATGTAAAAATAAGAAAAAGAACCAACTGCACTCTGCAACTTTATTGCACACAGAATGTCGTTTAAAAAAAATTAGGGAACTGCACCTGAGAAGGCAGGAGAAAGTACTTTAGGTAGCAATTAATCTGTAAGGAGAATGTCAAAATGATGAAAGATGTCTGTATTTCAGATAAGAAGCACTTTGTTTGGTTCCTGACACCAGAGGTAGCTTGCATTTACGAGCAGAGAGAAGTGGCTCAGTGGAAGGTCTTTGGTGTGGTGACTTTGGAGTCCAATTTGTTCTCCCTACCCCATTTGCTAACAGTTGGCACATCTGCCCTTTCTGGGGTTGTATTTAATCAGGTAATGAAGCACAGGAAAGATCAAAAAGCCAGTGTCCAGCATCCTCTACCCTATAAGTTCAGACAGAGGCAGTCTGGCTTGGGGTATTTTGGAAAGGATCAACTATCCTGCTTAGCTGGAAGAAGGATTTATAATTCATTTGGCCCAGGTTTATCAAGGTGTGTGTCTCTTGGGCTGTGGTGGATATTTGATAGAGCTGAACTTAAACACATGATTTACCCTGTCACTTTTCTTCTCTTGAATTGTTTTACTATCTAAGTCAGATTTGTGAAATGTTGCTGCCTCTGTTGATGTGATTTTATTTAATCCTTTTTGCATCCTGTTTGATTTTTTTTCTTAATGCTGATTATAATATTTTGTATTTCTATAGTTGTAGTAGAATTCAATGAAAACCTTAATCTGTAAAATCTTGGGACTGCTGGAAAAAAAAGCATAGTCTTTCACACTTTTTAAATTGAGCTAATGGAGCATATGGAGGGGAATACAACACAGAAAGCACAGTATTTATCAGTGCACTTTAGGTAATAAGAGTGTGAGGTTTGGACAAAAGGTTTGGCAAACTTGCCATTGAATACATTTTTCATAGGTTGGTTTATAAAGGTTTGAGATTTAATAGGGAAAAAATTCTGTTGTTGTTCATTTATAACTATTTGAATCATACAAATTAGACATCCTTGGCCTCCATAACAGTAAATGAAAGAAATAAAGCCTACATTACATAGCATTTCAATAAAAATATTCTAAAGAGAAGCAGAATAATAAATGAAACCCTATGATCATTAAACATCCATGAGGGAAACATGATGAATATGCAGAAAGCATAATTACCCTAGCATTTCTCACTGTTTTTCTTTTAAGTATAATTTAAGTGTTCTTCGGCCATGTGCCTTTCAATGCTATAAATTATTAGATATTTGTGCTGTGCAGAGGAAACAAAAGGGTAATACAGAAGAGGTCACAGTGAGTTTAATCTCATGCAGGGCATTACATAGGGAGAGCAATTTCCTGTTGCAACCATTAAATTGATCAATATCAAACTCCATAGTTGCCCTGGTTACTTTTCTGTAATCCTGAAAAGTGGCTGGCATCACCAGTGTCTTAGAAATCCTATTTTATCACCTCCTATATTGTGTTTGGCTTTGTGGGGGACCGGAATAAAATGTTTTCTGCTTCTCCATTTTTTAAGACTCTTCAGAAAGTCTTTCCTGATGTTTGGTTTATGCCTGTGTGAGGAAGATGGGGAGAACTAATGGAACAGGGAATTTTTTTTTTCTTGTTCTAGTTATATCCATAATCTCATTCTTATAAGTATTAGGTGTTTCCCTTAGAAGGGAAAACAAAATCTAATTTACAGAAGGAGGTAATACAGGTTTGAGGGTTTGCGAGTTTCTTCAATTACCAGTTCCTGTGCTAGTCTTCATTTTCAATTAAAGAAATGTGGTAGCACATTTCTCTGGAGTGATTTGAAAATATCTGCATATAAATTGTTCTACCAACCTCTGAGGTGCAATACCCTTGTGATGCATTACGCCAACTCATTTCAGCACAAACCAGCATTTTCTAATGGGCCTGAAAAGAAAAAAAGGAAATTATGTCATATCTAGGTAAAACACCATGACATAAAGTGGGGATATTATGCCATTTGAAATTTGGCAAGGGTAGCAAAGTGAGAGTTCTGAGTGCTGTCGATTCATTAGTGGTCAGTAAAGATTCTGATTTCAGGTAGTGTTTTGTGCAAATGACTACAGGAACAGAAAGGTACTTAACATCATGCCAAAGTGCTGTTTGTTGTGGTGTTTGCCAGTGATTATCAACAGAGGCCTTGTCCATGATAAGAAATGATAAAAAAGACCCACAAACCTGTCTCTAGTTTCCTTTCTTGTACAAAAAAGATGAAAAAGAACAAATGGATTTTTTTTCACAACTACATGGGCATCTTGAAACACCTGGAGATGTAGGACTTAATCCATTCATTTCAACAGGACTGTTCTTTTATTTCTAGAGAGCATAAACTAAATGACATGCTAACTGTTTCTCAACTTTTTATTTACAATCAGGAAGTGTTTTTAAAATGGATTATCTTTGCCAATTATAATTAGAAAGCTGCCAGCAAACTTAATGGATAAGAAACAGATTGTAAGGGCAAATGTTTGTCTAAGCTTTAGAGCACTTCATTAATATGGGGGGGGGGGGTTTGTAGTTTGGAGTATTTGATGGTTATCATGTTTTTTAGTTAGTGAAATTTACACAAATGCATTTAGACTTTTTAAAATTACACTGCTTTGTCAGATAATATTTTCATGGATGCATGTTTTGCTGTGTGGCTCATATTGGGTCCATAAGTTTGGCAGAAGACATTTAGAAGACTCTTATTCTGAATAACTCATTCTTTTGATAGTAACAAAAAAAAAAAAATAAAGCTTCTCAGTGAAATGCTTTTAATTCTTCCCTGACTAAATCATGAGGAAAGATGTAATATGTTCATACCACTTGTGTTACTGCCCTGTAGAGGAGCTCACTTCTATAACAGCAGAAATCCCTCCTTATGTCCCCCACTGAACAGAATGAAATCTAGTAACCTGGGCTCCTGTAGACTTTGAAAACTTCTTTTTTTTTGGTGCCATCTACAAGCAAGATGAATAATGAGCCCAGTTGTTGTTCACCTTCAATCAAAGTTAATATCACCTCACTCTGTGAGTAGTTTTTGACCTTAGCAGGTACTTGCAAAAGAAGGTGCTCCTTGGCACTATCATCACTGTCACCTGGGACAGAAGTGCCATGGTAGTTGTAACAGAGAGGGAAGACTCTGCAGGTTTCTCTGCTCTTGGTTAAGTGCTTGTTTTGAATCTTTTCAGTTCATGAAGTCAGTTGATTTTTTTAGCTCTTATTAAATTTACAATCAAGGTTTTTTTTACCATGGCTCTGTCCAGACTAGTCTGGCTTTGGTGCCTAAATGAAACCTACCCATGGAATATATTTGGTGGTGGTAGCAGCACTGCCTGTGACAGTGAGGCTGCTGCCTCCCTTGACCTGAACAGACTGTTGAGCTGGTGATTCATTCACTCTGAGCCCATTCCTCTTCTCTGTGGGATCCTTGTACGGAATTGCTTGGCTGTTACTGGTGGTTTCTTGCTAGGTGTTTTGGGATTAGGCTGGCACAATCATGTTCACCCTCTGTAGTCACTTAGCAACTGTCAGGTAGTACTGACTTTAAGGTAATTATGGAAGGGATTATCTCTCACCTTTTTTCAGTTTCACCAGATGATGTTCACTTGGCCTCCTTTCTCACATTCTCAAATTCTGTGTAGAATAGAAAGAAACTGAATGATAAGTTTTAAAAGCCCATTAGTCTTTGTGTAATCTGGCACAAATGTATTTCTTTTGCAAACAAAATAGAAACGTAAAAGTATTTTATGGTTGTTATTTTAGTAGACATAAATTTCATGTTTCGTGTTTTTCTGTAAAGAGAAAATTTTGCTGTTCAGGTATTTACTGCGCTAAATGGAGAAAGAAGATTACAGTGCAGGATACAGAGGTTTTTGATATCTGATTCACTTTTTCTGCTTCCTGTCAAGTAAATACAAAATTTTTTAGAAAAGCATATTTTTTTTATATGGCATTTTGTCACTATTGAAGTGATTTTAGCTAGAACTGTAGTGAAACTCTGTATTAGAAGTATGCAATTTCAATAATGAAACTGTTGTTTGTTCTTAATTCTTGGAAACTTGATTTGAGGGATAAAGTTTGATTAGTAAAATCAGTTCTTATGCATTGCATATGGGTTTATAAATTAATTAGAAGCTGGAATCTAAATTGCAATTAGCTATACCCACATCCTAATTAAGTATTGCAAATGTGTAATGGAGTATATTTCCAGAGAGGGAATAAAAAAAAGGGCAATGATTTATCCAAGTATTTAACTACTTTTTATTCTACTTTTTTTTAACAATTGAAAAAAAAAAAAAGTAAAAAGAAAAAAGAGAAGAGGTCTCAGGACCTAGCTAAATAACCTTTGCACTTCTGTTGCACTTCTCAGGAATATCCTTACAACACCCCACTAGTCAAAAATGTATTTGTTCATGGAACCATATTTTTAAAGCCAGAAAATAGGGAACTGGGAAATAAAGGCTGTGATTCAACAAAGCCCCTATAATCATGGCTAGTTTTGGCATCATAGTTTCTCAGGCAGTAAACAGGATTTGACTCAGCTAAATTGCATGTAGTTTACATGCAGTGTTTGCATTAATATTTCAACATTTAAAATAGAGGGAAGTGTATTTCTGTGTATACATGTATTTACACCTTCTGTCACAGCACTGCCACCTACCTTTACTTTTAACATAGGAGTTTGGCAGTGTTTTAATGAAGGCTTTATTTTTCTCAGAATATCCTAAGAAATCCTTTTCACTTATGATCCTGACAGTAAAATCACCAGTTGTTTTGGGGTTTCTTGTTTTGTTTTGGGGCATAACTTTTGGAGGTGGCTTCTTCGGGAAGTTGAGTTAAAGCAATGTCCTTACAACAAGCTTTATTAAACCGATCACATATTGTATCCACTTCTGTGGGCAGTTGCGATAGGTTTAGTCAACAATTCTAAATGGGCAGCATGATATTTATGGCATCCTGTTAACATGATAGCGCAGACATTTGGCAGACAAATGAGATCCATGGCAGAGTGTGAAGCATGATGATGGGGAGAAGCTGTCTCTGAATACCTAGACTAGACTCAAAGCTGGAGGGGTTATCCTGGTATATGGACTGTAAAATGAGGACCATGTCCCATTTACAGAGACCCATTTCATGCACTTTCCAGTGGTGTATGTTTGAGGCTAATGCATATGCAAAAG
The DNA here is from genome assembly GCA_013400235.1 of Oriolus oriolus. Taxonomy (NCBI): domain Eukaryota; kingdom Metazoa; phylum Chordata; class Aves; order Passeriformes; family Corvidae; genus Oriolus; species Oriolus oriolus. The sequence goes on from VXBT01002858.1 coordinate 363,839, forward strand.
GCACCTCAGCACTTTATTAGGAGCTTGCCTTCCATTATGGTACATGTCCTGTCTCTGCAGTTCTTTGGAGCAAGGACCTTCCACCCAATTTTTTTGTATTACCTAGCATAAAAGGGTTAATTCTCAGTTGTTTTCTCAATTAAAAAATAAACTGATGATAAATTACTGTGCACCCACTGAGGTACAGCCATTTATGTGTAGCAAATGACAATACAGTTCACTACGTTTATTGCCAAAGTGGCATTTAGACTCATTATTTATAACCAAGTATCCCTCTGTGCAGGAAAATAAAACTGGGTACATTTACAATTTAAGTGGAACCAAGGGTGAAATACTTGGTGTTCTCTGATCATTACTGTTAAATTTGCTAACATAGCATAATTTCATTTTCATTAACTTTTAAAGGGAATCCTATGATCCTTTTAACATGACTTCTCTGATTAATTACCTTGCAAATCTAATTCAAATGTAAATACTTTGTGAGACAAGAATGTGCAATCATTCCAGCAGTTAATATTGATAAATACAATTAAAGAGTGGCTGGTAGAAGGGAATTGGAGATTTCAGTGGACCTGACATAATACATGTTTTGACCGCTATGGCTGCCTGCTTGAAACCCTGATGAATTGAAACAGCAGTACTAAACAGTAGGTTAAGGGATGCAGCCTTTTGAATCTCTGTTGTGTTAACAGCAGTGTAGAGCACGCTCTCCAAATGAAGATATTTATTGACTGGCTGTGTGAATGGTGATCAGGCTTCCCACTGGACTCCATGATCTTAAAGGTCCTTTCCAACCTAAATGGTCATGTTATGTGTTAAATAAATGTAGCAGGTAAAGCTTAAAGTCATTGTCCGTGTTCTGATACATGTGCTCAGATATGCAATGAAGATTGAAATAAAATCTCAATACTTTTTATTTTTAAGTTGTTTTTACAACTATATTTATTGTTTTACAGCACAGGAAATTTTGTATTTTACCGTATTAGTGTACCTCTTAGCTGCAGGGTCAGAGTCCAGCTGTTGCCATAACAGTTAGAATCAAAAGTAAATGTTGTTAAATATGGAACAGCTATTGTCTGACTAACTTCGTGATTATAAAATCAAGGAGATGGGTGGTACAGATCATGCATTTTAATTAGAACTGAGGGATTTCTTGCTGCTTAAATGCAGAAAATCAGAATATCTTTAAGATTTTATTCTTTGGAAGTGCATATGTGTATTTCCTGAAACTTTGATTACTCTGTTCCTTTGTAGTCATGAGACACAGACGACTTGCTGGGATCATCCTAAAATGACCGATCTCTTCCAGTCCTTAGGTGAGTGCATTCATTAAAACATTATGATTTTTATCCCATGAGTAAAGGCTGCATTTGGATACTGACCATGTTTGAGTTCCCATGAACTGAGTATAACAGCATTTCCCACTTTGTGATGACACCCTTTGCCCAAAACCTACTGCCTTGGTCATGCCAGGTATTGTCTTTTGGTAATATTAATTGTGAACCATGTGCAATGACTGTATGCCTTAATGCAGTACCTTGTTTTTTTGCTTTTAACTTCACAAAGAATTGTCCAATGATACAGGCTCTCTGCATGTTTAAACCAGGGTGCTGGTCTGCAAGGAATTAATTTCAGTAATAAATTAGAGCAGCTACCTTTTCAGGAAAAGATAAACTGTATTATGAAGAGTACAAGTAGTTCAACATGCCCTGATAGCATCAATGTTTACTGTGAAATCTCCCATTCTAAGGAGAGGAAAGGTAAAAATGCTATTAAGTGAGGAAAAAATGTTACTGTACCAATAAATTTCTAAAACAGAGCTTACAGCTGTGTGACTGTCCCTTCTAAAGCACAGTTTACAAAGTCATGGCATATAAGTATAGCTTAAGCCATTTTTTCTGTTACTGTGTCATTTGCTGCCCTGTGTTTCCTGTATGTTATCTGATGGAGTTACAAATTATTTGTGAAACTTACTGTATTTGAGCAATTGTCTGGAAACTATGTATCAGTGCATCATATGTATGTAAAACTCTCCTGTATGAATATGTATTACATGTGCCAGCAGAGTGTCAGCATTTCTGGAGGGCCACTCTCTTTAAGGTCCTCGACTGTCGGAATCGGGAGGCTTTCCCTAAAAGTGGATTTGGACTGAGGTCCCAACTTGTCAGGTCTTTTAATTTGCTCTGATACATCCTATTAATTCATTGCAGAGAAGAGAAGGAAAATCAGACTTCTTCCAAAATATGAAGATTTATATGCAAAGGAAAGTTGTGGGGTCTATTTTTAGGGCCGCTTATGTTTCTGTTCTGCTGTTTCAGCTGACTTGAACAACGTGCGCTTTTCCGCCTACCGTACGGCCATCAAAATCCGGAGGCTGCAGAAAGCACTGTGCTGTGAGTTGGGCCTTTGAGGCAAATTATTTCTCTATAGTATTTGGGGAAGGGAGGGTCAACTTCAGTCTGACAACATTAACAGTAGACCAGAGTCATCCTTGACACACTGTAAACCAACAAAATGGCAAGAAGAATTTCCAACAGTAGGTGTCATTATTGCAAATAAATAAAATAAATTAATAAATTAAAAAAAAATGACCTGCAGCAGGTAAGTTGAAATGGTATGCCCACTAAGAATTGTTTATATCTCTAATTTTCTGTTCTGCAGGTATTTATTTATTTATATAGCTAGATATTTAAAAAGCATTTCCTATTATATCACAATTATGGTATAATTCAGCAGCAAATTGCACGACAACCATGTTCATTCAAAGGTTAGCAGCCTCAGAAGTGATAGATCAGGAGATCTTGTCCTGGCCTCTGTACTTGGGACTTCTCCAAGTCACACAGCAAGTAACACACTGCAGTTCTGTGCTCGTTTGAGTCTCCTGTGCAAAGCAAACTGAATTTTAAAAATTATTAGGACTATGAATGGAGAATGAAATATGTAAGAACACACATCTCACAGAAAGAAAATAGAATGAAGTAGGAAAAGCAAAAGGAAACTAGACAATTTTGGAAGGAGATGTGGAACATGAATGAGTGTGGAGGTCACAGATTTTAGAGCTTTTGAAAGGTCTTGGCAACAGATGGTATAAAGATGTATGATATTACCAAATTTTCTTGTTATAAATTAGGAGTCCTTGGCATGGAAGGACTTTTCAGCCCTGAAGGGTACACAGTGCTGCAGGCTAAGTAGGAGCACAAGAAGTGCAAAGCCCTCCTAGGGGTGCAAGCACAAAAGGAGTTGCACAGAGAGGGATCCCCTCCCACCCTCCAGGTGGTTAGTTTTCTTTCCAGCCTAGGAGACAGCAGTCTGAACTTAGCTGGACTTCAGATATGCATCATACTAAATGAAGCTGTGCCTGAGATGGTAGCTAGATACTCCAGAAAGCTGGACTGTGTCTGTGCACAGCACAGGCTCTTAGGAGTACCCCTCGCCACTTCTTCGTATGATGTGGTCCCAGCAAGGACAACAGCTTCATCTCCCAGCAGATGAAGACTAAAGACTATTATGAGCCTTTTGCTTATCAGTGTGCAGGGTGTAAAGTATTCATCAACATGTACCTAAAAACAAAAAGCAAAGCAAGAGATCAGAAAGCAAAGTAAAATTCTCCTTGTGTGAGCTGCTCCTCAGGGAAGAGTGGGAAAAAACAGACTGCATGTGACAGATGCTAATCATGCTGCTTATTTCTGACAGACATACAGCTTTTCTAGTGACCTGTATAGATTGAGCTTCACTTTTGTTACTTCTAATAAGCTTTGAAGAGAGACATATCTTCTGCTCTTGCTTTTACTGCAAAATATATCAATTTGTGTAATAACTGCCATGGTTATTACCATTCACAGATTAACTCCCCATTCACAGATTTCAGAAATGCCCTCCTACTGTCTCCAGTTTCAGGGGAGAGAGGTAGAAAGGAGGACAGAAGTAAATAGTAAGAAGTAAAGAGAATACCTCAGTTTGAAAGAGCTAGGAGTAAAACATCTCTACAGGTCCAACCTGCGTCGTTATCTGTTAAGCTGTTTGTTTACTCCATCTCTTAGCTTCATGGGAAGGGACAACAGCCAAAAAAATCTTTGTCTTTATCATACATGTGTGCTTGATAAAGAATTGGTTTTAATTTTAGGCGGGGAAAGAGTCACCTTCTGTGCTACTGCCGTTCATTCTTTGGTCTGAGTTACTTTAGTCTTCCATTGTACTTCCTGTAATTTTAGCTGCAGATGCGTTTTAAAGGTGTTTGGATGCAGAATGCTTCAGAAAGGCTTATGTGGTAAGGCAAAGAAAACATCAAAACAAATCACCAAAAATGGAGATCACTGTAAAATGTGACAAATTGCTGTCACAGCCATGGTGTGTACATAATGTCAAGGACATTTTTAGTGGGAACTCCCAAGAGCACAGCTGAAGCTGGATGCACAGTTCCACTTGCACCTGATAGATTTGGCTTTGCAGTGGGGACTGATAATGCAGTGTAAGTGCTTTACAAGCAGATTCAGGACCAATTGCACTTTAGAAAGTTCATTTGGGAGCTGTACTTTAGAAGACTTCAGTGATGCCATATCTCTTCTTGGTAAGTGTCAAAAAACCTTGGCTTCAGGGAAGTTACTCACATTTTCCTCATTCTCCTTTTAAAACAAGAAGGTAGAGCTGTGTTTCTTCTTGTTTTGTTTTTTGACATGTAGATTCCTGCAGAGACATACATTTTCATATATGTGTATGTATTTTGCAGGAATATAAGAAAGATTGCAAGTTGGAAATAACAAAGTCTCTCTGTCTCAGAATATGTGGGGCAGATGTAGTGAGAGTGCTTTCCCACTGTAGCAGAAGAATGGGGCCAGAGAGTGTATCCTGTGTTATAGTATTACTGTGCAGCACGAGGTCCTGAAGATATTTTATTCTTGTGCAGCATACTTTAGCTCATTTTCAAGAAATTACAATGCCCCAGATACTGAAGTATAGTACTGAAAGGCAAGAAGGGAACAAAATCACCATGTATACTCAGAATTCTGTTGCTGAGTTCCTCTAGGTGATTTAAAATTTAAGAATGTTAATAGGAATATCAACCACACAAGGGGATAAAAATGGAACATTCGGTCACCAGGGACTAAAAGTGAGAGCTATGAGCACTTTCCTCAGTGCAGTGTCTTAGCAAGAACTGCTACCATTTGCAAGGTCTTTTTAATACATAAACTCTACAGTAATGCCTGACTATTTTCCATGGGGTCGCAGCAGCCTCAAATTTGCCATTAGCAGCTGCATGTAGTTACTTGCTCCTGAGCCAGACACTCATATCTGCTTTAACAGTGCTGAATGATATGGCTTCTGTTTATAGTTTTTCTTTGGGAAAGTCTCCTTGCTGCAGAAAGGGAAGAAATGGCCCTTGTGCCCTTTGGTTGGTTAAAAGCAGGATTGGTCATTCAGCATATTTAAGTAGATGCAGAATGGTACTGCAAAAATGCACTGAAAGCTGTGTAGGCTTCGTGCCAGGAATGGCATGACAGGATAATTGCCTGTCCCGAATTTTATTTAGCCAGGTGAGTGCTGAAGTAAGCAGAAATGGAAGTAATTTCCTGTGATTGTTCTCCATGGATAGTGCCATCCAAAAGTGTAAGATTACTTTAATTTGCATTAGTATAGCATCAGAGTTGTTGTGTCTTTTAGTACAAAAATACTGGAAGTACCTCTCCCAGGTCCTTCTGGAATGCTTAGGCAGAAATATGAGAGATCTTAATGCCAGAAGATCAAGACATGAAGCTGGCATGCTTAGTGTCTGTTGAATTGCTGTTTTCAGTGCAAGGATGGTTATGTTAAGCCAAACCCAAAGGCTATGACTTCCTTGCACTCCAAAGCTTTCTGAATTTTCACAAGCTTTAAAAAGGGCAGGTTTTGTGTGCTGCCAGTCTGTTTTATGAAGCTAATTACCTGCTTTTAGCCAGCCATTAAGTACCTTACAGAAACAGGTTGCAAGATAACCAGAAAACACAAAAACCTCGAATGAAGAAAGCAGAAAACTCCCACAAGCCAAACCTAAATCAAAAGCTAACACCAAAACAAAACCAGCCAACTGTTTGCATTAATTTTTATGGTGTTTTCTTTGTCATGAAGGTTTTTGAAGTCATGAAGGGAAAGTGTAAAAAGTGGTCATCTCCGGAGTTCAGTATTTATGTGATCGGATAGCATGTTAGCCTCACTTGGCTTTACCCCACACCCTCCACAGCTCAAAAAAGTAGTCAGGGACTGTTTGTGGGTTCATGTTGTTTTTAAATATGCCTGTGAGCCTTTTCCAGTGTATTACATCCTTTCCAGCTACTGTAGAAGATTATGCAGCAGTGAGTGTGTTGCCAAACATTTCGGCTACCTCAGGTCGAACTAGTGGCAAGGTGTTTTGCTGCAATTACCAGTCTGCCTCCTTGATAAATACATGGCTGGCATTTGTTTGCAAGCCCGAGAGAAGGGCTTAAAATGTTCCCAAACAAACAAAAAAGAAAATGAAAAACAAACAAATGTAAACCCCTGCAAATCTGATGCTGTGAGGTCAGAATAGAATGTACCAATTTTAGTGCAGGACAGGAAAGGCAAGGGCTGTGAGGTACTGTTTCTCACTTTACAAGGATGTAAGGAAGGGTAGATGGGGGAAAAGGGATTGGGAATGTAACCTTTTGGTAGATCATCATTGGGTTCTTGACAGAATTGCTCATAGCGGTTAGTGTTATCTTGCTCCTGCTTCTTTTTCTGCTGTACTTGTTTTCCAGCCAAGATAGAATTACCCAATTTGCACAGGCTGCAAATCTGGAGTTAAATGTTATTTAACATTTTTATTCTCCCCCTCTGCTCTTGTGGGACGCCACCTGGATACTGCATGCAGATCTGGGGGCCTCAGCACAGGAAAGATGTGGACCTGTTGGAGCAGGTCAACAGGCAAGCAATGAAGATGGTTGGGGGATGGAGCACCTCTCCCATGAGGAAAGGCTGAGAGAGCTGAGGTTTTCATCCTGGAGAAGAGAAGGCTCCAGGGAGACCTTGTAGTAGCCTTTCAGTACCTAAAGGAGGCTTATAAAAAATAGGGAGAGGAACCTTTTTTAAAGGACGGATTGTGATAGGACAAGGGGGAACAGTTCTAAACTAAGAGAGGAGACATTCAGATTAGATATTAGGAAGAAATTCTTTACTGTGAGGGTGGTGAGACAGTGGCACAGATTGCCCAGAGAAGTTGTGGATGCTCTCTTCCTGTCACTGTTCAAAGCCAGGCTGGATGGGGCTTTGAGCAACCCAATCTAGTGGGAGGTGTCCCTGCCCATGGCAGGGGTTTGGAACTAGATGATCTTTAAGGTTCCTTCCAACAAAAATAGTTTTCTGATTTTATAGTTCATTCTGATGATTGGTGAAGAGCAACACAACACGTCAAAGATTAACATGTTCATTTTTTTTTGGTTGAGAGATGACATTTATAGTGCAAACGTGTTACTGACTCTTCACAAACAGCTCAGTATGAGCTTGTAATATACTTCAACTGCATGTTATGTATATTGTAGCAAGCACATTGCAACTATTTTTTTTACTTAAAGTCCTTGTTTCTGTAAAAAAAAGTCGCTGAGGATTATGCCATGTATGTTTCCTCTTTTCTGCTTCCTTTTGCAAAAGGCGTTAGAAGAGCTCACTGATGGCCTTTTATTTTCACCATGCAAACCCCAGATTTTCACAATCACCTTTGAATGGTTTTGAGATCAAAACCCTTTTCCTGTGTGAGATATCCATTGCATCACCATCTGCTTATAGAAAGAATTCTGTAATAAAGGAGATAAAAATATTTTTCAATAAAACATAGAATCTAATGTTATGGAAAACGACAATAAATAGTGTTTCTGTGTCCTTCTCCCTGCTTTCTTTTAAGCCCTAATTTAGCGACTGCTGTTCAGTTAATCAGGCCTCAGTACATTCTTACCACCTTTAAGAAAGAATTCTTACCTAAGAATTTGCTTTGCTTTACATTTGATCAAAAGTGATAGTCATTTTATAGGATTATGCTTTATGGTAAATGTGAAGAATCGTGTAAGCCTAGTGAATTCTCTGTGTGTGCATCCAAAGTTAGCATTCTCTAACTACACAGACTACTGTTAAAGCTATTTTAATGTATATAATAATGTTGTTCCGAGCTGTGCAGTGTCATTATGATGTTCTTATTCTAGTTTTTTTTTAATATATAGTACCAAAATGCTGTTGACTTGTCACAGAAGGGTTTGTCACTATAATGTTACTAAAGGAAAGCCACTGGGCTAGTTGTTTGCAGTGTTTGCTACAATTTGCACATGAATCCTATTTTTAATCCTATTATTTTTTTTTAAACCTGTTATTAGTGGACCTGTTGGACCTGAACACAACAAGTGAAGTTTTCAAACAGCACAAGTTGAGTCAAAATGATCAGCTGGTTGGTGTCCAGGATGTGATCAGCTGTCTCACTACCATCTACAGTGGACTTGAAGAGAAACACAAAGATATGGTCAATGTTCCTCTTTGTGTAGACATGTGTCTTAATTGGCTACTCAACGTGTATGATAGGTAAGAAAAATGGTTTTTTGTCACAGTGTGTACCCCCAGGAATTATAAATTATAACTCCTTAAAAGCTTCTTTATAAAAAAGTTATCTTTTGATGTTTTTGACTCCATAATGAAAGTGCAGTTGCAGGCAGTGAGATGTTTCTGACTCCATAATGAAAGTGCAGTTGCATGCAGTGAGATGTTTTTGACTCCATAATGAAAAGTGCAGTTGCATGCAGTGAGATGTTTTTGACTCCATAATGAAGGTGCAGTTGCAGGCAGTGAGATGTTTTTGACTCCATAATGAAAGTGCAGTTGCATGCAGTGAGATGTTTTTGACTCCATAATGAAAGTGCAGTTGCATGCAGTGAGATGTTTCTTATGCTGTCCTGCTCAGCATTGAACTAAGATTACACTGCTTTTGTACTACTACCAAAGAAACATTGAAAGCATTTCAAGAAATGTGTATATGAGTAGAGAGCTGGAACAGTGCTTTAGCTGTATTCCTACGGTGAGTGTTCCAAGTTTCCCAGACTGATTGCCATTCATATCAGATTCTATTTCTGCCGCAGGTGGGGACAGTTTTTTCATGTATTTTACACTTAGTTACTTGCATGCATAATCCTGGCTGAGCTCCCTGCCCCGAGTCCTCTGTCTAATGGTGGTTGTTTTGATCTCAGCACTAAAGCCTGTCTGATTCTGGAGGGTCAGCAGTGTCCTAGTTCTGGCTCAGTTCCAGCATGTACAGCTCCTGCCATGGATCAGTTCTGAGGGCTGGTGTTACATGGTCCACCTGCCCCCGTCCTGGGCATTCCCAAGGGCATTGAGTTTGCCTCAAGAATGTTTTGGGATGCTTACAGTAAGGACTTGTGAGTTTATTTAAATACACATTTGCAGTTTCCAGAGAGAACTAAGTCTCAAAAAACATGAGAACATCCACTCCAGCAGCCCCCTGTGGTTTAGGCCAGTTCTTTCTGAGCCCCTTGCCCCTTCTTTCTTCTGCTGGAAATTGAACTCTGCCCTCTCTGCCCTGCCCTGCCCTATGTCAGCCTGCATGACCTGCAGCCAATCTGCTGTAATTAAGTTGTGCTTTATCGTAATGAGTTTGTTGCTTATTTTTCTTAGTGGCATTCACTATTCTTACCTCCCTTGCATAGTAAAAACTGGGGAAAGACTTGGTTTCTATCAGCTCCTCCGTGCCCTATAGTGTGTCTCCTTACATTGCTTCAGCAAAGGCATTTCAGGACTCTTCTGGAGCTGACTGAAGACTCAGTAGTGCAATACAGGTTGTGGTCGCTTCAGTGTCTCTGATTGAATATGTGCTATAGTTCAGAGCTGTAAACAGAATTACAAATCAGGATTTCTAAGCTCCCCATTTGAAGTTGAAAAGAACAAAAGGATTTCTTGAACAGCAATAAAAATTATAGCTGGCTTTGCAAATGGGAGCTTTTACTTGTATGCATTATCTTCAGTATGTTCACTCAGTGCCAAATTCTAACAGTTCATAGCTTTGTTTTTCCCCTCAGAGGATTACATACCAGTTCTCTTATACTTCATGGATATTTTACTTTATTTTCGTTTTAGGAGAGAGGGAAGGAGGGAACAGAGTACATAGAACCATTTATCATTTATGTGCTGGCTACTGGCATTCAAACATTGCTGTTAAATATTTTGACATTCTTGTTAGTTGGACTTCTCATTATGGATGAAAAATTAGAGGATCCATCCATTAACTAGGACTTCTTCCTGCAATTATTTTTATTTTGCAGAGTTCTGTATTGTGAGTGAATAAACACATCACTTGCAAATAGAGCAGTAGATCAAGTAGATCAAGAGCTTGACTTAAATGTTATTGGCAATTTAAAATGAGACACATAATAATGTCAGAGAATTTTTTGTAGTTACTGGTTGGGTTTTGTTTTCTTTCAGATTGAACACAAATCTATTATATTTTCTTGAGTTACCTTTGCTTCCTAACTTCAATTAGAAGTCAGTTGTTTAATCTGTTCGTATTTAAAATGCACTTAGTAAGAGCAAACCTTTCATTCAATAATGTTTCCAGTTTCTCCCATTTCCCCTTGACTATTATGTTGAAAACATAGTGTAGAAAATTCTTCAAGCCCGTTAAATACTTGAGTCTTTATTCAAACTTTGAAAAATCAAGGGTGAAGGTTTACTGAGAGAAAATTACCTTTTACAGTTGTTTCCTTGTTCCCATTTCCAATTCACTTCAGGAAGAAAAAGAAATACTAAAAAGACCAGGCGCCAATTTTAAGCTGGAATTTTTGATTTTGTTTTCTAAATTGGCCTGTACAAAAGAGCTGATTTGTGTCTTGGCATTTCCATTGTATGTACTGCATTGGTATTACACATATACAGTGTGTCAAAGTTGTTAAACTGCCTACAGAAACATCTGTTAGTCACATGCTGCTAACCTGAGATTTAATTACAAATTCACTGATAATGGCAAACTGAATAGTTCTCCAGACTTAACGTGCAGATGTCTTTGGCCCTTAAAAAGAACCAATTTATTTTTAGAAAAGGTCTGTTATGTTCTGGTATTTTCTGACACATCAGGAATGATTCATTCTGAGCAGAGGAGAGAAACGCTAAAATTACTCAGTGACTTTTACTACATCAAGGACTCAAAGGCTGTTCCAGACAGCAACATCTGCCCTTGTAAATGTTTTCCAAACTTAAAGTTCTTTGTTTTGGCTAGTCCAGAGATTTTTTTTTTTTAATGAAATTAAAGATAAATATCTTAATACTTACTATGAGAATTGTGAAGGAAATTTTTTACTCTGTAAAATCATTTGGCTAGGCCTGCGTTTAAAGCATCCAAAAGCAATAGCTGGTGGTTTTTCTTTTGAACTATATACTGTCAAATTTGCTGAAATCTCCAGACATCATTTATATAAAAGGACTGATAGCTTTCAGTACTAATGGAATAGCTTCACACTCCTTGAAATGAGTTGTTTCTGTATGTACTGATTCAGGGTGATGACTCATTTCAATTAGAATTACCCATAAAGAAACTTTTATGTGCACTGTTTAAACATTTTGCAATGTTTATCTGACTTCCTGTATTTTAACTTTTAAATTTTCTTAGGGTTTTTTTTTTAACGTTATGATGCTTTTGATAATGCCTTCTTTTAGATTGAATTTCTTTGGTACATTACTCTGAGAAGGGTATCTGTGGTATTTATGCTGACATTTTCTGTATGATCAAAGCTGTCTTTCATGATCATTCTCTGTGGCCCAATTTTCCCCTGAAGAATCAAAACTTTGTTATTTATTGTTGCACTCATACACCTGGCAGCTTCTAACACCAGGCTGAGTTGATATCCCAGGCCTTACCAGCGTGTTCATTTCAGTAAAATCAGAACTTCTGAGGAATAAGGGTGAGATACCTGCTCAGTCAACCTTAACTTTGTCCCCTGGTTTTGACAGTAGCTGATGGAAGTTTTCTGCATGCCCTCCAGTTGTACCCCGGTGTTTATGGTGGCTGTTTGGATTCACAGAGCGCTCAGTGGGAGCAGCTTAGCAGGCTATGATAGCAGTAGGAAGGCTCTGGGAAGGCTGTGGCCCTCTGCAAGGCAGGAAAATGAGCTCCTTGTGTCTGACTTGTCTGGGGGTGATCAAGGGGAGGTGCCTGTGCTGACCTTCATTGATCTTCCAGGCTGCCTCGTGTTGCTGGGCTATGCAGATAACTGATAGCTGCAGTCCTGGTAGCCCTTAGCTGCAGTGTCAGCGTTTTCTAGGCTTGAGCCCTCTTTGACAAGAGAAAGCTGAACTGCACTGGGGTTGTCTTCATTCTCTAGTTTTCCTTGCTGGTACCTGATGTTTTTATGCTATTGTCCCTCTTCCTCCAGGGACATAGTGTTCCTCTAGATTTCATATTGTAATTTTGTTTTCCTGGATTCTTTATTGTGTATTTCTGTTTGCAGTCTCCTATATTTAACCTTGTTGCTTGCCTGACCTTTTTTTAATCTGGCTAACTCCTGTATGCAGCAGTGCCCATCACTGGTTGTCCCTTTGGCATTCACATACTTAGATAAAATGCTTATATATGTTATATCTGTCTGTGCCATCACAATGCTACAGAATATTTGCATACCATTGTTGGTAAACAGCAATTTTTTACACTTACATTCAGCAATTACATATTAATTACATCCTGATTAGTACATTTATAATTTACCGGTTTCACAGTCCTCTGTTTTGGCTATGATATGGACTGTGTTTGCCTATCAAAGAAGTTTTGGATCCTAATTCTATGTTACGAAGTTACTTAGGGAAAGGAATAGATTCAGGCTCCCCTTCATCAGCATCAGAGCAAAAAAAAATCTGAGCTGCTTAAAGTGACTAAAAACCATTATCAATTGATTTTGTAATGACAAGGATGCTTGTATTGCTATAATGAGTCTGAATAGTGGGCTGATATTTGTGGTATGTATGACCCATAAATTTTTATTAATTCAGGCATTAAAAAGTTTCTTGAACCTTCCCACTGTAAGGCCTTGTTTCTTAGATGTTCAGACACATAGGACAATTAGATGGTTGTTCTGCCATTCAGAGGTGCCTTGCAAGACAAGCTTGTGGCAAAGTAGCCTAATAGTCTCCCAGCAGGTCGAGGGAGGTGATCCTGCACTTCTACTCAGCATTGGTGAGACACATCTGGAGTGTCGGGTCCAGTTATGGGCTCCCCAGGATAAAAGAGACATGGACAAACTGGCATGAGTCCAGTGAAGTACCATGAAGACAATTAATGACTTGGATGTATCCGTAGAGGCTGAGATGGGACTTTTCAACCTGGAGAAGAGAAATTTCAGGAGGATCTTATCAATGTGTGTAAACACTCAATGGGAGCAGAAGAGAAGATAGAGCTGGGCTCTTCTCGGTGGCGTGCAGTGACAGGACAAGAGGCAGCAGGCACAACCTGAAACACAGGAAATTTTGCTTAAATGTATGAGAAAAAGATTTTTTTTTAATGTAAGAGTGATCAAACAGTGCCACAGGTTACTCAGAGAAGCTGTTCAGTCTCCATCCTTGAAGATACTGAAGTGATGGGATGTGACCCGGGAAAACCTGCTCTACCTGACTGAGCAGGGGCATTGGTCTCTGGAAGCCCCTCCTAATCTTGGTGGTTTTGTGGCTCACTAAGCTGGGGAAACTTAAACCATTGACTTGGAAATGTCAGGACTACAAAGTCTATAGGTTTGGAGGGGAGAGAGGGAGTGTGTGTGGCATTTGGTTTTGGTGTGTTGGGTTTTTTTACTGTATATATGTCATTACACTGCTAATATTTATCTGTCTCCAAGAAAGAGATTAGGGGTAAATATGTTGCTCTTTCAAAAAATGTAATATTGCAGACTTTATAATTATTTATGTAATTTATTGAGAAAATGCTTTTTGTGTGAAGGAAGTTTTTCACAAACCCTACAAAAATCTGCTAAAATCAGAAGAAGCTTGAAGCCTTGACATATGTGCCCTGATCTTTTAGCTGCAAAGTCTCCCCTTCTGTCTTTAATAAACAAATGATGTGGTCAGTCCTGAGTTAAATCAAACCCAAATGAATGTTCACTTTTTTTTTCTGATGAATGTCAATTTAAAACGCAAACAACCCTGCTTTGGAAAGGACAGGGAAATAACTTTATCAGGGTGTAAAATGAGCCATTTAGATGGCAAGGTATGCCAGAATGATGTAGTGTCTGTGATTGAAAGAGGTAATTTGAAGCTAAGCTTGAATATATAAAAAGGTGTCAGTTTTATAACATTCTGGAAAATTAGGTCCTGATTTTCCAACTAGGCAGTAAAAGTAATAGATGTTTTTGATTAATTTGGCAATAATTTCTCTCTACCTCTGTTCCATCTTATGGAATGGAGATACTGCTGTCTAGTGTTACTAGATTAGATGATGTTGTGAAGAAAAATGCGTTAATATTTGTAAGTTGCTTAGCTAATTTATCAAGAACCCAGGAGTAAATTAATAATTTTGTATTCAGCACATTTGTGAAGTAAATCAGACAGCAGACCGTATGTTGGATAGGATAGAAAGAGAGATGTAATAACAACTCCAGAAGTAATTAAAGTACATATAACCTCTGTGTGGCAGAAAGGACCAAAGTAAGGTTTGAGGGAATATTAAATTTAGTGTTATCTTAGTTGTTGGTGGAAGACCCAGCTAACCTTACGTGTGTGGTATATACAGTTTAACTAGTCTGATGTTTTTTTTATGCCACGTCTCATTTAAAGACAAATTGTGTCATATTTTTCATGTTTGAAAGAAGAAAGAATTTTTAAGAATATGTTTCTGCACTGATCTTTTGAACTTTAAAATTATCCTTTTTCCATGTAAGCTGGTTTTATTGTTTTAGTATCTTTTTGATACTGCATTTGTCTTGCAGGCTTAACATTACTTGCTTTGCTACCACTTCTCTGTTCTCAAGTTGCTTTTTTAGGTTTGGACATACTTTTTTTCATGCTAGACAAGATGAGCCTGAAGTCACATTGCTTAAAAAGAATAATAGCTCCACATCATTGAATTAGTGCATGTGATTACCTATTTATGTCTCGACATTATATGTATGTCAGAACATTTTAAACATAAAACAAAAAGCCAAAAAACCAAAAAAAGCGAAAACAAACAAAAAAACCCTGAAACAAAACAAAACAAAACAAAAACACCAAAAAAAAACCCAACCAAAAAAAGGGAAAAAAACCCACCAGAATTAATTACTGTGATATGAAAACTTGGTTTTATTTTGCAATCCTTGTGTTTCACGTTGAGTAATAGGCCTTCCTGCTGTGTGCTTATGTATTTTTTTTCTGTCTATACCACATTAGTAAATCACTTTGAGAACTTTACAGAGCTAAATGTCTGGTTTTTTTGTAGTAATACAAGCTTTTTTGACGTGTAAACCACTTGGAAGGCAAGCCAAGCTTTTGTAAGAGAAGAATTCATAATGTGATTTGTAGTGTTAAATTTTTTTCTTTGAGATCTGAAGTATATTTTAAATATAACTCTTGAATGTGTTTGTATTTTTTAATAGACTTGAGTTGGAGTGAAGTAAGATGAAACTGTGTTAAATTGTCTTATCTTTATAATTTCAGTGGCCGAACTGGAAAAATTCGAGTGCAGTCCCTGAAAATTGGCTTGATGTCTCTTTCTAAGGGCCTTCTGGAAGAGAAGTACAGATGTAAGGAAGAATTTCTTTTACAAAATACTCTATATAATTAAGTCATATACAATGACAAAAGCACCTAGCAAAATTTGTAGTAAAACATTTCTCATGCCTCTTGCAAGGCAGTTTTCTTTTGAGTAAGTAAAATAGAAATACTTTGGTTATCACCAGTGACAATGGTTAAAGGAGGATTTATATCCTCACTGGAAAGTATTGCTGTCAATTCTGAATCATCAGAAGTCACAGTACTGCAGTCCCCAAAAGAAAAGGAGAATATAGCTGTGTGGAAGATAGAGAAGTATTATATTTGATTCTGTTCTCTCTCATATGTGTGTTATGTGTGTTCAGGGAAAAATCAAGCAAGTAAGTGCTGATTGCATCAGTTGGTTATGGCTGATAAAGCAACAAAATACATCAAAATTCTGCAATTGTATTTAGTGGTCTACGAGAAAGACTATCTGAACTCTGAAAATGGTTTTCCTATATATGGGCTTTCTGCCAGAATTGCACAATGAAAGTTCAAATTATGTTGATTTCAGTAATCTCACAAGCTTGAGAAATACTGAGTAATTTAAAAATATTTCACAAAAATAAATGGAGGAGCAGAAGAGAATTGAGTAACTTTGTGGCAAAAAACCCCTGACAAATACAGAAAAAAAGATGAAGCACTGTATTAGAGCATTCTAGATGATGGACATTTACATATTATGCACATAATCTTAAATTTGCTGTTCTTTACAGTAGTTCCTTGACTCATTTTGGAAACACATAAAAAAAATATAGAGAGACTGAATTTGCTTCATGTACCTTTGGAGCTCTACAAAAATTTCTGCTTTCCTTAGGAGCATTTTTAGGCAATCTCGTAAACTAAGTTATTACCACTGAACAAAAGTAGAGGTGTTTTATGCATTGGGACATATTTTGACATCTGAATGACACACTGAGACTTTGGGTTTTTTAGTTTCCTTCTGTCATTTGACATATATATGTAGTATATGTGTTGTATTCCATAATTGAAAAAGAGCTTGACAGGCATACGTTTGTTCCATAATGACAATTCAGAGGATTATCTGCTGTTCTGTGTGAAATAAAAAGCTTTTGTAAAGTGTTGGAGTTAGGCTGTGGATGATAAACTGATAAACCCTAGGAAAAGATGGTCTTAAGAAAACCCTCCAAAACCTGAGAATACTCACGTTAAATTGCTATTGGTAATACATTAGTATACAGTTGCCAAATACAGGCAGTGAAGCAGAATCAGGAAATTACTAGGGCAGCTTCATATTTACATTGTTGCTGTGTGTTTAGTAGTAAAGTTAAAATGGCAGCTGATGGTGTCTACAGATTTTACATCATTTATATCAACAAGTATCAACAAGATGGACTTTTACTCTGAAGGATGCTATGAGAAGTCCTAAAAAAATTAGTAGAGAATAAGTCTCAGAAAACTTCTGTTCCAAGTGATTGTAACTTCAACCTGAAATACATCTGAAATTAAAGTAGTTGCTCACATTCTCAAAGCAGAGAATTAGTAGTCAGATAATGCATCCTTTTTGTTGTTGTAACTCCTGTTCTGATCAGTGTGCTAGCCTTTGATATCTCTGTTAGCTTTTTTGTCCTTATGAACCTTAAAATTGTCACAAAAAAACTCTTCAAAAGAAATTTTGCTAAAGGAGGAAGTGTGTATCAGGTGCTGTTCTTGGCTTGCAGTGACTTTGAAGTCAGCCTTTTGGGGTCCTCTGGGATGAGCTGTCACAGACTCATCTTTCATATGACCTCTTTTACTTTGGTTTTGTCATACCCTACTAGTCATCTCTTGTTGAGAGAAATTTTGTCATATCTACTGAGTTTTCAGTCCACGAGTGAAAATTGTGATGGAATTTGTAAGTATTTTCAAGAAAGTCACTTGGAAGAAAAAGCAGCACCCCCAACCATGGATGCTTAATACTGATTACCTGCCTTCTGATATTTCCCGTTCTCAGACCAGCTCCTGGCAATTGCTTCTCCTTTTGGCTGTTTCTTCTAAGCATTTCTGAGGTGTTGTCAATCACAGGCTCCTCTGAGAGTGACAGTCATCGGATGGTTGTGGTTAGAACTGTAGCCTTGGAGAGGCATACTCTTCTTATAGTAGTTGGTAGTAAAATAAGCAAATTTCTTGTTTTAAAAACTTTCGGATTAACCCTTCATTTTTTTGTAAAACTCTTGAGTGGAATGTTTGCTGCTCAAGTGTTCAGCCTTCCTAGAGACTGTATGTTCACTTCCAGTATAGGTAGGATCTTTTCACTTGACACATTTTTAAAAAATATTTTGACCAAGAATTTCTGTGATTTTTTTTTTCTTAATTCAATTAAACTTCTTTTTAAGATTCTAGACTTTAGGGTTGACATGAGAATGGATCTTTAATTAAAAGTCCCAATTGCTTTAGAGGAAACATTGAAGACTCAATTAAAGAATGCTTATTCTTGAAAATGTTTAAGACATGCTTAACTTCAAGCACATGCCTGGGTGCTCTTGAGAGTAAAAATGGACCTGCAGAAGTAATTCAGTGATTGTGAGCTGCTTATGTCTATGCTTTAGGGTGAGGAGTTTCAGGCTTCTTTTCTGGTGTTGAGGCCAATATCCTAGTCTGGCTGTAACCATGTCATTCTCTGCTTTCTCTTCTGAGCAGGAGGGTTGCTTGTGAGCTACATAAGAATGCATTTGTGTGCACTTCACTCTTACCTGCACTCATTTCTAACACCCAAAGCACAGACTGGCAGCAGAAACAGAAAAAAAACCCATATGGAGTTTTTTACAGTGTGTAGCTTTTGGGTCATATCACTTAATTTATAAAATCTGTATGATTTGAGATGAAAAAGAAGGGCTCCTTGATAAATCTCATCTTCAAATCGGTTCAGTTTTGAAGTGATGTACAATGTCCTTGGAATGTGGTGGGGTTTTTTTTACTGTTATATTTATGTTGTACATTTTCAAACCATTTGAAACTAACTAAAAAAAAAAAGAAGAAATTAGAATGTGTCTTCTGTTTGTGACAATGCAACATAAAATGCAGGTTGTGGACATCTTTTTACTAGCTTATAATCATTTTGATAGGATTTTAATAAACCTTTCAATATTTTCAAGTATCCTTTATCAACCATTAAGTACATTTTTTTTCAGGTTGTCTAGCTAGGTTGCAGTTTGAGTCCCACTGTCTGTAATCCTCAAAATACTAGTGTGAGGCTGAATTTATTTGACTGATTTCTCTTTTCCTGGTTTCTGTTTTTTTCATATGCCTCAGGTCAGAATAATCTTTTCTGTTCTTCCTCAGTCATTTTTCTTTGGCAGAGTCCTTTATACAGTTTAACCTTTATATCAATGCATTTTATGTTGAAACTCCTTTAGTGTGTATGTACATGTTAACAAACTCCATTTAAAAGAGTTTGTGGCTTTTGAGATTGCTGCTGGGTGATGTACGGAGTCCCCTTTCCCACTGTGGTGAGTAGGGTGTCTGGGTGCTCCCTGTCAGAGCTAAAACAGGCTCTCCTCCGTCTGCCACTTGAGAGTGGCTCTTGCCATGCCTCCCTTGCCAGGGGATAGCTCATGGGCTATTTGAAGTAGGTAGGCCAGACAGCAAGAACATTCTCACTTTCCATGCCTTCAGTTTAGGAGCTTCTCCTCCTGTGCTTCTCCTCCTTCTCCTCCTGTGTGAAGGCATTGAGGTGTTTGGGAAAAGAGGATGTCATCCAGGGACTCCCTTGCACCTGGACAGTCTTTGGTTGTGGCACAGCTGCCAGTGTTAAGAAACAAATAAATTGGAGGAGTTTGAACTCTTCAAAGGTATTTGCTGCTTTCTCCCTAGCTGATCACTGTGCCTATTCCCTTTTCTGTCACATCGTTTTCCTCTATTTACCAGCTCCACAATCAACTGAAGTTTTAAGGTTTAGAAAATTACTTCATCTGCCTCCCAGCTCCAGCAGTTAGTGAATTGTTCTTCTTTTATGGCCTGTTTCCACTGCAGACTGATACAAAGAGAAAGAATAAGACTAGGTTTTCTTTTTTCCTTTTTTTTTATTTTTGGGGTTTTTTTATACTATCAGTTTTTTTAAACTGACTCTTAGAAATTGAAAATCTGTCCCATCCTCAGCTGAAGAAGACAGCCAGGATCTGGGATTGACAAGAGGAACCTGCGGCTCTGCAGTATTAATTCTGTCACTGCTATTGTCTGTGCAGTTTTTTTTCTCAACACTGAGTGGCCAAGATGCTGTAGCTTCTGTTTGACTAGGCAAGAAGGGGGTGAGAAAAATACAATAGAATCTAAAAATTAGTTCAGTCATCTAGATTTTTATCTTTTGAAGATCCTTTCTTCTGCTTCCACCTCCTTTGAGAAGAAAAAAAAAAGTGTGCCCAGACTGTCTAAGGCACACTGACAAAGCTTGACAGTTGCTCCAAATAAAGGGCAAAACAATGTACACCATGTAATAAGCGTTATTCTTGAGTGTTTCTGAATAAAGGTTGGCTTTTTCTCAATCAGAAGTGCAGTCAGACTGAATTTTCAAATTTCATTTATTTCTAATTTGTTAGTGGTTCTTCTGATGGGAAACATGAAAAAGTAGGGTCATAATATAAATGGATTCTTTTTCTTTGAAGGTTATTTGGAGCTTTAATCCAAGCCAGCTATTGAGTGCAAAAGGAGATTGTAAAAACCAGCTGGAATGAGCATAAGAATTTAATTCCATTTCTTCTGTAATTTGTACCAATCACAGAATTTAAAAATATTTCTTAGATAAACTCAGCATTTAAGATGTTTTCAGGAAAGATTAATCTTTTGACTAAATGTTAATGTACACAGCTACAGAGTTCATAAGTCAAAATTATTGGCGGAAACATTAACATTGTTAGCTGAGCATTTTAACAATTAAAATTTTCCAATCAAAGAAATGTGCTAAGAAAGCACTTGAGAAATAGTAACTGTACTGCTGACAGGCCTATTAACTCAGTGCTTTATTGTGAGTGTAGGTACAAGCAGTATCTTCCTTCCCAGTGCCTGTATGTGGAAAAATTTTCTCGATCCCTTTCAGCATCAATTTTTTCTGTCCTTACAGTCATCTTAGTTCATCCATTTATACTGCAGGGCTTGACACCTACCTTAGGAAAATGGAATCAGTGAAAGGAAAGTACATGGAAGCAGACATGGTTATCCAGGAAGAAAATGTGATTATTGTTAAGCTCAAGTTGTGTTTCTGGCTGCTGCTTTCATTTTAAGCTATTTCACATGGCCAGTTGTGACTTGTGGTAACTTCCAGTCTCAGTTCAGAGTAACTGTGCTTCTGTCCCCAGCCAACTGAAGCATGACATAGTTTTTTACCGTAAGATGTGGATTTCTGAAGTATTACTTCATTCTTCATGGGAACATAGAATAGTTTGGTTTGGAAGGGGCTTTAAAAGGTCATCTAGACCAACCCCCTTGCAATGAGCAGGGTCATCTTCAACTGGATCAGGTTGCTCAGAGCCCTGTCCAATCTGGCCTTGAATGTTTCCAGGGACAGAACATCTACCACCTCTCTGCAACTTGTTCTAGTGTCTTGTTACCCTCACTGTAAAAAATTCCCTTCTTAATAACTAGTCTAAACCTGCCTTCTTTTTGTTTAAAACCACTACTACTTGTCCTATTGCAACGTGCCCTGCTAAAAGCTTTGTTCCCAGCTTTCTTATTTGAGTACTGAAAAACCACAGTAAGGTCTCCCTGCAGTCTTCTTTTCAGGCTGAACAACCCCAACTCTCTCAGCCTTTCTTCAGAGGGATGGAACATCTCTCCTATGATGAGATTTTTGGCCTATGGATCTGCTCTAACAGGTCCGTGTCTTTCCTGTGCTGGGGACCCCAGAGCTGGACTCAATAGTCCGGGTGGGGTCTCACAGGAGCGGAGTGTCCAGAATCACCTCCCTCAGTCTGCTGCCCATGCTGCTTCTGATGCAGCCCAGGATATGGTTGGCTTTCTGGGCTGCAAGTGCACCTTGTCGGTGCGTGCCCAGCTCTTCATCTACCAGCACCCCCAAGTCCTTCTCCACAGGGCTGCTTTCAGTCCCTTCATCCCCCAGCCTGAACTGATACTGGGGGTTGCCCTGACCTGTGAGGGAGATAAAATGGAGTTGGGCTGCAGGCTGTGAGATGTGCCTGCAGAAGCACAAAGAAGCACATGGCAGCACAAAAGAAGCACGTGCTAGCACAAAGAAGCTTGTCTCCCCCCGACCCTGGGGGAGGAGGCTGCCAAGAACTGACAGGCGGGTCACCCAATACAAAGACACTCAGAGGGCGTGCTGCTGACATGGCAATGTGTGATAGGTCATGTGAGTATATAAAACCAGCTTGTTCTTTCAATAAAGAGGATTCAGTTTTCCCTGCCGGGCTGGGTCCACGTTTCAATCACCGACACTGACCCAGGTGCTGAACCTTGCATTTGCCCGTGTTGAACCCCATGAGGTTCCCAGAGGGCCACTTCTCGAGGTTGTCCAGGTGTGGATGGCATCCTGTCCTCCAGGTGTGTCAGCTGCACCACTTGGCTCAGTGTCGCTTGCAGAGCTGCTGAGAGTGCACTCTATCCCTTCATCTGTGTTATTAATGAAGATATTAAATAGCACTGGTCCCAGTACGGACCCTTGAGGGGCATCACTTATCACTGATGTCTGTCGGGACTCCGAGCTGTTGACCGCTACCCTCTGGATGTCGCCATCCAACCAATTCTTTATCCATCTA
Organism: Oriolus oriolus; assembly: GCA_013400235.1. NCBI lineage: Eukaryota > Metazoa > Chordata > Aves > Passeriformes > Corvidae > Oriolus > Oriolus oriolus. The sequence goes on from VXBT01002858.1 coordinate 386,287, forward strand.
CCAGTCCACCCATTGAATCCATCTCTCTTGAATTTAGAGAGAAGTATGTTGTGGAGCACTGTGTCAAAAGCCTTACAGAAGTCCAGAGAGATTACATCCATAGCCATTGCCTTGTCCACTAATGTAGTCACTCTATCATAGAAGGTCACTAGGTTTGTCAGGCAGGACTTTTTGCTGGTGAAGCCATGCTGCCTCGAATCACCTTCCTGTCCACCATGTGCCGTAAAAAGCCATATAGTACCATTCACTTGGCCTTATTTTTCTCATTTGTATGGTTACGAATGAAGAATTTGTATGGTTAGATGAAGGTTAACCCTTGTAAATGGGATGGTGGCCATTTGTAACCATAACAATAATACTGAAATTAAAAGCTTGAGCTACAGCATTACTGAAGGAAAGGAGGTGTTCATGGAAATGGAATGAGATGGTATCTTTTGTTGGTGTTGCAGACCTCTTCAAGGAGGTGGCAGGCCCTACAGAGATGTGTGACCAGAGGCAGCTGGGCCTTCTGCTTCACGATGCTATCCAGATCCCACGGCAGCTCGGTGAAGTGGCAGCCTTTGGTGGCAGCAACATTGAACCCAGTGTACGCAGCTGCTTCCAACAGGTAAGATAAAGACCTTCATGTGAAGAACAAAACAAAACCAAACCCTCTCTTAAGTCTACAGATTCACTTACACATGATGATGTAAAGAGAGGAATATAAAAACACCCACTGAGTTTTGAACAGAAATGAATATGCTTCTGCAACTAAGTATGGGAAATTCATTATGAATGTGTAGATGTAAAAGGTGGTTTACACTTTAGGAGAGGATCAAACAGATTATTTTTAGCCAAAAGAATTTATAAATCTTCATGATTCTGACAGTGTTTGCCAATCTAAAAGCTGTTAAAAAATCTTGTAGCAGCCAATTATCCTGGTTTTCATTGTTCAAAGCAACCTGGTACTGTGAGAACAACGTGCTTTTCCTTGCTGGAACAAGACATGATCTCAACAAAACAAGCAAATGATGTTGGTAGTAATTTTTGACTTTGTGCACCAGGAAATTATTTAGCATTGTGTTACTGACAAAAGACCTTGCAGTTGCATGAAACTTCAAGCGTAGTCATTTTTATATGGCGAGCCTTTATGCAGCAGATCAGAACATGGAATAAAGCTCTTGCAGCCTGCTGTGCAGCTCCACACTACATGCAGGGGGTTAATGAGGCTGCAAGGAGTGTCTGTCTGTTTAGAGAAGATGAGAATTAAAAACAGGATGTTGTAATAGAACACAACTAACTGTGACTTTTTCAAGGATGCCTAAGGCTCTGACTGTTAGCTAGTGATAGCTATACTGCTTCAGTGCATTGTTTTTGTGAAAGCAGCTGGTTTGACCATTGTCAGAAATTGTATTTGTATTAGAAATATGCCATGGCTTATATAAAATTGCTAACTTGAATATTTCTGATTTTATTGAATTGAACATTAAAGATTTTAGTGAATTTTCAGATGATTTTCTTTTGGCATTCTTTCATAGAGATTTCTACATTTTTGTCCAGTGCTTTGAAGCATTAGATTCATTTCTGGATTCAGGCGATTAGAATTGGAAGAGTGTTTGTCCAGGTCGTGAATAATTTGGTGGATACTTATGGAAGTTGGTTTGACCAGTTAACCATGTAAAGCTTCCCCTGATGTTTTAACATTGCTGCTTCAGACAATAAGGGATAGTGCTTGGCATATCTGTCACTGGCCTTGAGTGGTTTGAGTCATACTGAAATAAATTATTTGTTTGTTAGTCGCAGACTTTGTGTGTGACAGAGGAATGATCTTTATGTCTCTCAAGGATCTGCCCCATCTGCCATGCTGTTCAATTATGGGTAGGGGGTGCTAGCAAGGTAGTGTTTAAATACTTGATGTGTTATTACAATTACAGTGAGGCTGCATCCCTCGTCTCACATGAATAGTTCAAGTTCAGTCCCTGGTCATTAGGAGAGCATAGAGGAAATGTGCAGCTGCATGTCAGTTATCTCAGCCCAGTGAAAACAAGTATTTTGTTGGTGAGGAAGAAACGCTCTTTTTTTTTTTTTTGCCATCCTTCTCCCTCTTACTGCCAAAAATGAACTTGGACCCTGAATAGGTTAAGAAGCCTAGCATTGCTTTCCATCGTGTGTTACCATTTAAGAATAACTTTCATTTTAAGCTTTATTTTATTGCTTCCATTGAGCTCAGAAATATGACCTCTGTTGTTATTGCTGACAAAGTTGATGAATACAATACCTTTACAGCTAGGCTCCTCTGGTGGTTACAACTTAAAGAAGATGTGGAAGTGTGTTTGCTTCTTAAAACAGTCATGTCGGTACATTAGCTCTGCTATATTCTTGAAGTGATTGCCAATAAATGGCAGATTCCTTTCTTGTTCTTTATTTGCCTGTTTGTTTGTTGTGTGCATGTGTTATGTTTAATATGCTAACTAGAAAGAACACCGTGGGCTTAGAATACAATAAAAACATGACAAATCTTGGGGCAATCAGTACACACATGCAAACACTACTGACTTTAAGTGTTTTGTCATCAATCTTAACTCAGAAGACAACCATGTCTTCAGTATGTCTGAACTGCAGAATGTGCTTGCCTTTCATGCTCATACTTATTTTTCAAGTGCTTTCAGTTGAAAGACAGCTTTACTATGCGCTCTGTTACTTCTTTGCTGTGTCCTCCATCTTTGTTACCATCTTTGTACTCTATCACAGCTGTTTAGTCTTCTAAAGTATCCTACTAACTTGACTTGTTTTCTTTATTTTCATTTTAATTGAGGTTATTTCTTGTATCCTGTAAATGGTTTTGGATTAACCTGTCATGGAAAGAATTAATGCAGGTTTTTGGGGTTTTTTTCCCGTAGAATTCTAAGGAAAATCAGCTTATGGGTGTCTGTTGTTTTGTTGTTGGTTTGTTTTTTTTTAATTTGGATGTGCGTTTTTCTCTCCACAGAACCACAATAAGCCAGAAATAACTGTAAAGCAATTTATAGACTGGATGCGCTTAGAACCACAGTCTATGGTGTGGTTACCAGTTCTACACCGTGTGGCAGCTGCAGAAACGGCAAAACATCAGGCCAAGTGCAACATCTGTAAAGAGTGTCCCATTGTTGGATTTAGGTAAGAGGAGAGGTGTTAGGTGCATCGTTTCTCTGAAAATATCCACATTTTTAAGTCTTCCAACAAGTGAAGTTCTTTCTGTCTGTTTTTCCACTGTTTTCCTTCTTTAAGATGGGATCCCTCACCCATGGTGAGGCCACAGTGTGGCCTGAGCCAGTGCAGTTCTGGCTCATGCTGTGCCACTGCTGGACACCCAGTGGTCCTGTGGCTGATAGAGGTATAGGATGGGCTGTCATCAGGTGTTTTTGGATTGGTGGATCCAAGAGACAGCAAATGAAGTAGAAGTGCAACCTATGTGTTCTGTAAGCATAAGATCAAAAGGAGGTGATCAGTAAGAAGACATGTGGACTGTCTGTCTGCTCTCCTGCATAAGGCTTGGGAAACTAACTTATGCCAGGTGGTATAAAACACGCTTCAACATCAATCTTTCCTTGCTTAAAGCAAATGCTGATATGTTGCTGTGATGAGACTTGCAAAGTCCCTGTCTATGTCCCTGAACATAACTTCTGTCTTTTCAAAGAAAGGTGTGAATTCTAAAAGAAAAGATTGCATGGGGAGTATTCTCCATGTTGATCTCCTAAACTGTAGTTGGTACCCTCAGTAAGTACTGTTATGACTAACATGCATTTGTGAATTGATTGCTCCAGTGGATAAAGTGATGCAACCTCCACCTCCAAAATCTGCAGTAGGGGCTAGAGCTAGAGTTAAGCATAGCTGGCTTTTTCCTCTACTGTGGTCATGGAGTCTAATCTATTATCTAGGAAAAATCTAAAGCAGTCTATCATGTAAGTGCTTGTAAGATTTTTCTTTAGATATCTAGGCAGATGAATAATTTTTGTTCACCGTGCTTTCTGTTCTCCATCTTTCTGTTATTTTAGAGGATAATAATGACTCCTGAGCTCAGATTCATCTTGCCTAGTTTCAGGAATGCTGGTGGCTTTAGTCAATCTTACAGGATTGAGCTAGCAACCCTCTTTTTCTTTTCTTTTTTTATTATAAATATAGATATATGAGTATTTGCAAAAGTAATAAATCTGATCAAACTTTGTTGCCTGTCTTAAGAGGAGATGGAATTCTCTAAGTGTTCTTCTCTTTATTATTGTTTGAGGAAGCATAGGGTGACAGAGCTCTAGTTTAGCTATGTTAGTTGTCTAAGTTGTACTATGTGTAGGAAGGCAGAGAGATAGAAAAGAAGACAAAGACCCATTTAGAATGGGTCATTCTAAATAATTTCTACAATGAAGTTAGAGATCTGCAACAACAAAACATCTAGCATCCTAGCAGAAGGTAAATGTGGCCATTTAATGCGCAGGCTCTGAGAAAAGATTATAAACAAGTTGAATCAGCATCTTTTAAAGTGAACCTTTACATTTATAGACACATTCTCTTGCAAAACAAAACATAAAACTCAACAGGGGAAAAGTGTAGATGGGTACTGAAAACTGCTCTCAGGAAGCAATTTAATTTAAACTTTAACTATTTAGTAGCTATTCAATTTGGTTCACTTAGCTCATTTTAGTTGCATACAAGTGATATAACCTCATCCAGTCAGAGCAACCATAGCGTAGAAACAGTGGGTGGAATCTGGAATTGAATTGTTGCTTTAGTCTAAATAAATAAATCAGTCACTCTCCCGGTGATTACATTTAGTACAAGGGATACTGTAGAAGTTTTTTACCCTGTTTATACATACGCTGTCTTAAAAAAACCACCAAAATTAAACAAATCATTGTATATTTTTAACTGAATTTTAAATTATTCTTATAATTCATGAATTCTTGAGAATTTAATTTTCTGAGATGTGTGTAGAATTTCTGAGCATCAAAATGATTTACAAACATAACTGTTCGGTGCAAAAACTAAAAATAAACCGGTCTGGTTTGTAAAAGTTTTTTTGAAATATCATCTGAATAGTAAACAGAGGATAAGAAAAACTAAAGCAATATAGTTTAAAGTCAGTAAAAATTTAAAAACTGTAAATTCTTCCCAGTCCATCTATGAAGCTGATGCCTGTAGGATTTTCTGCATCAAAGCGACTTGGGCAGCAGGTGATTGACAATGGCTCTATATTGATATGGAGACAGGAACTTTTAAATACCCAATAAGGTGTGTAGTGTAGGAAGGTTCTGAGAAGTGGGCTACGAGGGCTGCAGGTTTCCTGTGTCCCCTGGGCCTGCTGCAGTGGCGCTGGTGTCCCTGGGCCTGCAGCCGTGATGAGCATTGGCCGTGCCACGTCCTGGCTGTGCACACCCATACACTTCAAAATTCTCTCTGAGCTAATCCCAACAAACTCACTGTGTGCTTGTGTTGCTGCTGCTGAAAAGCAGGTGACACCATTTCAGAGAGTAATTTGCTTTGTGAAGCCCTATTAGAAGTAAACTTAGGAATCTCTAATCACTTTGTTTAATGTCCCCACAGGTACCGCAGCTTAAAACATTTCAACTATGATGTCTGTCAGAGCTGTTTCTTTTCTGGCCGTACAGCAAAGGGGCATAAATTGCATTATCCAATGGTGGAGTATTGTATACCTGTGAGTACCAATTTACTCAGTGTTTCTAATGGATAATAGCCCATATTTTAGGTCTAAATTTTTTTTTTCATAGTCTTTGTTACCTAGCCAGGATTTCTTTTTCATATGTATAATATGGGTTGTCTTCCTTCCTTTCTCTTTGGAAGGCATCAGGAACTTTGCAGGTTGTGCTGATTTTATGTGGGGACTGTTTGGATTCTATAGAAATGGGTAGCAGTATCCACCTCTGAGAGAACTTAAGCTTCACCTCTAATTGGTAAAATAAAACTTGACTATTAAATGCAACTGCTGTTCTTGTATACTTGCATATATTCACTATAAGGGTAAGAACATGTCAGAGAAAAAGGACTCACTTTACTATTGCTACACCATGGAAAAGTGTATTTAATATTCTAGTAATGCACATTAATATTTTTAGGGGAGTGTGATCTTTGGTTTTGGGTCCAGCATTTTGCTTCATGAAAATATCATTAGAAATAGGTTGTGTTTCATTCTGTTGTGTAATTACTCTTTACTAGGATACATAAAAGTTGGTGTGTAGCTGGGAACAAATAAACAGAATTGATAGTTTCTAACCAGAAATGGTGTGAGATGTTTACCAAGCTAACAAAAATTAATTTTATAACGCAGTGTTTTCCTAATGATGTTTCAAACACAATTTTCTAAGAAGATTCCTGGGAGTCTTTCTTAAGTGAAGGAGTGGCTGGGTTGCTACATGCAAATACCACTCTCACTTTCTTTATCATATAGTTTTTTACATTCAAGAATTTTAACTCAGAAGTAAATTAATAGGATAATTGATATGTACTCTATACAACAGTACTAAAAGGTCTATATGCTCAGAAAAAGTCAGACCAGAATGTAACTAGAGCTGATTCAATAGAGCCAATTTTCTATAGTGTTACAAGATTCTGTGGGTTCTTATAGTAGCAAAAATTCATTGAGTTATTTGACTCTTTTGCTGTAGTGGTTGGACTAACTACCTGTGTTTTCCCTCTCTTTTTCGTCTGGCATGTCTTCTGTAACAAAATTCAAATTCTATTAAGTAGTGTTTTTACTTCATTATGGTCAGAAAAAAACCGTGGTTTATTTTAATGTGTTTTCATTAATTCTATAACCAAATATTAGGATTTTATTGATAAATTGGCATGTCAGGGTATACTCTGAAGAATATTTTTCAAGTAGATTTGTTGGGGTTTTGCCTGGTTTTAATGTTTATTGTATTTTGTCACATGACTTCTAACCTCAGGATCTGGGCATCTATGATTAGACATCATTAAAAATTCACTCTTTTTTTCTCCTTATAAATCTCATTTTTAGTGGAACAGAAATGATCTTTGTTGCTGGCTATTATATGCAGAAAATTCAGAAAATGAGGTGTAAGGGGTGTTGAAATAGATAATGCTGCTGGTCTGCAGGATAAGATATCCTTCCTGTTGAGTTAGTCAAATACAGATTACATCTGGTATGGGATATTGCACTTTCCCTAGAACAGGATGGTATATTTCTGATGAATTCCAGGTTTTGTGTGAAGCAGCAGATGTGATATCTCAGAGGAATTTTCAGTTCTTGTTAAACAAGTTCACATTATGTAACTGTGAGCCATCTCATTTACAAGCGAAGGCTGACAAACTGGAAAATATATTCTGGAAACGACTGGAATCCTCTCTGTCCCTGGGAATAGGGATAGCTTGTATTATAATGAAGATTTCTGTTACTGCTGCAGAAAGTATGTAGTTTTAAAGCAATATTAGGTGTAAAATAAGGCAACAGAAGGCAGAAGTCCCTTCTTTCCATGAAATATAGGAGGAATGAGGTGAATCCACTATGGGATAATGAGGGGAGTAAAATGACATTCTTGATTAGAGTGAATGAAGGCAGGCCAGTGTATAAGGGGGAAAGGAAAGAACTTGGGGCAATTTTAAGGAGAGCAGAATAAAAGAAATGGCATATAATTTAGGTGACACATAAAATTGGAGGTCCGGCACTGACCCCCGTTAATTTAGAAGCTGAATATGAGAGCTGGAATTTTACTTGGATCCTGATGTGAGTACACTCTGCTACCTCCATTTCTGTAAAAATAAATGACCCATTATATGAACAGACCTGTATGCCTGTTAGGCTTCCATAATCACTACCCACAGGCAATCTATTTTAACAAGTCTTATCTGGTCTAGGTCTGGAATAAAGAATTGATTTCACAAAAAGAATCCTGTATTATTTATTCTTGCTACTTGTAATAATGCACTATGGTTGGTATACTAATTTGTTGCTAAACCTCTCTACATATTCAACTCATTAAATGCAATACAGTAGTCAAGAATTGTAAAATCTTTTGCAGTTAGTAGAATACCTTATATGTTTAAATGGAATAGTGCTTGAAAAATAGCATAGACCTGAGTGAAATAAAATAAAAGTACCAAAGGCCACTGAATTGTTCCTTAGAATCCATTATATTACAGTACAAATAGCCTGAACAGGAAGAGTGCATCTATTGTACCTTTTCAACTAAATTCAAAGGCAGTTGATGTTAAAATGTTGCTTTTTTGGCCAGTGTTGAAAAGCAGAGTACAAATGCAGGTACTCATCAAACTGCATTAATATAATCTAGCTTCACTTTCTTACTGCTAATGCATATTAATACATTTTTATCAAGAATACTAGCAATAAATAGGTAAAAAAATGCTTCCATTGCTTAAGCTGACATTTAGAACTGGATCTTAGTCACAGATGGAGGGAAGACCATTTAATTGTCTTCAGGTGAGCAGTTCAGGGTAGGGTATAAAGGGATTTCTCAGAAGCAGAGTAAGTTCTTATTAAATTTAAAATAATTTGGAGAATGGGGGTTAAGGAATATGTTCTCCATTTTAATGAGTTTTGTGATATTTGCATTAGGTAAGAATTGCTTCATAATTTCAGATTAGGACCATTTACTCCACATAGCTATATGTAGTTACTGCATTCTAATCTGTAATGCCACTTTGCATTCGTTCTAGCTTGCAATTTAATTTTCTTGATACTGAAAATGAAAAAAAAAAACATTATAATGACTTCAGTTATGTCTTTTCTTTCTGACTTTAGAGTTGGATTAGGATTTAGGTTTTAGGATTTAGAGATGGGTGTGAGAAGCATCTGAAAACATAATTCTCTCTTAAGTAGTGGAAATGCAAAGTTATTCTAGATTATTTTTCAGCTTTATGCAGTCTTTCTCTGAAAAGATGGAGAAATAAGATTTTTAATGTAGAATTTTACACAGATGTGTAAAAATACTGTTAGATTTTCCTAGCATCTAATTTGGGAGTAGTCCTACATAACTACCTACATGGTTGATTTTTAGATTTTTTTGAATGGAAATCCTCTCAATAGTGGCACTTGTGTTACATTAATATGGGTTTCTATGTCAATGGATCATTTGAATTTCACATGGAACTATTTACTGCATCAGTTTTCTTTCTCTGAACTGTTTCCACTTTGCAAATCCTATACTCCACAGCAAGGAATATTTAAAAAAAAGCTTTTCTGGAGTAACGCACAAGTATCAAATCACAGTTCTGAAAATTTTCCCATTGCAAGTAGTCTTATTTTCTTACCCTAATGAAAATGTAATCCATTTTTGCAGTTCTGTGCAACTCACCTGGCACAGCTCCTTATTTTAGGGAAGTAATTTTTGGTAGCCTTTCTATATAAAACAATGCCAACTAAGGATAGCCCCTTCATCTCCCAGATGACCAGAATTTTATTTCGCTACAGGAGCTCAGAACATGATAGTCAAGTCATCAGAAATTATTGGTTGAATGATAGCTCATCCTAGAGTGAATTTTTTTCCCAGGCACAATAAAGCTTATCTGAAATAGTGCCTGTTAAGACTTCTCCTCTGGGTAAGTCATCTGAAAATTTAATTCCTACCGACATTCAGGGAAGACAGATGCATTCCTGAACATGAAGCAGCCTCGGTGTTTCATAAGAAACAAACTGACGCAACTAAGTCAGCGGTTTCATCCTGACATGCTTAGCAGTGCACCAGGCATGATGCTTCACTGTTAACAAAATGGGATTGTTCTGTGGGGAAGAAGAAAGAAAGCAGCAAGAATGGTTGAATCTGGCTATTTCACATGTAGAACATCGCTTCCGGCTGTGGAATTCAGAGATTACCATTTGCCTTGAGAAGAATTGATAATTTGTTAGTTACTCTTGAAATTACAGCTTGATTTCATTGGAGTAAACGGAAAACCACAAAATTTATAATTGATCTCTCCTCTTGGTGAGAAACTGCTAAGAAATGCCCCTATTAGAAAGTGGTCACAGAAGGGTAATCTTCACAATGATCCACACTACAGACATCTCTGATGTGACAGTGGCAGCCTGAATACAGTTAATATACCTTTAATAACCTAATTAAAGAATAAAATAAAATCCTTTTAAACAATGTAGGTGTTATTTCATACTATAAATTTCTCATCTCTGAGCAATCAGAGATTATTGTAGAAATAATGTGTCAGATTATACAAAACATATTTTCTTGGAATTTCCTTGATAGTATTGAGTGTCTGTGTGCATTCCTTACCAGCTTCCTCATAACCCATGGATGTCTGGCTGGGCTTAATGAAAGCGTATGGTAGTGAGGTTCATGTCTCTTCTGGGAGTCAGTTTCTCTGTGTGTTAAAACAGCTAATTGGTTTTGTGTTAGATATAAAAAGTGTAATTAAGAGAATGATGACTTAGGTGCAGAGTAGTCCTTGTACATAGGTAGGTGCAGTGAAAGGAGTAAGAACACAGGCTTCTATTCTTACTCTTTCTTTGCAAAAGAGAATAGTGAGAAATAAATAAAATTAAAAATATATATGTTTTATAGGTATTCTGTATTATTTATTCATGTTTCATATATTTATAGCAATTTTTATATTACATGTTATTTAATTTAGAGCTCCACAATTAGTTTATTACAATCTTGGTGTTACTCTTTACCAATGAAGACTTGTTCTATTTCCAGTATACTGAAAACATACACCAGCTGTTTAAAATATGTATAAAAAACATTTCACTATACTCAGGTTTTATTTCACTGCTTTCCATGAAATCCTGGTTTCTTAAATTTTTATTGGATTACAAGTAGTCGTATCTTAGTTTGTTGCTTATAACTCTCTTTATGCCTGGCTGGTGTATTGAAGAGTGCTGATGCCAATTGTTACAGATTGTAGCTACTGACACCTTGAGACTTTGAGCTACCAATGTGTTTTTTTAGTTATTTGTGTGTGGCAGCCATGGATATTAAATGTTTCTTCTTGAACTTTGTCTTGCTCTAGGAACTGAGATTTTAAATTGGGTTGGAAAGCATGGTCTTTAGACTGAATTTTCAGGGAAGGAAAGTGTTTTTTCTTTGCTTTTGAAGTAGTTCTCTAACAGTGGTGCTATTTGTACTATTGATTTGTGTGGAAATAGTCCAGATGTCATGACGTAGGGAAGTGTACAAGGTACCTGCTAGTTCTAATTTAGAAGACAGATTCTATACAACAGTGCCTGGCTGTTCTTTTTTTAAAGGAAAACATTGTAGTATATCTCCCTTGGCATGATTTTGGATTGGATTTTATTTTGTGGTTATATGCCCAAAAGAAAAAAAAAATAGAAGATATTTTTCAGAGTTGCATCTTAATTGCATGTAAATTAAAATAGTTCTTTCAAATCTGTTCAAATTTCACTGGTTAGTATTTGCAGTGCTCAGTCTGTGCAGTCATATTAGTCTTCTTTCCAAGAATCAGGCTGTCATACCAAATAAAGAATACACCAGAGGAAAAGTTTGGCAGCTCAGTAGACATTTATTTCTACAATGTGTAGGTATTAAAATTTTCATTCCTTGGCCTTGGGGCAGAGTTCCATCTGTTGGAGGTACTGTTGCATGAGAGTAAGCAGCCCTTTGCATTGCGTCGTGTTCCTTTGGATGGTGCAGTGGTTGGAGAGATGCTTTTAGAGAATGATTTTTTTGAACCCTCCCTGAATTCACTTATATAAAGATTCTGGGGTTCAAACACCTCTTGGTCACAAATTTGCTCTATTTGTTGTCTACTTTTTAAAGAGAAACTCATATGTTTCTCATATGTTGTCTACATATGAGAAACTCCTGCCAACACCAGTTTGATTATTTACTATTTTTATTGCTAGTCTGATGTGCATTACAGAGTTTGTAACTGCATATATTATACATACATAAAAATATATAGATGGATATGGAAGTATTTTTATGTTTTGAGAGCAGAGAATAGTTTGCCTGACCTGCTCCTACACCTCTTTGTAGTACATTGGGAAAAGGATTACAAAACTGAAGTCTTCCTCTCTATTTTCCACATGGTTGTCCCTCCGCTTTGGCATCCTTTGATGCCAACAGGCTTCTTCCGAAGCAGAGGGTCCAGGAATGCAATTTGTAGTTTGTTACAGAGGCTGGACTGGAAATCTGTAAAAGCTGTTGCAAATCTTCAGGTAATTCTGGAGGTGAATGGCCACGTGTTCTTTACTGCAGTTGCAAGAGAAAATGCTCAATAGTACCGGCTGGAAGGAGATACTCTGTTGAAGTACTCAGCACAGTCTGAGCACATACACTTTAAAGGCAGACTGTATATTATTGTTTCTTCCTGCAGATCTCTTTATTGCCATTTTTGCCTCGTATTTTATGCCTGTATGTATCCCTGCTTTTGTGGCCAAAGTTAGCTGAATAGTATTACCAAAGCAGTGCTGCCATTATTGCTGTGATTATCACCAGTTAAAGTGATTTTTAAAAGCAGTTGAATGAATTTTCATTTTGTTCTCAGGATAGGGTCATGGGCAGGGAGGGAGCAGAGAGGGATGGGGCTAAGCATTTACCAGTTTTGGAAGAGACTGCATCAGTCAGGACCAGTAAAAAAACTGCTGGGAGGGATCGAAGATGTTGATTGTAACTTGTAAATTTAGACTTGTAGAATCTTGTGGCTAATCTATGTCCTAATCTTACTCTGTGGCAGTAAGGAGACCACTGAATCAGTCTCAGTTTGTTACTTCAGGCACTAATTGCTCTTATCAGGCCAGCCTGTGCTTTTGAACAGTGGCTGTACACTGGCCAACACTTCATCTGTGTGTTTGTTTGACTCCGGAGTATTACAGGTAGTGGGAGAATCCCATAGGGAGAGATTTGATAATTTGAGAAAATGCTTATGAAAATCTCAGCCATTGCAACAGAGAATGGTTTAGCACATACCACTCCCATCTTGTGATAAAGTTTTCTGTTGTAGGTCTAAAACAGGAGGCAGTGAGTATTTTGTCAGACTTTGTGAATATAGAAGGCTCTATCTTACCAACTGATTTGCCCTTTTTAATTTTTCTGAAAATTAAATTTTTGTGAGTTTTAAGGCTGGTTATAAATGTTTAGCTTAAGACTTGAACCTGTGTCAATTTTTCTCTAATTTATAAAGTAATTGGTAAATGCATTTATTGCTGGGAATTTGAAGCCTCGCTGTTATTTTCCAGTAGAAGAGAATTTTTAGGTGCATTAGCATTATTATTGTACTGTATCTCAGGACACTAAAAAGGCAATTTTAGCATCATTGAAATTTTGAAGTTCTTCCTCGTATTCTTTTTCAGGACAGTACCAGCAGTATTAATCAATAAAATTGATATTAAACCAGTACTATTTAGAAGTGTTGAATTTTATTTCTTTTTTCTTTTTAAGACAACATCTGGGGAAGATGTAAGGGACTTCACAAAGGTGCTGAAGAATAAATTCCGGTCAAAGAAGTACTTTGCGAAGCATCCCCGACTTGGCTACTTACCTGTGCAAACAGTATTGGAGGGTGACAACCTGGAGACGTAAGCTTGATTTATAGAGCAATTGCTCCTGGAGTCACTGGTCTGTTTTATCAGAAACAAAAAGCTGAAACTCAAAAGATAGCCAACAACAGTTGCAGAGCCTTGTGCTATATTATTTTGTATTGTTTCACGTTATTTGCAGATCATCTCTATTATTTTTAAAGTAACATATTTTATGCTTAGATTTTCACCAGCATTATATTAGAAAGCCGTGGACTTTACAATGTCCGTGGTAATGGACGAGGCAGGTAATGTTGGCGGGGGCTGAATAGCTGTTTTACAGAGAATACTTTTGAGGAGACTGGGCTTTTGGAACTGCACAGCTTATTTGATTATGTCAAAATTCCTGGAATTAGAAATATCTGAGTTAATTAGGGTCCTACAAGCTTCAGAAATATTGGTGGCCTAATCAGAGAGAGCACTCTCTGTCTCCACAGTATTATTTAAGGCGCTGACAGAAGTGCTCCACTTTGTTTACTCACTTGGAAGTTGTCAGCAAAAGACACTCTTACAAGAGCAAAATTGAGACGTGTTGACAGGGTGCTAGAATTAGTTTCATGGATTGACTGTCCCTGACATCCTGGAGTCTGTGGCACTGCTGCACTGTCTGAACACAGCACCACTTAGCAACAGCCCATGCGAGGCTTCAGCAAAGATGCCCTGCATTCACACAGAAGCTCAGTGCCCGTGCCCACAGTCTGAGGGCTTTCATGACTGGAGGGCTTTGCCTTTCATTTGCAATAAGTAAACAAAACATCCTCGTTAGTAGTTTAAGATACAGGAGGAAGTAATCTGAAAACTGCCTGATTGATAGCCTGGCTTCTAGGGAAGCAAAGCACATTCAAATGTTAAAATCTTACCCACCAGGGCAGTCCTCAGCTGCCACCAACACAGGAAAGCAAAGCTGCTTTAATGTGGTGAAAGTTTGCCAATGCTGCTAGAAATTGGAATGTCAAAACTGTAATCACAGGTCAGGATAAAATTCTGTCGGTCCAGTCATGTGGGAAATATGCAGATGAATTGTCAGCACCATGCTGAGAAAACTCGGTATTTGGCTCTCTGCCCTGCAGGTGGCAAAACTCAGTAATACATTCCTTTTAATTAAAAAAAACTGAAGAAAATAAAAAATCCTTTATAGTTATTTAAGTGTGAGGATGTAATACAATATGTATTTACCTCATTATTTTTATGCGTAAGGAAAATAAGCATTGGTAACTGTGACGTAATGGTGGGGTTTTTTTATTGGTGGGGTTTTTCTGCCCCACTTTTTCTTAAATACATTTTATTAGTTACTTTAAAATGAAAGTTCCAGTGCTTGAGCAGAATTTGAATGAATTGATTATGGTTTATGAACTGCAGTTCAATCAATAACACTGATTTGGGTTTTTCTTTAAATTGATTTTTATTTAACAAAATTAAGTATGTAAGTGAATCTTCTGTCTCTCCATGACACGTGGCAGTGTTGCTGTCTCTTTTCTACATCAGTTGTTACTGATTCAGGGTGGGTTGCCGTTCAAAATATTTTGTGTTTCTCCAGCTTTCTCTTGCTTTAATGGTACTAAAGTTTTTGTTTCATAGTTTTGTTCTTCCTCTCTCTCTCTTTTTTCTTTTTTTTTTTTTTTGTCTTCGTTACAGTCCTATCACTCTCATCAGTATGTGGCCAGAGCAATATGAGTGAGTATGCAGAACCCCTTTATCTGGACAGCCTCATTTGCCAGTTGTTTTCTTTTAGCTCAGTTGCAGCTAATCTGATGTCCCTGAGCTATAGGGCATGGCCGACCCAAAGCAATAAGGCCCTCGGGAATATTGTGCATGTATTTATTTGTCATCAGTCCAACTTGATTTAAAAATAATGTTGTCTGTGTCATGAATTGCTTTAGACACCACTGATTTTATTATTATTATTTTTAAACTAGTCCTTCCCAGTCTCCGCAGCTGTTTCATGATGACACACACTCCAGGATAGAACAGTATGCTACTAGGTAAGAGAGATGCGGTTTTTCACTAGTCCATTGCATTTTGTGGTTGATTCCTGCAGTTTTTAACACACATTGCTGGTTGGATATTATTTATTAAAAAGATAAAATTCTCTGTACTTACAAGTAAGTCAAATGTTTTTAAATCATTAGCTTCTGATTATAGTCTAATTTACAGTATTAAATATAAAATACATATGTTAAATCTATCATCTCTCATACAGAATGGAAACTGTTGCAAAATTACATTATTTCTAAAATGTGCCATTATTGTTTTGTTTCTTCATTTTTAACCTTTGAAATAAACTGAATTTATTGCATACACAGGTTTCCCCAGTAGGATATTAGATGCAGAGTTTTGTTTTCTTCTTGATAGGCTGACAGTCTGCCTATCTGTTGGCTTTTAGCACAGCAGATCATAATTGCAGATGTTTTATGTTCTGGCTTTTGTGGGGTCACCCTAGCCCTGTCATGATAAAATGTCTGTTATGCCGAGTCAATCTCAATGTTCCTGTGTTTTGTTGAGCTCTCTTCTGTATATTCAGAGCTGGTAATCACAGAATCATTAAGGCTGGAGAAGACCTCTAGAATCATCAAGCCTAACCATTAACTCAGCATGTCTGTATTCACCACTAAACTATGTTCCCAGTTGCCACCCCCACACGCCTTTTGAACACTTCCAGGGAAGGTGGTTCCAACTCTTCCTTGGGCAGCCTATTCCAATACCAGACCACCTTTTCACAGAAGAAACTTCTTGTAATATCTAACCTAAACCTCCCCTGGTGCAACTTAAGGCCATTTCCTCTCGTTCTGAGTTAAAGGCATGATGATGGTGAAACATTAACCAGAGATACCCTCTCAAAAATAAGCACCATGGGAACTGACTAGGTTTTTATTTTTGTATCTGATCTCCACAACTGAAAAACAATTTTAACTTTTTTCAGTTTTTTGAATAAAAATTCAGAGTGCATGTTTAAGTTAATTGTATTCTTATTTATGGGCACCTTAAAAATCTTCAGAGCAGTTTTATAAATGCCTGGATATGCTGCATGTGATCTCTGCAGCAAGAGAAAATAGGGCAGGAAATAATGCTAAAGGGCTACCCACAGCCAGCCTATTTTTTTTTTGTCCCCCAACAGCAAATATTTTCATCCTTCATTAGTGTATAGCACAATGACATATGAAGTCATAATAGAGCTTTTCAGTTCTTTGGAACATGTCATTCATATAAATCACCCAACATTTCTTTGAATCTATAACTTAGGCCATGCTGTAATTAATTAAAACCCCTGAACCAGAAAAATTAAATTTCTTGAGAGAGATGGAAGAATTTTCTGTCTGCTTATGTCCATTTTTCAGCCTGTGGTGCCACAATACTGTGGCTTTTTGTGTCCAGATGAAGCTCAAACTCTGGACTCTCATTAAGGATCAGTGGATATCCTAGGTGCAATAGCTGTTTTCCCTCTCCTCCCCCTCAGCTCATATCAGTTCTGTTTGGGATTAGATTAGCTGAAGGTGGACTGTGCATTACTCAGTGATAATTCAGGATACAAACCTAAATTTGTACCTGCTATGTTCAGACATTGCTTAGCAAAATCGAAAACTTACTACTAATTGCCTCATAGGTAATCTGCCTAAAGCTACTCAGGATTGTTTTTCATCTAGCAATCTAAAAAAAGAAGACATAATTCTGTGTCTTTCATATAATTTTTATTGTGTCATTTCTAGTTGAATCTGTTATGCATATGTTGCATATAAACTAGTAAATCTTGTTTATTGTTCTGATCTTTTCAGCTAAGCATCTTTAAAGAGATGTTATCAGGGCTTACCTAATAAGACAGTTCCCAGCAGAAACAGTCTATTAGGGCTTAAAGCCTTCACTGTCACTTATTGGAGAGCATTCAATTCTCACTTTTCGGTTAACAAAATCCCTGCCTGAAATCAGGTGCCATCTCCCTGTTCTGTTGTGCTGTATCACCTCTGAGTTGCTTTTAATTTCCTTCCTCAGCTTTCAGTTTTTATCCTACCTTGAAGGCTCTTTGCAGCTCTAGGGTCCCTTCCCTGTCTCTCTGTGCTCCCTGATTAGGGCCATCTGCTGGTTCCACATATTATCCCAAGCAAATCCTCATTAATGATGGAGATCCTAAATGTGATCATAGTGGTGGAATCTGCATTTGTGAGGTGGAATATCTATTACTCACTGAGGGATTTGGGGCAGGCCCTTCTCTCTGAAAAGTAATGGGGGTTGTACTACTTCCCTGTGTGACAAAGGGACAGTGAAGATTCATTTCTAAAATTATGTTTCGTCAAAAGACTTAAAGATGCTCAGCTAAGGAGCTTTATAAAGGTGACTTGTAAGTATGTTGCTCACCGTGATTTGTTTGAGATGCCCCAGAGCAGAGATGATCTGAGTCTCTCTAGTCACTTTGGAGATTCTCTTTCCTTCATGGGAGGTGTTGGAGCACAATGTCCCACCCCAGCCATGGTGGGATGAGAGAATCAAGAAGATATCCAGTGTGCCTTCATTTATTCTTCTTCTGCAACCCTCAGGAATAGTAACAAATGTACAGAAGGGCAAACTTGCTCCATTCTAAAAGAAGTCACCAGAGTTCCTAGTTCTTTAGGGCCTTGCACACTCCCTTCAAAAGGAAGTTTGAAGATGTCTATAGTAATGCATAATGCACTTGCAAAAATATGTGTGAAATTAAGATACCTTTATAGCAGAGGAAATAGCCATACTTGATGCAGTTGAATGTATGTGTAGAGGATTGAGTGTTCCTAAATTTTTGTGTACGTCTCTCATGTACATAAGGTGTATCTTGCCTGGAAACTTGAATAAATAGAAAATTTCTGCTTTGATTTTAAAGAACTGTATGTACATACAGTCTAATAATCTAGTTTTTTCAGATTAATTCCTTCCAAAATGAGGAACTGTAGGCAATGATTCCCTGTAATTATACTGCTTTTTGTGCTGTTTTCCAGGACTTGTCTGTCCACAGTGCGGTATTATTTGCCAAGCATAATTTCAGATGTTGCGTGTGCTATATTTGAAAAGGATTCGTCCTCTTTTGTTAGTCCAGCTTTAGAAAATTCAAAAAGAAAACCATCTGCGAAAACATCTCTTTAACTAATTTTGCCATGAGAGTTGTGGTGATGCTGATGGTAATTATACTAGAGTTAGAAAATACACTTTTTTTGTTGTTGTTTGGCAAGTAGAATTAATTAATCATAGCACAAGTTTCTCATAAAAGTCCTCTGGATTATAGGTTTCTGTCACAAAATCTAGGAGTTTATTCCTAATCATGTATACAAAGATTGCCATATCTGAGCTGTTTCTAAGTAGAATTGATTTTCACACTGCCTCTGTTTAAATTGTGCAGCATGTTGTCTGAAAGTTGTGATCTTTCCCTTTCAGGCTTGCACAGATGGAAAGGACCAATGGCTCCTTCCTCATGGACAGCAGCTCCACCACAGGAAGCGTGTAAGTGACTCCCACTCATTAAGGCTGTCAGGAACTTTAATTACAGGTTCATGGTATAATCTTCATCAGTTCCAGCGCAGGACTTAGTCCCAGTTAAAGCAGCTAATAAGTGTGAGCCCAAGGGTGTCTGCCTAAGTTTAATTATTCCAAGCACCGATTGTTGAAATTGGTGATGTTCACTTGATGATGTGTGGGAGCTCTACATTTGTCAGCCATTCTGCTTCAAAAGTGAGGATATTTCATGTGACTGGTAAAAGGCCACAGCTCTGTAGGTTCTACTTTTTATTCCTTTTCTGCTCTTATTGTAGTATAAAAGAAAATAAGACCTTTTCTAGGCTTTTGCTAGACCCTAGACATCTTTCTTATTAAAATAAAAAATCTGTACGTTGAAGATTCTTCAGAGACAGAACAGTGTTCTTGTTGATATTTCAGTTTTCTGGCTGCTGATCCGTCTGTTTGTACCTGGAATTGTACTATGTAATAAACATAGTCCTACATACCAGTGCCATTTTCTTTTTTTTTAATTATGTGTCACTTTCATTGTAAAAACCTTAATTAAAATGCATTGGTAAACTTGGAAAGCATAGAACCCCTTGCATTGCTGATGAGTTAAATGCAATTTTTTGAATGTAAAAACAAATGTTTTAACCTCACTTTATCATCAGTTCAGTTAATTAAATCAGTGTTGTAGGACTCTGCCTCTTCTAAGTTATTAACAAATACCATCAGCATTTTTAAAGAGGAAAACTGAAATTGTTCTTGTTCACCTTTGGTTAGAAAATGCTGTTGGTCTCAGTAATATTTTCATTTACTGTTTTAAAATCTAATAATGAAATTATTCTATCCATGGGTAAACTTTCATTTTGAGATTTAAAATACTTTGCTTGAAAAAAGCACGTGCGACCCACTTTAAATGTTGCCTCTTTCCTGATTAATTAACTCTATTTACATACCAAATAAAACTTTTTTTCATGTGAACTGTTTTAATGTGTTTTTGTCATTGGCACACTCGCCAGTGAGAGAAATGGAGCAAAAATATTCCCTTTTGATTTCCCTTCCACAAAAAAAAAAGAGCAAACATACTGTCATTTGGCAGGAAAGCTGGAAACTCAAAGGCAACTAAGTGCTCATACACTTGAGTTGTGTATTTTGAAATTAATGAGCCTACTCATATACAAAGACCAAACAACCACCCATCCCAATGGTAAAAGGGGGGTTTATGCTTAATTTTTACTGGCAAATCATCTGTTGATTTTAGAGCAATTTCCCTGCATTCCTTTTCCTTAGAAAAAAAATTAACATGGAAAGCTTGTGTACTGACATGTGATAGATACCTCTGAATTTGGGTCTCGGTCAGGGGACTGTTACACAAACGAAATATGGACAAGAAAGTAACCTTGTACACAACGGCACCTTCTGTTTTATTTGCAGATTACAATGCGTGCTTTCATTAAGGCTTAAGTACTGAAGTACTCAGAATTCTGAAGGCCTGTGGTTTGAAGTGTAAACTATTGTAATAGAATCATTTAGGTTGGAAAAGACTTTTAAAATCATTTATCCAACTGCAAACTGCCAAGTTGTATCTGCCAAGTCAACCACTAAACCATGTTCCCAAGTGCCACCTCTACCTCTCTTAAATACCTCCAGTGATGTTGACTCAACCACTGCCCTGGGCTACCTGTTCCAGTGCTTGACAGCCCTTTTTGGTGAAGGGGTTTTTCCAGAAAACTACAGAGCTGTGAAGTTTGTATCCCAGTTTGGATCAGAAACTGCTGAATCATTGGGAATTTAGGATTATAGTTCAAATCTATTTTTATTTTTTAAATGCCATTTAACATAGAAATGGGGATGGTGTAATCATTCTTATATGGATAGAATTTGAAGGAGCAATTTGAAATGTGAATGGATGTTTTTTCAGTTCAGATACAAACCTCTGAGCCAAACTTCTTTTTTTTTACAGTGTTATTTCAAACATTCAGGAAACAATTACTAGTTTGGAAATCAAATTCTTTGCTTCTCATAATTGGATTTGTCTTTCATGGTCTTATTTTTATTGGTCCTGAAGAGTCTTTCAGTTTACTGTGAATATAGAACAGAGGCAGTATTGCACTTGATTTTGGAAGTTACTGCTTTGGTCTTGTCAGGTTCACCAGCTTAGCAACAATGCTTTTAACATTCTTCATGCTTCAGAGATTTTATGTAAAAAGTCATCTACATTTGAATAAGAGAACTTCTGCTCTTAGTTAAAAATAATGAGTTTATTTTCAGGAATGTTTTGCAATATGCCATTTGATTAAGAAAGCACTCATCAAAGATAATTCTTGGGTTTTAACTAACCTGTTGTCTTGAATGTCATTGTGACTTCTATCTCTCTGACTAAGCTTTTCTAACCCTCCCCTTTCCTAAAGATATGTGAATTCCATTAAAAAAAATGCATTTTCCTTAATCAGAAAAATAGTTGTAGATAGCAAAAAAAGGCAGAGTCCCTACCGTAGTATGTCCAGCTTCTTTAAAAACATTCTAATGCTCTTATGCATGAATTATCTGGTACAAATACATTGAATAGAAATGTTCTCCCTTCGTGTCATCTTCTCTTTACATTAGAAAGTTCTAAATGTTTAAGCTGGAATGTTGTGATGGATTTTATTTGGCTTTAATTCATGCAAAAGCATCTCTATCTTTAAAGCAGACTTACCTATTCACAAATGAAGATGAGCATGAGGAAAAAAATTGTCTTTACAACAAAGAATGATAAATAGTGTTCCTAAGCAAAAGCTATGCCTCACAATTTGATAAATCATGGTGTAGTAGAATGAAAATAAAAATTGTTAGGGAAATAGAACAAGAGTGTAACTCTCCTATTTCTGTAGTGTATGAGCTATCCTATCCAGCCCATACTGAAGTTAATTGCTCTGGGCATAGTATAAACACTTTCAGAATAAATGCAGATGCTTGGTAGCTGTTTTCTGGGTTAGTGCCTTTACTACCAGTTATCTTCATGTCTGCAGCGTTGTTGATGCTATTTCACGCTCATCTTAAGGCAGAGTTGGAACATATCTGAAATTTTATTTGTTAGGGAACTCTGAACTCAGGTTCAGAAGTAGGAACAGGTTCAGAAGTGAATGCCATTGATACTTTTACTTGGCACTGCTACTTAATGTGATGTAAGTAAAACTGGAGCCCCTATGTAGTAACTGAATACTGTGACGTGATGTAAATGGTTAAAAGGTATCTTGTCACAAGGAGAAATTTGCTTCATGTGATGGTAAGATTAGGAGAAGAACAAGTAAATTAGACAAAGTATTTTTGAATACCTTTCTCATCCTTATTCTAGTATGTCTCATAGCATCAGTAGGTCAAGGTACACTTTATTTGGACTAGAACCCGTGGTGCTTAGTATGAGAGCTACAGCAAAAATGGAAATTGTCAATGAAGTAAGTTCACAAGTAGCCACATCTTCCTATCTTACATCCAATTTAGCAATCAGTTTTCTTAATCAGATAAAATAATGCTCTGCTGAAAAGTGACAGTCAGGAAATGTGAATTTTTCTTTCTACAGCATAGTCCAGTTAAAGGGAGATTGTATGCGGCTTTATTTGCCTCTTGCTTCCTCTATGCACAATGCATACTTTGGAATAGACATGTTGAAAATATATGTCCAGAAAGAGAATAGGACACTTGAAAGGCTATTTTCCCTTGGCTTCTTTGTTGGGGTATTCTTTTCCTCCGAGATGTGCTTCTTTCAAGTCTGACCTTCTGGGATATGTTGTTTGCTGCTTTTTACTAAAGTGAAATGCAGAACAGAAACTGCAGCCTCTGCTGTCGAAGGACTTTGTGTACCTCTAGTTGTTTCTCAAAGCACACAGGGTATTCAATAAAATAACCGCCAAGAAAGAGTGAGCAATTAATTTTTACGTGATGCTTTTATATTGACTGCTGATTGCCATCTCCTACCACTTCTACAGAACAATGTCCCAGATTCTCAAAATGAAAGTATTTGCCCAGCATAGAACAGTGACCTTATGTTGCAGGTCATTTGAAGCCCTGTCCTGGGAGTTCTGTACTACTAATGAATCTATCCTAATTACAGTCATGAGGTTTGTTGTTGCGGGTTCAAGGTTGTGTGTTTACAAACTAATAATTTTGCAAGACAGACCAAAGGTAGAACACATGGTAAAAATACACTTTTGCTTCAGAAGACTTCCTTTATCAAGTGCCTGTGAAAAAGCATGCTGTCAGTTGCAATGTGTGATGCCTAAAAAAAGAGCAGTCAATATTTGCAGCCTCTCCAGCAGGCTTTCTGAGACTCTGAAGCAGTGGGAGAGGAGGGAAATGAAGTTTTTTCTAGACTGAATAACTGTGAGACCAAAATATAAAATTACCTGTATTTAACTGTGTTGATCTTGTGTGCTGGTTTACAATACAGTCAAAAGTACGTAAGCATTTACCATGTAAACTCTTTTTTTAAAGTGTTTATAAGTTTCATTAAAAGATTAGGTTACACTTAATGCAAAATCTTGACAGAATCTCAGATTTAACAAAGTCAAATAAATATAATAAGTCCATCTTTACAGAGCCCTGTTTTTACAAAGATCCATTGTAGATGACCTAAATTTTGTTTATAAACTAATTCACCATTTTAAATCGTAGACAGCAGCTTTTTGATGCCTAATTAAAATAACCAGATTAAACTAGATCAAGTACACGTTTCCTGACATCATCAACACCCTTGCACAAAAGAAGGCTGTATGCATAGTCACACAGTATCACTTAAATTTACATGTAAACAGCGTTTTGAAGCCCGGATGATAAAGCTGTGTTCTCTCACCTGCCTGCTTTAATGCTGTTTTTGTGCTCGCCCGAGGTGTGACGTTGAACTGACGGTACTCTTGGCTTGCTGTGGCCCTTTCAGTCACAAGGTACTCTGCACATTTTGCAGGGCTGTATCCCACAGAGTTTGAAGCCCCCAGAGGGCTTACCTCATTTTGGCAAAAATGTCGTTACAAGGGATAGGGTATTTTTGTCAGGATAACTAAAGGGTAGAGAATTACAATGAGGTTTTATCACACTGCGACCTGATTCAAACTCCATTAACTGCACTAGCCTTTGTTTTCGTTTTAAGTAGACATTAAGTATTAATGAAAAATAATAGTGATTGTGAGTTTCCCTGAGATCACTCAAGTAGTGAAGAAGATAAAGCAGTTAAAGGCTTTTTCTTGTTTTGTTGATAAGGGATGGGGGGAAGGAACACTGTTCTGTTTCTTTTTCAGCTAACACTCCTGGATAAGGCTATTTTTTTTAAGGGCTTAAATGCACATGCAACCCCAATTCTATTTAAACTCTCTCTTTATATATGTGTATTTAATGAAGAATTCATTAAATTTATTTATTTGCTAGGAAGATCCATGTTGTCATTTCTTCTCATGAATGTAGTGCTGACTACAGCCAAGATGGATGAGAAATAAGTGAATGTACATTATTTTCTCTAAACTTTCTACCCATTTTTAAAAGCAAAACTCAATAATTAGGTTTTTATTCCAGTGGACTGAACTGTCACAGGCTATGGGTTTTTTTGTTTGGTTTTTTTGGCAGGCATAGTGTTACTTGATGTACATTTCTTTGATTGTAAGAGTCTAAATTTTCAAGTCTCGATGACAGGTTGGAAAATGGAAACCCACATGATAGCTTTGGGTAGATAGTGAATAGTTATCCTTGGGACGAAATAATTTGGTGTTGTACCATAAGATTAGTCTTCAGTACAAATTTTGTCTTAAGCAGTACTACAAAGAACAATCATTTTTCTAAATGATAGAAGTACCTTTCAAGAGACACACATCAGTAATCAGGATTTATTAAATCTTTGGCTATTTTGTCTTGCTTTTAATACTGATGGTGCTTTTAAATTGATACTGATATACTGAGCTAACAAAAAATCTTGGTTCAACAGGATAAAATAAGGTTTTTCATTACATAAACAGTATTTAGGCAACTCTCATCTGTTCGTATCACATGCCTTTTCTCCTTCTGTCCAAGAGCTTGAACTTATTACTGAGGAACTCCCCCGATCCATATGCGTGGCCTGTAAGACACCTAATGTGTTTTATTTGTACGTGCATTTATTTATAGACTATTTCTCAGTACAGAAATAACTGCTGTTTCTTCCAGGGTATACTTTTCTAAATAACTGGTTTTACTATTCATTCAAATGAGACTGTATTTGGAAATTCTGTGGTGAAAGATGTTAAATTGA
Source organism: Oriolus oriolus (assembly GCA_013400235.1). Lineage (NCBI taxonomy): Eukaryota > Metazoa > Chordata > Aves > Passeriformes > Corvidae > Oriolus > Oriolus oriolus. The sequence continues at coordinate 411,489 of VXBT01002858.1, forward strand.
CTGACAGGAAATTAAAAAAAGCCTCTTGAAAAGCTCTATTACACTTTTATTTGGAAAAGAAATACTTTGTGTATAATGGACTTCTGATTCTTTGCATATGCTTTCAAAGGCAGTTCTTAAGGATACTTTTCATTCCATAACTGGTTGATAGCAGCATTCACAGCTGCTACTTTCCAACAACAGGAGGAAAAAAGCACACAAAACAGTTTTAATATGGAAAAGTCTCTTTTCTAAATTATATTTGAATATGTGCATGCATACTCCCATGTGTTTGTCACCCTGCTCTGACCATGCTTCAACTGCAGGAGATCTTTAGGGTAAAGTTTTTAGGGACACTACTTCATGGTATCGTAAGGTATGCAGTCTCTGGTTTGTAGTCAAGTAAAGGAGAGAATTTAAGGAGGGTTTTCTTCAGCATTTATACTGCTGCAGCAATTTCTCTCTTAAAAAATGAATAGTATATGTTTTTCTGTTGTCGATTCATCCTTCTTGAGTAAGCAGGCAAGCAAACTGGTTTTAGGAAGTGGTATCTTTCACTTTCTATCCATCTGACTTTATTTATGGAGAAAAGCCAGCAACTTGGAAAGTAAGGCACATCTATACAAAACCAAATTCACTTGGATATTAAAGCATAATTGAAGGTGTCAGGACTTCTCTATCTCCTCACCAGAAGGTAATTTTGTGTGAGTCAGGAAGAGGACAGTGTTATAGTTTATTTCTATCCCTGAATCTCTAAGAAGGAAATCTGCTATCAATGCAGAATTTCAACGTATTGTATGTGTGTATCAGAATAGGGGGAGAAAAATGGAACGTTTTTCTCTAATTTTAATGGGACTTTTATTCTCTAATTTTATTAGGTAAATTGAGCAAACCAAAATTATCTCCCAAGATTTTTAAAATGTTACATATTGTTAAAAAAATGGATCTAGCAGATGCTTGTTTGTTTTATTTCTTTTTAAGGCATTTCAAATCAGTCATCTTTGGTTTCTGTTATCTCCGATTCTTGTTTTCACTGTTTCTTTTCAAGCCACTAGCAGCATTTGTTCTTTCTGCATAGATTAAACTGATCCTTTACTACAGATGAATCTTTCTGTTCCTGTGTGTTGTGTGTTTAAATGGTTTCCTTTCAGTATGTTTTTTAGGCTTAATTCCTTCTTGCTTAGTCCTTTTCCATAAACAAACAAAATCCCTCAGCTTGGTAGAGATGTTTGCTCACATAATAAATGTTTTACTGCTCTGTCTTTATCTGTGTTGTTTTATTGTTTCAGAGAGGATGAGCATGCCCTTATCCAGCAGTACTGTCAGACGCTGGGAGGAGAGTCACCTGTGAGTCAGCCACAGAGTCCTGCTCAGATCCTCAAGTCAGTGGAGAAGGAAGAGCGGGGAGAGTTGGAGCGTATCATTGCTGACCTTGAGGAAGAGCAAAGGTCTCATAATCATGCTACTGGTGTCTGAATTGTCATTTTGTTGTTGTTTGAGCCATGCATGTACTATGCTGAAGATGAGAAAGACTTAGAAGCCATGATTTTAGCAAAAAAAACCGCCCAACAATCCACAATCAAGGCATATGTTGTGCATAGCCTGGCTGTGCTAGACAGAAGAGGGAGTGTCTATGAAGAAATAAATTCGTTTCACTTCTACTTCACTGCCTGGTTTTTAATCCCCCATAAAACAAGTCAAGGCATTGTCTTTGCATGAGCTTTGTATGTGTTGGTAGTTGGAGGTGCTAACATCTTTTGATCTAAGAAGTCTTTTATTTTCATTTACTTGATTAAGTCATCATTCCCCTCCACTTTTCAATATCCCAGGAGTCTGCAGATAGAATATGAGCAACTAAAGGAGCAACATCTTCGGAGAGGAATAAACCCTCTTGCGTCACCTCCTGACTCTGTTGTGTCACCTCAGCATGCTTCTGAAGATGCCGAGCTCATTGCTGAAGCTAAACTCCTAAGGCAACATAAAGGTCGTCTGGAAGCAAGGATGCAAATATTGGAAGATCACAATAAACAATTGGAGTCTCAGCTTCACCGGCTACGGCAGCTACTCGAGCAGGTGCTTGTGTGCTTGTTTCTGCATGATGGATTTCGTGGTGGAGCAAAGGCATTGGCGTTTTACTGCAGATATTTTCACCATACACTGTCGGTCCGTTGCAATCAATCATTTCTAACGAGATATATTTTCTTACCCTCTAGGATAAGCCATGGTTAAAATCAAATGAGCGGAAAATTATTACAAGCGCTGGAGTGATCATGGGAACTTACGAAACATTGAGAATAACACAAACAAGAGCAATAGGTTTTCATTAATTAAAGAGCACCGGAAGAAAATACATACCCTGCTCCAAGTAATGGTGCCAGTCACATCCCATGTTTGACTTCAGTTTTCCCAGACACTTTCTTTAAATAATATGTTTATTTGTGGTCACAGTTAGTCACTCAAACTTCTCTTAGCATGCCAGAGACAGATGGCCAAAGATATGTCTGAAATACAGAGGAGCAATTAATTACATTAAAAATCCAGTTACTCTCGAGTAGCATATTTAGACCAATAAACTACAGCAGTGGTCTTGCACACAAGGAATGCTGGAGGTAAGAGCCTGGGTTATAGAAATAACAGCAGCAACATGTACCAGGTGTTGTTAGAGATGGTAATTTGTACTGTATCATGTGTGGGACCTTGAGAAATGAAGATAAATTTGTGTGAATGTTTTCTTCCAACTAATCATTACATTTGGGTCAGAGTACAATAAGGCAAGTATTTCCTGCCTTCTATGAGTCAGATGACTGGCTGGATGTAGTAGAGGATTTAAATAAGTCAAGAAACAGGCTACATAAACCAGGTGTCAAAATGGCCTAAGTTCCTGCTGTAGATGATACGCTCATTACAGGGATTAAGGTATTTGCTGTTTGTTTCACTGGCTGACTTTGTCATTTTTTCTAGGTAGTTTTGGCTGAGTAGGATTAAGATGCATCTGTTCCAATGACTTCCCTACCCCTCTAACAGAGTAAATTTTTTTTCTTGCTACTGTTATTCTAGCATCTTTAATCAGTATTTGAGTCAATGAAATATTTCACAGGGAAGACAGCAACTGGTGCACTGTTAATAATAATTTATAAAGTAAGGATCTTGGGATATGTGGCCAGTACTTGGTCTTTCAGAGAAGGGTTTAAAATCTGCAAAGAAACATATGTTGAATAGAAACACAGAAGTTTTGCCAAGCCCATGGTCACTTCCAGCTTAGTGCTTAGAGCAGAAACTTGTTCACCTCTTAAAACTCTTTTTTTCCCCCCCTAATGTAGCTGAGAATGATCTTAAAATTTTGTAATCTTTTTGGAATCCTTATACCATTCTCAGTAACACCTTTAGGGTATACATTTGTGCTGTGATCAAGTGGGTGGGAGAAGGGACAGTAAGTCTTCCATATCGTTTCTGGCTTTGGAATTTTCTAGGCATCCTGCAGCTTTTGGGCTCAGATAGGGTAAAGTAGAATAGAGGTGTCCTTTTCCAATATTTCTGACTATTTACACCTCATTTACTGTATACTGTTGCTCTTTTGCTTTCTGTCTGAATTGTCCTGTCTCTGTGGGAGTCATGCCATGCTTCTGATTGTTCCAAGTATTACTTCCTAAGGTCTTTATTTCTCCTCTGTCATTTAATAAAGTGGCTGGTACAAAGTCAAGTATATGAGAAGGTTTGCATCATTTCTTTTATAACGTACCCATGGCTTTTCAATATTCCCTTCTATACATATCATTACTTAATTTACCAGATGTTTTGCAAGCTATTTCCTGAATGTTGAAGCTACTCCCCTGATGGGGATTCAGAAATTATAAATAATTTAAATTTTTAGTAATGTTCTTTGAAATTTATTTTGACATTAATAGAATTATGAAGCAGCACTGATTTCCATTACTGCCCCCTTTCTGAAAAAATGACCACTCTTCAGCATGTTTGTTGTTCTGTCGGCTTGTCTACTACCTTTTATGAAAGCCTTTGTCTCTTTCACTGCTTGGGGAAGGACTTTATTGGAAGCTTATTTATATTTATTTGTTTCTTTTGCCTTTACTGGCTGTCCCAGTTATTTTAGTGGATAAAAGGAATACCTTTTCTTATTAATGAGATAGATGATTTGCAGGAAAGATACTCATAAGTCCCAATATCAAAATATATAACAACAGTGTAATTACTAGCATTAAAGGACACAACTGTCTTACAGCAGTATCTTTGCCATAGATGTCATTTCATGCCATCTCTGTCTCTTCTGTCAACAGCAAGTCTCCCCATTCCTCTTCTCCACTAGCCTCCTGACTGTTTTATATCACTGAGTATAAAATACTGGGACTTCTTTTTCTCCAAAAGATTGGAGTGAGTCTGTCTACACACAGATATTGGGGTAGAGAGTTTGTGAAAGTTAGAAAGTTTGATGTAGTAACTGTTCAGTCTAGATGAGAGCATTCTAGGACATTCTTCAGAGATCACCTTTAGCAGAAATATGCATGCATCCTCACTGCACATTGGTCTACTTCAGGTCACAATTCTGAGGTAACCATACTATTTTTATTTTAGCAAGCCCAAAGGATTGGTAGCTGTCACAGTATGTTGTCATTTTTGTCTGCCTGATTGATTAGGGTGCCGAAGAGGAAGGTGAAACAGAACGGGCATGTGACAGCTTTGATACCAACACGTTAATCAGACAGAGAAAAAACAAAGAATTCACTTTCATTTTTCTTTCTTCAGCCTTTACAGATACTGCATTTGCAAAGTTGAAGTGAGATCTATTATGAAGAGCGTTTAAAGTCAGTTTGGATTTTTCTCTGTTTTTTTTCTGAGCTGCTCAATAGAGGTTTCATATAGAATTTGATATTGAAGTTAGTGGGAGCTAAAATCATCTGTCAACAGCTGTATGATCAAACTGAGAGAGTAAATAGGGGCTGCAACTCCCTCTCCAGCTGAAAGCAGTGGAGCTTTATCAGAAAAGCACAGGAGAGTTTTTTTCTTTTGTAGCTGGGAGAAAAAGTCTGGAGCAAGAAGAAACTTCGGTAATGAATGTGGTAATAAAATTGGGGTTTTTGAGGTTTCCTGTGATTCAGAATGGGGACACTGAGGTTTAGTTTGGTTTTTATGAAAAGTAGCAGAAGTCAAGGAAAGAGCAGGTATGTCTTAGCTATCCATTAAGCCACAGAGCACTTCAGGCTCTTTGAGAAAGACACCAGTAGGAGGCACAGTGAAATAAGGCACTGTAGATTAAAACTGGTTGAAATAAATATCTCCTTTGAAATGCTTTAAAAACTGCTGTAATACAGGAAAAAACCTACAATTTCAGAGTTTTCTGGAGAAGAACTTATCTATCCCTTCATATCTTTGTTTGATTTTTCCTAAAAAGAAGTTTGAAAATTCTCTGAGACTGGAGTTGGAAATATTTCCCTCATCCCTATAGAAGCATGCTCAATATCCCTGCTTTTATTTCTATCAAGAAGAAGCAGCATTATATAATAACATCTAGAGCTGTTTTCTTTTGGTTTCTGGCTTAAGGGTTGTCTGCTGAGTTGTTTTGACTAAAAATACATGAACTTCATGATGGCTGAAGTGGGTTATGATGGAAATGCTCGTATTTTGTAGGTGTTATGGAATTGGAGTCAAATAGAATATGATTTTCTACTGTTATTTTTCTCAAGTTCTCTAACAGTAAACTTGTTAAATCATAGAAATACATGCAGATATATTTAGATCCTCAATTGGTTTGCATTTAACATTTTCCAGTATCTGATTATTGTATTAGGGCAATTATACCGCTACCACAAACCTTCACTTTCTGCTCCAAGCCCCGCTCTTCAGCTCCTTAACAATATTGTCCTTAACTTGGAAGAAGAGTTTGGGTTGTTTCGGCTTTTCTTTTTATTGCAGTCACTGGAACTATGTAATGTAATGTTTATCCGTATATTTAAATGAAAATGAAGTAATCAGACATTGCTGTCTGATTAGATGATGGTGGGTTAGTGGTTTTTGACTTGTTTTTAAATCTAACTGCAGTAGTTCATTCTGACTGCTGCAGCAATGTAAAGTATTCCCAGTATCTTTTATTTTCTCTCAGTTTACCCACTGGTAGTCCTTGTGCTCTGCAATGCTCTTTTATCGCGTACGATAGAACTACTGAGTGGTACCTTGACTAAACTCATCACCTGAATTTGTAGGCATTTAGTTTCTATCTGTCAACATTGACTTTGCAGCGCCTCACTATCCTTGACTGACCCTATGTGTTGCTGTACTGCAGTTTTGTATGTCCAGCACAGATCTTCTCATTCACCCTCGGTCATCTGTGCACAATTTATTCATAGTTGCTGCTTGAACAGGGACAGAGATTTAGTCCAGGTGCAAGTTTGCATTTTGGATGATTCACATTCTCTCTGTTCATCTGTTTGTGGGGTGGGCAAACAGTCACTGCTGCTGGAGTTAATTTTGTTGTTCTGTGTTGAAGGGACTCTTAGCCCTTAGAGAATTTGCCTCCTCTCTTTACCATTACAGCTCTAATATCTTGAACAGTGGTTCCTAGCAATACAGAATTGCCTGGGTTAAGTTATCCCAGGCTTCTCTGATTTAAAATCACCACACTCATTTTACTTAGACTCTGTAGCTGGATTGAAGCCTGGTACTGAGTAGCAAATTGCTTAACTACTTGATAGTAATTCACTGTTCATAGAAGTGTCTTGACAGTAAAATCCTTCTCTGGCTTGAAAACATTTCCATTTTTCTTTGTCTTCTATGCAGACTAATATTTCTTGGTTTATTCTTTTAGTCAAAGCTGGCCCTTTGTATTGTCATGCTGAAAGAGATGAGATTTAGAGGAGAAAAAAAGATTTGCTGAGTGCTCAAGGGAACATTTTCTTCTGTTTCTCACTATTGCATATGGAAGAAAAAGTATCTTTCATCTTTCAGCTATCTGCAGTTTTAATGAAGATTGTTTTTGTTAAATTGCAAGCTAGCTCAAGAAACTGAGTATTGCAATTGAGGCTGTGAGGTGCCAAGGAGCAAACTTGTGCACAAACTAACAGCCATTCTGTGTTCTAACTCTGCATCGAGTCTCATCGCTGTTCTCGGTACTTGCTCAGTGTCAAAGACCTTAAAAGCAATGATCTTTTGTATTACTTCTGTATCTGCTTTTGATAGATTTACTTAAATAACCAGCTCCTTAAGCTGTTCAGAAGTAATTTGATGATTTGCAATCAAAAAGTAAAATGATAGCAGCAACAATTTCTGCTACATCTACCTCAGATGTAAATATTATTTCACTTACTTCTGTTTTTTTAGATCAATCACTTCTGGAGCTCAAATACTCTATTACTTGTCTCTTCCTCAAAAGAATTTTTAAAAGAAGGATGAAAAAGAAGGGAAAAATGCCTGAACAAGGTCCCTTCCAGTATTTCTGAGCTGCTATGGTCTTCTCTTATTTTCTGGCCATATATGTGTACTTAAATGTAATCTCAAACACATACATGGTTACAGCTAAATGTAATATCAATGTCAGTGATTCTTCAACTGAATTTAAGAGTCCAGAAAAGCTTTTTTCTCAAAGTTATTTCTCATAATTTTCAGCAGTTTATGTAGTAAAAATTTTTACGTAGTACAGATTTCTGCAAATTTGGTGTCTTCCACATGGTTGAGAAGCAGCATCAGCAGGAGTGTAGTCTTTCTGCAGAGCTGGATTGGGAACCTTGGCATACTGTGAGTGTTGTACATTACATTGTGTTTTTGTGATGCAACAGAACACTATTTTTAACAAGACCATCAACTGGAGTCTTCTAAGAACTGTTCTTAAGTCTAAATTTTATTCTGAAAAGTTCTTGGTTTGGTTTTTTGTTGGCTTTTTTTTTTTACCCCTCAGCAGTTGTATAGGGCTAAGCCAACTTTCAATAGTTTGAAGGAAAAACAAGAAAGAGCACATAAAAAAGGAAAAGAGCAAGATGGCTGCATACAAGCCCACATTTAAATTATGTGGATACAAGTGACATAAATTTGTGTCTTATTGTCTTTTCTGTAGCCCGAGTCAGACTCCCGGATCAATGGCGCCTCTCCCTGTGCTTCGCCGCAGCACTCCGCCCTTGGCTTCCCACTCGAGCAGGACACAAGCTCACAGTTCCATCCGACAGGTGAGTGTTCTGAGCAGCTAATGTGTTCATGAGGCCAGAGGCAACTACTGGATAGGTTTGTTGGCATCTTCTGGAAAGATTTTTGAATCAAAAGGAACGGATCTTTGTGATGCTTCTCCTGAGTGCAGCTGGAGGTGGTGCTTCCTCACACTTGCAAAGAGCTGCGGTATCCTAAGAATCCATGTGACTCTGAGCTACAGACATCTGTTGATAGACTCCTTGGTTCCATCTGTTATGACCAAGTGAATTTACTGGGCAAATCCATCCTCACTGAAAGGGGAACAAGACTTCATTGGACTGAAGTGGCCAAGAGCTGTTTGTCCTACAATACACATATGGACCCAAATAATCTGTCAGATACAGGACCAAATGTCCAAATCATGTAATGTACACTTCCTGTCTAAAAACTCTTGTGTAACCTCTGCTTATCCTGGTATTTTGATGTTCCCACTTCCAAAAGGTTCACATCTTTAGGAATAATTCAATATTTATGGGTACAGGCTCGGCACATAAAGGGCTTTCTCTCTTGAAAGATTATTTTAAATTCTCTGGTATCAAAACTCATCAATTTCACTGGAGTTAGCAGAAATAACTACAGATCATTGCACGGTCAAAAGCAGGGGAAAAGGGAAAGTATTTTTCTCAAATTATCTTAGGTGTAAGTTCCTCCTGTTTTTGTTTTTAAGCCTTTTTAGGCCTTGTGTTATAGATTAAATATTATTTTGTTTCTGTGGAAAACAGGAAAAGTATTCTCTTGCATACTGAACGTTTTTCATTCAGCATTGGTGTATGTTTTTACTTTATCTGGAAAAACATGGAACTTGTTTGAGTCTGATTTCATGCAGTGGTAGATTTATGAAAGATGCCGTCTAGTAGGACTGCCAACAACAGAGCCAGTTATGTTCCCTAACCATTCTCTTGGCTAATTTTAAGCATCATTTTTCAAAGAAATGTCAAGGAGGATTTTAGCACTACTGAAATGGCTGGTATGCATATTGAATAAAGACCATCTAGAAGATAAATGTTGGGATTTTTTCAGAAAAAGAATGGTGTATTCACTCTGAAAGTTACGTAACAAATCATATGCAATTGGAACAGAATTCTAATTGAGTAGCTACTCAGTTTAATTCCCTCATTTTGTCAACATTTTATTTATTTTAACTGTAAATATTTATATACTGTTCCTTGCTGGCAACTTCTAGGTAAATCCTGGATGCAGTGGTTAAGCTTTAATAAAAGAGAAATTACTTTGACTGCAAATCCATAATGTAACTTTCACTTCCTCTCCCAAGGCTGGCAATTATCAGTGATTGTTCCTGCACATTACAAAGGCTTCAGGTAGTGTTTTCCCTTGAAATATAAATGAGTATTTAACTGGAAGGTTGGTTAAGAATGCCTTTTAGAATGTTGTCCTTTTTTAGTTGCCCTTTTTTTTTCTCCTCTTCTTACCAAATTAATTTTTTTATTGTCATATCTGCAGATGACTTGTTAGTTCCACCTCATGATACCAGCACAGATCTAACAGATGTTATGGAGCAAATCAACAACACATTTCCAGCTTGCTGCTGTAAGTTTAACAAAATATGTCTCTGAGAATAGTATTGAATTTGAGGCAGTCTTTTGAAGAAAAAAGCTCATTCCTGTGGTATTGACTAGGAAAAGAAGTATCTCTGAGGAGATTTCTTGTCAAGATATGCGAGCTATATAATTCTGTTCTTTAAAATTCCTCCATTGACACTATTTGTAAAGGTAAATAAATGTTCTTGTTTTAAGTGGAAGCGATTCACTATAAGAAGAGCATGCAGCTCAATGTGGAATTTTCAGCAGTGCCCACATAAGGGAAAAGACATCTAGAATCTCACTAGCTGCTGATAAAAACCATTTGTAGAACTTTAGTAAATGTAGATTCAGAATTTCTGAATGCAGTTTTTTGTAATAAAGCTTGAAAAAAAAAGTCTTTAGACAATTAGTCCTTTGTCTAATTACTGAACTAGTTATTAAATAGACCAGAAGAAATCTGTGAATATAATAAATGTAATAAAGGTCAGTTTTAAAAGGCAGGAGTAAGAGAGTGGCTGTTTATGTCCAGTCCTTTTGGAAGCATCAAGACTGAACTCTATGCTATTTCATAAACTCTGTGAACCCTGTTAAAATACCCCTTTTATCTCTTGTACATATGTTTCTTGGCTGCGAATAACTGCATCACGGAAGATGCACTTTGCATATTTTGAAAAAGCAGATTAGGTTCTAGCAAAAAAGGTCTTGTTTCAGCTGTCCTTTTTGATTTTTTAATGAGTTCAATAGTTCAGAGCCCATCATTCTTCAAATTAAGGATTTGATTCTAAGGAGCATCTTGTCTTGAAGGCAACAGCTAGTGGAGCTCCTCAGCACACCTCAAGGATGTGTGTGAATACAAATCGGTATAAATGCAACTCAAGCATTTGTTCTTGGTTTTGCAAATTGCTCTCTTGCTGTGTGACTGTACAGCTGCACAGTCATTTGGCCCAAATGAATTTAAAGCAAATTGTCTTGTGTCAGGACAAGCTTGGTAATGATGGCTGTCCTCCAGGACCGGAAAACAGAAAAACATTCTGTGATTCTATGAACAAACACCTTGAATGAGGCAGGAGGATACTGCGAGTGAAAATCACGGCCGCTTTGTATTGTGAAGTGTATCTGAGCATTTAAGATTAAAAGAAGGCACAGTTCCAAATTTCATATGATTTTTTCCCCGTTGTCAGGCTAAACCACATTGCCCCAGTTAGTAGGTACTACTTACATTTGCTCTCATTCAGTCATTCTATAACATCTTTTACTTGGGCGTAAATTTTTTTGACTGTGTCAGATTCATATCTTAAATGTTTTAGAAGCCTGGAATGAGGGATATTAGTCTGGCCTTCCCAGCAAAGTGCATTAGACTCTGAGTTTTGCTAAGGAAGACCATGACAGACCATCTAAGTCCATCTTTTCCTCTGGCCGTTCGAGAGGGATCTGTCTTCCTGGCCAGACAGTTGTCTAACCTGTTCTGTAAGACTTTAAATGATGTAGATTCCATGGACTCTCTAGGCATCACTGTATTCCTAACCTTAAAGAACAACATCCTTACCCTTTTTAATTATACCCAAGCTAAATCTTATCTAAACACATGCAACATCTCATGTCCGATTATTAGAAAAAAAAAAAGTAAAATACTTTCTTCACAGCATCATATTTACTTGTCTCTTCTGCCATGGCCTTAGCCTCCATTAAGGCTAGAGTTACTAGCATCTGAGCCTTATGCAGATAATTTTTATCCCATTTTGGCTGTTTAACAGAGACAGTTGTCTTACTTGCTTTATTTGTTTTCATGGGTTTCAGGTTGTAATTCATCTTGAAATCAGTCTTACTATTTATGCTAAATATCCTTTATGAAGCAGTTATTCATATAGTAAGGCCAGCAATGCTTTTAATGGTGGATTTTTCTGTTCTGTGGTTTGTTGGTTTTATTTTTTTGTCCTTCAGATCCACTAATCATGGATATAATGCCTCTTTTTCCCTCCTTATTTATGTCACTGGTCCTCAGAAGTACTCAGGTGTACAACACTGTGCAGAAGTCTTGTCTGTGCGTCTTGAGTGACATCAAGAACAGAGCACTTTAAACAGATGATACTGTAATACATCACTCAGGGGTTTATATGGTTACAAGTGGTGAAAACGAAACAATTCGTATTACCTGCATATTTATAATGCTATAAATTTGTTAAAAGTAAGTTTGTGAAGAATTAAACCATTACAACACATTTCTAGTTAAATGTTTAGTCTCTTAAAGATAAGTCTTTTTGTTCTTCTGTAGTATGGGATTTTCCCAATAAGAGCTTTGTTTTTAAATTGTGAAGTTGCAGAATCATGTAAATTTCTAACCTTTTTTTTTTCCTATTTGCAGCAAGTTTCACTGGCAGACCACAGGTATGAGACATGTTTACATACTTGCATAGGCATTGGAAACAAAGTAAAGCAAGTGGAAAAGTTCCATTAAAGCAGAGGGGCTGGAGTGTATTTTGTCTGCCTTTTTCTCTAGAGGTCTGTTTGGAAGCTAGACTGATACAACAGAAAGGCCAGATTCCAGAATATCACAGGTGATAGTAAATTTCTACTAGTTCAGGCACTGCCAAAGGTATTATGGTTCTGCAGTTAGGCATTGCTGACCAGATGGAACCAGCTTGCATTTATTGGGACCAATTAGTTTCAAGCCAGCATCAGCTTGCAAGATCAAAGCTGGTTCTTGCAAAGACATTCCATATGTCCTTGTGCCCTGGTTCCTGCAGCTCCCGTTTCAGGAGCTATGGGCACCAGTGCACAAGGATCAGGAGCCACACAGCACCTTAGGCATTAGATTAAGCTGTATGCTCTGAATAGGCAGCCACTTCAGCAAGAACTTTAAACGCTGCAATACTGTAAACTTAGATTTATTTTAACCTGAGTCTCAGGCCAGTACATATAAATTTTTAAAATATAGGGATTTTGTAAGATGACATCCCAGTCCTGAGCTGAATGAGGCCAGAGCAGTTAAAAAGTTTCTGTGTGTGTTAACACGTGGTACTGATGTTGTTTCTCATCACAACAGGCCATGTGAAGCGTTCATTGGGATGTCAGCCAGTGCTTCCTGGCGTGCAGTACAGCCCTGTTCCACAACCTGCCGGCCGCGCGTTCCGCCTCATCAGAAGCCTGCACGGGACACGCTGTGCGCTCCGACCGCGTGTTCTACTTGAAACAGTACAACACTGAATACCCAAAGACGAGGATGTTGTTTTTATAGTATCTTTTTTTTTTTCCTTCTTCCCTTTCTATGCAACTGTAAATTAATGAGCAGTGGAATATTTGTCACTGATTTGTATAAATATACAGCCAGGGGAAAAGGGGCAGGGGCTTTATATACGTTCTTTTTGATAATCGTAAAGAGAACTACATATGGAGTTTGGAGCAAAACATTACAGTTATACATTCCTTTCAGCTCTTTGCTTTTGCATTGTAAAGTACTCTTAGTTATGTTTTCTCTCACATGTAATATTCTGTACTGATTATTTATATGCTAACCATCTGACCATACAGATTTCATAATATCCTTGCCTTATTTTCAGCATTGGCATATGAAGTTCCCATAATCTGCGTTATTTTGTTACTGGTTAACAAAAACTGTCGTTGGGTGCAAGATACAGTATTTTAGTTCAGTTAAACAAGGTAAAGTCTCATTTCAAGTCGTAATCAGCATCCTCATGTACCTAAGTGGTATTTTTAACTTTCTTTTCTTTATTTCCAGCCAACACACTCCATTTGGAGGATTATTTTTTTAAGCCTTACTTTACTTTGAACCAGGAGATAGCTAAAAAGAGGACTTAGAGGATAGCTTAAGTTGGTTTTAGTAAGAACTAAGTTAGTGTAATCTTTCCCAACTTTGTTCGGAGACAAAGCTTTGCTGTTCCCTGCTGTGCCAAACTTGCTTCAAGTTTTGGAATTTGCAATCTATGAAGTAAAGCTCATTTCTGTGAGATCCCCTTCTTTTGTCTTCCTCTTGGAAATGAAGAGACAATTAGAAAGCCCTTTCCAATACTATCAGCAAAAGAACTTTCTCCAGAACTGCAATGCGCTTAGATATTATCATTTGGCGTTGTAATCTTGCAGATCATCCTTATCTTTGAAATAATTTATTTATGTACTTTTGATAAGGATAACTTTGGGAAATTTATGTCACTGATCAGCTGATCTCTAGTTTAAAGATTATCATAAGAGATTTTAATGCCTTCACACAGTTTACAATGCTGCATGGACACTTGCTTTAATTCTAGGACATACCTTTAATTGGTAAAACTGCATGCAATATCTTTCATGTATAGTAGAGAGAAACAAAACTGTGTTGTTCATAATTATTACTGAAGGAAAGAAACCCTTATCTCAAAATGGTATTGAAAGAGGTGTAAAATTCTCTACTGCTACTAAAAAGATGCTAGGGGACATTAAAAGAGCAGGTAAGGAATTTCTAGTGGTTTTGTGGAGTTTTGCCAACTAGACTGTCCTGCCCCCACAGTATTTACTCCTGAACTGCTGCTGCTCAAGGAGTGATTCAGGCACAGTGTTGGCCATCTTCTACTGTTGGCACCAGTGCCAGTTCTTTCTGAACCCTTTGGCAAATTATTTAACCACTCTGCCTCTGTTTTCCCATCTGTAAAATGGGGATGATAGTAATTACCTCTCAAAGGCGATGTAGGACTTGGACTTAGTTAGCATCTGAAAAACTCTGTAGAAGTGCTAAGTATTAGTCTTGAGCAAGTGGAGCAAAGTTGTCAAGGCGAAAAGAAAAGATGCTGGCTCCTATAAATGCTTCATCTATTAAAATGTTATGTAGTTATTCTGAGAAGAAGAAACCCCACATTTTACAGAAGAGGAAAGCCATGACCACCTTTCTACCTCAGACCTATCTTCATAAGTAGTATTGGAAATAGCTTTATATTCTGTTCTCTGCAAAGTACTTGGCTTTTATCGAGCTACATCATTCTCTAGGCAAAGAATCCTTAAAAATACTCCCAATATAAGTATAAAAAGAACTCAGTAGTGAATTTGGTGGGTTTTATTTTTATTCTGAATATGAGGTTATGTATAAAGTTGTTTTTCTGCCTGTGTTTGTATGCATCCTTTGTCCTCTGCTGCCAAGTAATTGCTGCTTCAAACACTACATTGTAACATTCTTCCTCTGAGACAGTAATAAATAAAAGGAATATATTGCAGTAACATGAGAAAAAGTATGGAGTTCTTCCAAGTTTTGTGGACTTTAAGGATGGCACATCTCATTGCTAAATGCTGAAAATTTCATTCTGAAGATTAACATGAGCGTGCTGTGATAGTCAATTTGTATATCCTAGCTTTTTCTCTGTGTGGTTTGAATTTATATAAATAAGATAAGCAGTGGTTTTTTTCCTCATAAATCTTGCATATTTTCTCCAGTTTTCCATCTTTAGTGATTTTTAGTCTGGAATCCTTCTCAGTTCCATGACAGATAGTAAATCTGATCACTGAGAAGCAGACTGATTTTTTTTTTTAAATGTTCTATACATGTATTACATAGCAGCAATAATGCATGAAGCCCTATCAAATCGGAGAACTGTAAATTATTCTTCACGTTTTTGGTGGCTTTCAGTCAACATGCTCAGTTGAACCACAGCATTAGGTATTCAGTCAGAAAGTATATTTTCTACCCTGTGCTGGTTTGAGATATTTGAATTATTGTAAATTGTGTTAATGACTGTGTTAGAATTGCTACACTTAAAGGAGAAAAAAAGTCCAAAGCCGTAACACTTCTCTTTCCTTATCATGACAGTTGGCACTGTTTTCATGTTTAGTTGTTGGGTTTGGTTTGGTTTTTTTTTAACTCTAACAGATGTCAAACATAAGTGTCAAAGTAATGACACTTTCTGTCAGTTTGTAAAAGGATGGTTAACAAATAAGTTGTAGGGAAGGATAACGTCACGTTATTCAAGTGATTCAGCAGTTAGCAAGGAATTTAACTACAGAATAAATTCTGTATTTAGAACAGTAACTGTGTCTAAGAGGACGGGACTGCTGGATTAAAGCATGCATTAAACCACACAATCTGTCATTTTTAAAAAAGTAAACATTTTAGTTATATGTTTGTAGAGGTGAAGACAGCAGAGAAGAGAGGTATGGATCAGTACCAGGGCCTGACTTTGGGAATACTTTATGAAAGTGCTCCTATCTACAAGTTGAACCCTCTGTACACCTGATTGCCAAGGTAGCAGGTGCCAGAGCTCTCTAATGCTGCCACTAAAAAACTGTGCTTCGGTGCTGTGCCACGGAGGTCCTGGCCCTTGACAGGGGGAACAGAATGGCATCCACTTCTCACCAGCCACAGAGCTGTTCTCAAGGGTGTTGGGGACAGGGCTTGGCCACTTCTGGTCCTCCATGCACAATGCAGTGGTGAGCATTCCCTCTCTTTGCCACCCACCCATTACCTTTAAGCTCTAACCAGCCTCTGATGCTGTTATTTTGTCAGACCCAATAAAGCCAACCTGATACTTTTCATGAGAAGGATTATGTCTCAGTCCAAAATACACATCTATGCAAAACATCAGGAGGGACACCCTCCTGCACAGCTCAGAATGGATGGCATTGGTTGATAGCATATCAATTTAAATTCTCATTAGAAAACACCCTTCAGCTGTATTATTAACGCATCAGTTCATGTTTTCAGAGAAGATGCAAGGTTGATGCATATAATTAAAATCAGAGGGTAGAAGTCCTTCTGCTATTGGGGCTTCATCTTCAGGGGAACTTCCACAGGGAAACAATCATCTTAGTGTGGGTGGTAGTATTTCTTTTTGGGCCAAGAGAAGGCTCTTCAGATGTTCAAAACCAAGATAGTTAGATTATGAGACACCAGCCCTGATAGGTCAGAGGTACTGGACAAACACCATCAGTATACACGTGACAATTTGTGGCACCTCACTGTTCTGGGTGCCAGGGGTTCTGTCCTCTCTTCTGTTACTTCGACAGCTGAAGAAAACCACCCCCAAAACCCCACCAAATGACAAAATTAAAAACACAAACAAACCTAAGCTCAGCCAAATTAAAAATGTATTACTGTAATGGGCAAGTTTTGGATATATGCAGAAGACCAAAATACTCTTCTGAGCATTTACAGTACAAATTACCCCTTGGGAAAGAATTTGTTCATTATATGTATTTTTTGTTCTCTACTTTAATGTGGAGTTTCCCTAAGATGAACCTTCACGAAGGTACCTTTTTGCAGCGCTGCAAAACTGGGTGTGGATGGATCCTGTGTCACAGAAAGGAAGATGTCCTGCCATATGGCTGAGGATTCTGTTCCCACAACAACAGCAATAAAATCACTCTTACAAATCCTGGCAAGGTGTAAATTAATAAAAGTGGGGTATGAAAAAAAACTCAAACAACTTTTAGGGGGGGAAAAATTATTCAAGCAGGAAGAGATCTCTTGCATCTTAAAAGCTAAAAAGCTCTCAGTAGTCATCAGCTGTTGTGTTCCTCAAACAATGTTCTTGAAGCTGGAAAAGGTGAAATCATTCTTGGCTCACATAGCTTTGGGAGTGTATCTTCTGTCTTTAGTGCCACTTTCATGATGTGCCTGCAAAAATTACAGTCCTTACAATTTAAATTTATACATAAGAAAGAACAGCTGCGTACAAGTGCAGCAGCCACCTTCAGAAGAGGTAGGTAGTGTTTTTATCAGTTGCTTTTCTAAACACCTCTGAGACACCCAGAGTGGGCTGGTTCAGCTCATTTTCCCAGGCGTGTCAGCACTGCAGCAACCTGGTGCAGCTAACGCAAAGGTATCGTTTAAACTGAGACTCCATCTATGTTAGTATGCTTATTAAAAGTGAGAATCCAGGAGAGCTGCATAGAATTGCTAGGTGTGCTGGTCTTGAGTACACTGGACAGGAAAAAAAAAAAAAAAAGAAAAAACCTCACACACCACCTTAGTGTCTATGCTTTGCTGTCTGTCCTCTCTCACTGTCATCTCTGAATCTGTATTTACAGATTAACTCTTCATGCTCTTATTAGTCACTATCTTTATACAGTCAGATAAACACTGAAAACGTTTGGTTTTCTGACTGAGGTGGGTTAACCCTGACTGGATGCCAAGTGCCCACCACAGCCTCTCTATCACTCCCTTCCTCAACTGGACAGAGGAGAGAAAATATAATGAAAGCTTGTGAGTTGAGATAAGGACAGGAGAGATCATTCACCTAGCCCACAAATGACATACAGATGAATAAATAAGAGAACAGATGGCAAAAAACCAATAGTGACTGACAATCCACACGACTGATTTAAATGTAAACAGAAGTAAGGAAAGTTAAGGGTTACCTAGATCCTCATTCTTCAAGATCAAAGTGACATTTACCTTCTTCCAGTCCTCAGGATCTTCCTCTGTTTCCCATGACCTTCCAAAGGTAATTAAGAATGATTTTGCAATGATATCAGCCACTTCTCACAGCACTCATGGATATGTCCCAACACATCCCATGGGCAGTTTGTTCAGTACATCCAGTTTGCTTAAGTGTTCCCTAACCTGATTTGTCTCCACCAAGGAGGAGGACATCTCCCTTGCTCTAGTCTTACTAGTAAAGACTGAGATAAAGATGAGATTCAGTGCCTCAGACATTCCTGTGCCCTTTGCCACCAGGTGCTCTTCACCAGCAGTGGGCTCATGTTTTCCCCAGCCTTCTTCTTTCTGCTGATGTACCCATCAAAGTCATTCTGATCACCTTTTGTATCCCGTACCAGGCCTTGGCTTTCCTAACCCTATCCCTGCAGAACTGGGCAGTATATCTGTATTCTTCTTGGTCGCCAAACAGGCTGAGATCTACTCTCCTGAGGCCCAGGGATGTGATCCTGCTTTTTGCCTTAATCCCTTTGGAATCCTGAGCACTACCATCTCGTGGTCACTGTAGCTACAGCAACCCTTAACCATCACATCCCCTACCCATTCTTCCTTTGTGAGTAGGAGGTCTTGCACGATGTCCTGAAAAAATCTTTTGCCAGAGAATTGCAACACGTGAGTAGAGGACCTTTTAAACACAGATGTTTTGGTTGATTTTGTCCAGTTCCTCTGAAAGTATTTTGGTGAGCAGTTGTGAGAAGCTTAATGAGTGGCAGCAACACCCAGACAAGTAAAAACATCCAGCTGTATTTCTGTCTCTCCAGTGCCAGCAGCCCCTCTGGAATGGAAAGCGTAGCTCTGACCTACTTGCTTTCAGCAGAGTCTAATTACAGCCCTTACCAATTTCCTATAAAAATACAGATGTGAACAAATAGAAAACCCGAGTGGCTGAATCATGAGCAGAATAGCGATGTTATTTCATCCCCTAAATCCCAGTTCCTGCAAAGATGATGCAGGCAGGCTGTAAAGTAAAACCAATGAAATGGCAGTAAACTATCAAAATAACAGTTGAGTTTATTATGAAATACGAGCCACACTTTATACACAAGCAAGATATACCATAGGATTTGTCAGTCTGCTGCCCACACTTGGAATTACTTCCTCCCCAAAATGTCTGCTTGCTTGCTGTGAAAGGAAAATTAGTGATAGCTTTAGTAGAATTATTTTGACTTTCAAACTCATCTGATTTCTCAAAGTGCAGATTGTGCTACCCATTTGATCTCACTTTGATCTGCAGATTAGAGTTTTGTTAGGATACCCTCCCTTTGCTGCCAGAATACTCTGCCTTGAGAAAACACACAAGCATCCATGGAAAAGACAGTAGGTGATAGATGAGGCTGCTGACTTGCAGGTTAACTCACTTAAACCACTTTAGTAGCATTTGGCAAAGAAATTCTTCTGATAACTATTCACATTCTTGTTACTGCAGGCAGTTTGTTTCTCTTTTCCAGCAAATCACAGTACTTATAACATTATTTAGAAACATGGGATTAGGAGACAAATATTTCCTAATATGCCACTTCCATTTAGCTGCTCTTCTTGCAGAAGAATGCCTTGCTTTCTCAGGCATTGACTTCTTTCATTCACATGTCCAGAGACAGTCAACCTTGGAACATAAAAAAGCTGGAAAACCAAACCACACCTAGTGTTTTAATTAAAAATTGTATAAGCTTGTCAGTGTTGCTCACCTTATTATTTATGGCATCTCCTGTACCTTAGAAATTACTACCAAGTGGGCAAAACCAGTACACTTTCCATTTCTCTGCCCAAAGCAAGGCTCTCACTGAAAGCTTCTTGGAAAGTTTGACTTCAAATAACAACGTGATGAATAGGGCAATGCCATTACACACAACTAAGTTACACTTCTTAAAGGCTGATTACAAACACCTCAAATGTCATCTCTTCTTGACACTGCTGATTTTAGGGCTCTTTAAGGTTAATATAAACTAATCCAGAGAGAAAAAAAAAAAAACATGACACCTTTCAAGGATCTCTGAAAAAAAAAAAATCACTGTACATACAGAAGCTTAAGCCTGTCAGCCTTGTCTGCAGTCACTGCATTTATTTATTAGCTTTTAACCCAGTTGCAAAGGAAAGAGAAGTTTATAGCACATCTGTTTCCACAGAGACTGGGAAAAATATGGCAGTTTAGTTAATGAGAGTATTTTTTCTTAATCTATTTTTGCTTGGATAGCTGATATAAATAGATGCTTAAGAAAAAGAGAGGGGTTTTTTTCGTAGTTTCTAATAGTAGTATTATGCCCCTCTCAAATAAAATGTGCGTAGCAAAAAGTTAGATTACATGAGGTGATTAAAACCAAGATATTCCACACCCATCTAAATCTCCTTCCTAGACTGGCAGAAGTGACAAGGCAAAAATCAAAAATACTAATAATGTAATGCAGCAGATGTAAAAAATCAGTCCTGAGGACTGCCCTTCCAATAAGAGGCGTCTCAAGTAGCAACACAGAAGATAACCTGGCATTATTTCAGTTTTATATATATACACACATATAGTGTATTATACTTTCGTATGTATATACACACAGTGGAGACAACTGTGTGTAAAAGGACAGGATTATACCAATGAAAGTGTAATAAACACTAATGAAAAAAGAAAATAAAATGGAAAAGAGAAATCACAGCTGGCTCCCACACCCTCTGCCTTGGCATCTCCCTCGCCCCTCCCCATCAAGGTCAGTCTCCTCTCTGGAGAGGCACTAATGGCCCCTGGAGGCTCCCACTCCTTCAGGCACTCCAAGGCCTTGTCCTCTCCACCAAGGAGCAAAGCAGGGAGGGGGATATCCCAGCCAGGCTCCCCATTCCCAACCTGGGTCCACTTAATATTCTACTTCAGCAACACTCAAAAAGGAAAGCTGTGTTTATCTGGTGGGTATTAGCAGCATAATGGCGGTAATTAAGTAATAATCACCTTAAAAATGTGCTCTTAACTTAGAGCTTGAGAAAGAGCAGAGACTGAAGGCTGGGGCAATTATCTACTGCTTTAGCTCCAGGGAAGCAAGCACCGAATAAGCATTCATATCAAAGTCAGTAAATAATTTGGCCAATTACCTATTCCCACATCACCATTGAAGTTTCTTGATTGAAGACTGCAAACATTTATGTTTAGCCTTCAGCTTAGTATTTAAAGTACCATATAGGAACTGACTCTGCATTAAAAAATTATCCCTGAGTTGCTGCTTAAAGTCAATACAATCAGTATTCATGTCTCTGTGAGTGGGCACATGCAAGAAATACTATTTTTCTGTTGATGCCTAAAAAGGCCTAAAAAGGCCAACCTGCAAACAGAGACTAGAGACAGGGTAAGGGAATAAAGGTGATATTTATTCAAAAGGCCTTCAGAGGTACAGCCTGGCAGGGCAAAGGCTACACCCAAGATGGACAACAAGTCACGAGTTCTTCACCCCGTTATAGACTTGGTCCATTTGCATATCAGCATAAATTCACCAATTAAACTTTAGCTAATGATGTAACTTCCCTCAGCTTGGCCCCCTTCTCAGGATGCGGGTTTACACTTTTCGGCCCTAGGACGGTCTAGGTGTCCTTGGAGAGCAAGCCTGGAGAGGCTTTGTTATGTCTATCTTAGCATGAGAGAGCAGCAGCTCTCTCTAGGAATACAGAGAATACAGAATTTGTAAAATATAAAAGCTAAAACCTAAGGCATCACTGTCATCACCAACCATCTTTTATACATATTAGCACAGGGTCTGTCATGGAATTAATTGCCCTTTCAGTTTCCCAAACACCTTGATTTGGCAGGGTTGAGGCAAATTTAATATACATGTTAGTATAGCTGATTAACTACTCATTTTAGAATTGCAACAAGGAGTTTCGACATGTGTTGAAATAGTGGGTTTTGCTTGAAGTTTCCTTACTGCTACCCTTCTCCCACAAGAAGCCCTAGAAAACATTTTGGGAAAAGATGGGCATCTCTTTCCACTTCATCTCCCCTGCAGTGCACAAAGGGCAGAACACACTCGCTCTGTGCCAGTCCGAGTGTGTGCCTTGGAATGGCTCCCCCTCCTTCCCTCTGGTATTTCACCAGCGCTGTATTATACTGCACATACCTCTAGGAAGAGCCAAGGAATAGATTTGCCAACCCACTGTCTCCCTATGACATTTTCAGTAGGCTTAAGCAGATTTAAAGCTAATGTAGCTGCAAAGGTGTCAGCAAAAGCCAAATTTCAAGAAATTACGTTGCCAGTGAGTAGTTAAATATATTCTAGGCCAGAAATTTGCCTTTGTTGTCAGCACACAAGAAGAAAATAGGGTCTCTAAGAAAAAAAATCAAGTTGATTTTAAGGTAAATAAATGGCATTGCTATGGCATTAGAGAGAGAGACTTTTCAGAGATGCTCTTTCTGCAAGGACTCTAAAAGCAGACCTACAGTCTAGCTGTGGGTCCTGGCTACTTAGGCATTAAGAACTTGCCATCTGTGGCTGCATGTTTCCTGTAAGGGCATCGGACTTCTTAATGGGAAAGCAATTTCTTAGGTATTGACTTCTCAACTTAAAACTATTGCATGGAAATAATAATAATAAATAATAATAATAATAGTCCAACAAACAAACAAACATCAAAAAACAAACAGGCCACACCAAGAGCTATACTGATAAGATTAAGTAATCAGCAACGTAGGGCCCAGACTCTAAAACCGTGGTTCTCAAACCCTCTACCTTTGCCAGAAGGCAGCCAGCATCTAGAAATTAAGATTCATATCACAGTGTAGACATGTTCATATAAGGGCGAAAAAAATAAAAGGGTGAACCAAGAAAAGCCTAAAGAATGCAATACTAATTCTGATTGTGGTGTGCTTTAGCCCTCAGCTTTTTACACACCTTGCCCTATCTTTTGTAAAAGCCCTGAACGGTGTCTGTGAGTGTTTTTACCTATTAATGGTCCCCTTCTCATTGGTAGTGCATGCATACTCTTGGTGTTCTCTCCAAAATTAGTGATACTTAAAAGATTTTCTTAAGGAATTAATCTCAGAAGCTTTATATTTCCAGGGTTTTTTTTCTTATGCTGCAAATATAGATGGATGTTTGACAGCAATTATGACCTCTGTCTTTCTGAGAGATATTTTTATTCTTATGACAATGACATACTGCTCTCCAAGGTTAGCAATCTATGTCAAAGCATTTACAGGATATTTCATGGGTAAGCACTTAATCACACTGCGAGCAACTAGGTAAAGGCTTAATCAAGTAAGTTAAAGAAATGAGTGATAATAATTTAAGACATTGCTAAATTTAGCAAAATTGTTGGCTAGCTATTTTCCTACAGCCCATTTTCATGAACTCCCTTATGCCATTAAAACATATAAATACAAACTACATTTAAATGACAAAACAATCTTCACTCACTAGTATCAACAGCCATCAGGCATTCTTTCTTAATAGAAACAACTTCTGGGAAAAGTCCCTTCACTTCATTCAAAAAACAAAACTTAAACAAAAAAATCCACGTATCAAATGCATAGATTGAAGAGTTCAGACATTCCCTAGAAAAAAATTAACCCTACTTCAGCCAATAGTCTACTACTATCCGCTAAACAATCACTTCTTGTCTGCATTGATTTAAATCTCTCTTTACCAGTCCTTTTGTAAGTTAATCGCTCCCTAGTTTGTATGTCTCATACACAGAAACTGACTCAGATGCTCAGGTTGCCACCTGTGGTGGCTTTTCTAACTGTGTGCTACCAAGGAACAACAAGATAATTAAAGGACTGGAGCATCTCTCCTACAAGGAAACCCTGAGAGAGTGGGGATTGTTCAGCCTTGAGAAGAAGGGGACCAATGCATATAAATACCTGATGGGAGAGCCCAAAAAGGCAGAGCCAGGTTGTTTTCACTGATGCTCAGTGACAACACAAGGATCAACGGGCACAAGTTGAAACACAGGACATTCCCTCAGAACGTCAGGAAACATTTCCTTACTATGAGAGTCTCCAAGTGCTGGCACAGGCTGCCCAAAAAGGTTGTGAAGTCTGCATCCCTGGAGATATTTAAAAGCTGTACAAGTGACTGGCTCTGGGTGGCACTGCTTGAGTGGGAAGGGGATGTTGGACAAGATGACCTCCAGAAGCCCAACCTTAACCACTCCATGAGTCTGTGAAAGTGTCTTAAGATTAAAAACTTTTCTATTTAGACTATTGGAAGGCTTTATGCTACAAACAAGCCTTTGTGCACAGTTAAAAAATAGTGAAGTATGAAATCACACTGGTCAATGAAGCGCTTCCTAGAAACAGAGGCAGCCCTTTCTCCAGCTGTTTGAACACTGCACCAGCCTTCTAATTCATCTCCTTCACCTTACCTGACTTCATAAAGCAGGAAACAACAGCTTTTCAGCCCTTGTCTTTCTTGCTCTTTACGCATGGAAAGTCTTGGCCTTTCTTTTCACTAGAGCAGATCCTGAACATCAGTGTATGTTGGGAAGGAGGCAGTACCAAAGAGTGCCATTTGCCAAAGTTACAAAATTGCTGGTATAATTTCCATATACCCATTTGTATTTGGCAGGGAGAGCTTAACTCAGATTTATTTTTCCCCTTTATACTCAAGAGCTGCACAGCCACCCAGCTGGTGGCTCGCTATGTCACATACACGTATTATTTCACCACTAGTGACAGTGAGGCACACTCTTCCAGCTGCCTCTCTCTCAGCTGTTCTGGGTGCAGACAGAGCTCCTGGGCCCAGTCACTCCTCTGGAAGTGATTCAGGACTGTATAAGAGGGGTGGCAATATAAAAAAGCTAAAATGCTTTCAGATTTTGAGAAAGTCTTTATAAGCAGGATAACGAAAGCATAAGAACTGACTAAAAGCCTCAATTCCTACTCCAGCCTCTACATTGTCAGCTTTGTGTCTCAGTATCAGATTGATAGACATACACTGTGCTAACGTAGAATGAAACTAAGATTACTTTTCAGTCAAGCACCTGCCTCAAGCAATTTCCTTCCAGGAAGCCAGATCCCTGCGATATGGACACTGCTAGGAGGGAGAGAAGCAACTCAAGGCAGTATCAGACCAAAGACAGGAGAAGTCACCAGCCTTGCACAATGCCCAGCTAGACAAAACTAAGTAGCTTGAGGGCGTCCTATTCACCAGGGCCCCACAGCATCAGACAACTCTTAGGCTGAAAATCTTCCTTTGCAAAGGCCCAGCTGGGGCTGTCTTAGCACCCTTCCTCCAGCTTGCGACCAAGATGCAGCTCACAGTGCGTTCTACTGAAATGGCAAGGGGGAGGTCACAGCACCATGCACACAGAGCTGATGGTTTCCAAAGGTGTTATAAATTAAATTATTCCCTTTTAAGTCACAAGCACCCCTTCAGTTCCTCCTACTCTTCTCCCTGGTTGCCATAACCAAGCCAAACTCTGGAAGGCCGCTCAGTAAAAAACTGATGAAAAAAGGTTCTTCAGATTGCACTTCTGCTGTGCTCTTGGGAAAATTAATATCAGGTTAAGCCTCGGGCACCGCCAGATTTACCAGTTGTGAGCTGCAGCTGTCATTTAAATTAAGATAACAAAACTGCAAAAGAGTCCATGGAAAAAGCTACTCCTCATCCACGTTAGTGCAAACTGAGAACTATCACTGAGGTACCTGCACTGCAAATATCCAGATTTAAAATGGAAAGAAGCCAAAACCCAGCACTCTTTGACTGTCATGGGAGTTTTAAGAGGGTTCAGACCTGATTGCTACAGTACTATAAATTAGAATCAGAGACAGTCTCTTGGCTTTCACATCATTAAAAGTTCACAGCTATGAGTGCTCCCAAGTGGCTTCAGTTTCAAGAACGTCAGACTCAGAGAAGGAGAATAGTTCTTACCACCTCTTTATTTCAAGCCAGAGGGTTTTTGATTTGGGTTTGTTTGGATGTTTTTGAGAAAAATACAATATTCCTAAAACACTTGATTTGTTATCAAATGCCAACTCCTACCTGTAAATCCAACATGGTTTGATTTTAGTATAGTCTGTTTATTCTGTCTCTATTACTGGAAAGGCCTGAAAGGAATCAGTTTTTGCCCTGCAGCAGCAGAAAATCTCTGGATCCCCCAACTGTTTATCATCTGCTTTTGTAACTTCATCCTGTGAGAGAACAGGCAGCTACCAAAAACAGAGCCCTCTTGCACATTATTGAGCCTTACAAATCATTAGTGCTGACATCTAAAACTACAAAGTACCGACAGCCATAGTGACAAACAACATGGATTTACTGTAGTCAGAGAAGATTATTTTCAGCTTTGACTTGAGTGTTTCAATTCGAATCAGGGACGTACCAACAGACAGTGCTTACCTGCTCTCTCTTGAAGACAAAGGGGAGAATCGTTGCCACAGGGACACAACTCATCTTTCAGCCACTGAAACCCCCTCCTGGTCCTATTCTAGACTGGGCTGCTCCCCTTTGTTTTCCTCAATCCTTCAGACTCCAAGGCTGTCACTCTTCCCATCCCACAATAAGGCAGGGCCCCATCTTACAACCATCATCAATGCCATCCCCCCAGAGGAGATGCTTGTGTAGGGACCAGAACAAAGAAAGAACAAAATGAGCCAGTGAAGCCTAATTGTTGCTTCATGAGGCACAGCTGGGAAATAGCTGAGTCATCCCAGCTGGGTTCAGGTCAGCTGCCCTCACTCAGGGCTTGTTTGAACCTCAAGAGCTCTTGTCTGCTTGCAGTACTGGTCTCGCCTTCGCTCTTCCTTAACAAAATTTTTGTTTCCTGTTGTCCTGGTTTCAGCCAGGACAGGGTTAAATTTTTTTTGCAGTAGCCAGGAGGGAGCCTACTGTGGGGGTATGGCCAGGACCCAGATTTTTTTGGTACCACCCCATTAATTGCCATGGCAGGAGAAAGGGACTCACTGTAGCTTCCAGGCAGAAGGGTGTTCCTTCTGTTATTAATATTGTTACTGTTCATTTTCTTGTCTCATTGCTGGTCCCAGTACATTGTTCTTGTCTCAACCCATGACCTTCACCTTTTGTGCTTCTGAGTGGAGTGAGCAGTGGGACTGGTTTTAGTGGGGGTACTAAACTGGAGAATACCATTCCTAAACCATGACACCTGTGTGTTCCTGGCACAAATTCATTGTTTTCTGAGGGAGGGGAGAGCTGTTGGCTGAGCTGCAGAGTAAAGCGGAATCCCTGCAGTGACTAAGGATGAGGAGAGATGTATATTGCAGCTCTGTTTTGATGTCTGGGAAAGCACATCTTGGTTCAAAACTCCCATTAGAGCACACCTCAGAGAGGGCAAACCTTCTGCCTTTCTCAGCAAATGTCAGATGATCTTTCCAGCCTGCTGGCACTGCAGTGCCCCTGAGCTGTGTGCCAAGGGTTCTTGACCAGCAATGCTCACCGTAACACTGCTTCAGCTGCTCAAAGCTGACTCTTAATTCTGAGAGGTTTGCTGCTGGCTTTGATTATATTTTATTTTTTCTCCGATCTTTATTCTCCTGAGGGTTCCTTAAACATGCGTCTGAGGATGGGGGTAAAAGAGCACTGAAGATAAAGACCCTCATGGATTATTGTTTTAATTAACAAGTCTAAATTCCACTGATCTAGATTCACTGAATCAAGTAAAACTTGTTACCTTGGGGGTATGAATGATACACGTATAACATAAAGATACCATTTCATCTTTCACTTGAAGTCTATGAATGTAAATTGCATATTTCTGTTTGTGAAGAGATGAACAAAAATTACAGAGTTAATCTGAAACAAGTTCCAAGAAAACATGTCACCCCTTTCAGCATTAAGCTATATCTGACATACATTGCAGAAAAATATTTGCATTATATTATTTTCACATCCATGGGGATATGAAACATCCCAGGGCCTGTTTAGTGTCTCTTCACTCTTCCTTGGGTGACATCAAGCCAGCAGAGACTCAGATGTGTCAAACTGCTACAGAAATGTTCTGAACGGGGAAAGGTTGATTTGATGAGCTATTCTAAATCTGGAATAAAGTGCTGGTTTAATATTTTAGAAGCTCTGGGATGAGTTTGTTTGCTGTGGTCTGTTTCATGCTGTGCACCATGCCCAGGAGCCAGAAGGAACCAGATGAGGCCCAGCAGACCTCACTGGTTTGAGAACCTGAAGCAGGCTATTCCGGTCACTCCAGAGCTGGAAGTATGTACTAGAGCTTGGGAAAAAAACAACCCAGTCTTTTCCAGGGCAGTAGATCCCCCTACTAGGTATAACCAGGTGTTCCATGCTGTTCCAGCTAGGTGCCCTGCAGGATTAATTGATGGCAATTCACTTTGTATGTGTTTTTTACAAAAGCAATAAAGTTTAGAAAGGAGTACCACTCTGTGCTCCACTGTGTGATTAAAGGCTTCTCATTTTCTATGAATTACTTTCTCCTTAGCTTGAAAAGCCTCCCAAATTCACAGCTTAGGGCTGGGATTATTGTTCTGCATTAATGAGATGCTCTTGTTGGACGGATATAGATAAGGTTAGGTCAGCGTCTTAATTTACAAACCCCATTATTCAAGGATTTCTCACGTAGGTATAATAGATATTTTTGCTAGATACTGTATTAGATATGTGCTGAAATTTGGGTAGAAGAAATTTTTTGATTAGTTGAAGGAGAATAAAGAAGAAGAATGGCTGAGCTGTCAGGCTGTATTTGGTGAATATTCATTACCTTCTTCTCTCTTGGTTACTCACTATGTATGAACAATGTGTTCTTACCTGTGTTTCATCCTAGACTTTTAAAACTGGGAGCCTGCTGATGCCTAAAATGCTCTAGTCCAGAAATACCACATTTTGCAAGCGGGTTGGTCAAAAAATTAAATGTGAATTTTGTAGTTCAAATGAGAAATTCCTGAGTAGTGAGTGTGGATGAGTACTCTACACAATAGCAGCCAGCAAGGAGACCAGCCGTGTGCTTGGAAGGAGTTTACTTCTTCCTTGCTCAGAGCAAGGCAGGGCTTGGTGTTTCAGCATCCAGTGTGGCTCTGAGGACACGCAGTGATGGTCATGCCACAAGGTCTGTGTTCCCAGGCCTGCACTCAGCCGGGCAGAGCAAGGTTGGTCTGCCAAAAGCAGAGAGCCAGAATTGAACAAGTTAGCCTGGCACGTGCTGACATCGTAGGAGTGAAACCCCGAACAGCCAAAGTGCAGTAGAGGCTGTGCAAGGGAGGATCTCAAACAGGGATTTGCTGCAGCCAGATCTGCAGTGCCAATATTACCAATGACACCAGTACCCACCTTCAGCAGAGCAGCTTGTCAGTCACATTCTGGTTAGATCATCCCAGCACTGCTGCCCCTTGCTTTCACAGTGCCTGCCCTGCACCGACAGATGTACTACTTCTCTGCAAGCTCAGAGAGGGAAGTGGGAAGAAGGTCACCTCTTGCATTCCCTTGACTCAGCAGTGCAAAAATGCCTGAGAGTGGCAATTAGTCACACTGCCAGAAGAAGTAATCTGTGTTTCAATACTTAATGCATTTCATTTCTAATTTTAGAGGGGTTTTTTACCATTATAAGTACAGACAAGAGTCCCATGTGATTTTTAAAAATGGTTTTGAAGTCTGTAAGTCTCGCGCACCCCCTTCAGCATAGCTTTGTCCTGCTAGTGGGTGTCAGAAAATGTCACAAAACCAAATTAAAGTACCAGGCAAAGCAACAGCTGCATGTTACCTGGAGTCCCCAGGTGCTCCTGTGGTATTATTCACAGTGCCCTCACCAGGAAGCCAGATGTGATACTTTCTGGTGAAACCCAAACTTTAGCTAGACATCCCAGGATTTTCATGTGGTTTCACCATACACATATCCAATCTTCACAGATACCAAGTGAAGAAACAGTCTGGAGCAAAGTTCTTGCTTTGACTGTCTGGTTAGTGCTGGTTCTACTTAGTAATAGAAGTCCTAGGACTATTGGTAATGTTTATGATAGGAGTCCTGCTTGCTCAGTGAGCATCAGAGTTAAGCCATATCCTTTTTGGAGAAACTGGGTTCATTTGGCTGCCTGCTGACAAGATGTGTAACACATACTGTGCTCTCTTGAGATGCTTGATGATCCCAGTCAATAATATTTTGTAGATAGGATAAGAGTACCACTCCTTCTGCATTCAAAGAACTAACACAGGAGTAGCTTTCGGAACAACTATTTGTATGCAATGACTACAGAGGGAGGACTCTCATTACTCCTGGTTTTTAATTTAAGGATGATGTGGTCAGATAGTCAGGAGTTTTCAGCTCTGCTTTGGACAACATTTTGCCATTTCCTGGGAATCCTCTGCTGTGAAACTGTACCAATACTTATGAATTAGTAGTGACAGCTCTGCTGATGCTGATGGGGTTGTTAGAGAGCTGCTGTGCATGTCAGTCACTTCCCTTTTCTGTGTATTTTCATAGTGATGGGAGGACAAAATGTAATACAGTAAATGATGTCTCTCTGGCTGGCCCAACGGGTGACACTGCCTATGCAGAATGAGTTGTGAGAATATAGCTTTAAAATCTGATACAGCTGAAGGTTGTATTGATTGCCAATTACTTAATTTAAGGATCTGCAGGAGTCATTGCTGTGTGTAAGGGAAATAACCATGGGGAGGGAGGTGAATTAACAGAACATGAGCTATAAAAATTAGTAGGCCGCTCAAGCCACTGTTGTTGCTGTGTCCTGTGAACTGAAGTGTTAAAGAATCTGATGCCCCACAGGGTTAATGCAAATTACCACTTGCATATGATAAGGCTCTGCCTTCCAGGTTTCCTAAAGCAGAGACTGCAAATTAGATTTACAGGTTAATATAACTATAAATGTTTTTTCTTTAAACAGTGCTCATGCACAGATTACTTTGACTGAAATGATAGCTGCAGAAGAGTTGTATAATTATCATAAAAAGTAAAAAAAGGGAATGGTTCTTAAAGCAAGTCAAACTTGTGAAGAATATCCACCGTAAGCTTAATTTCAGGCAATTTTGTTCCAGTTACTGGTATGTATTTAGAAAATATCTCCTCAAATTAGAATTTCTTTAGCCTCTCAATTCAACTCCAAAACATTTTCCGTGATAGCTTCACTTCATATTTTAATTGATTGGCAAATTAATGCAAGCTGTAACTGAGATAATATTGCAAGGCGATGAAATCGAGGGAATTGAAAATTTAGAGCAAAGACTCTACGTTTACTGAATTTTGAAGCTTGACTTGTTTTTCTTACTTTCCTGTAATTTCTTCTATCATTGACATTCATATGGACTGGTACAGTTTTATATTAATTCTTGTTACAGTACCTCATATTGCTGCTTCCTACCGCAGTATGATCTTCCTTCAGCTAGTAGATACATTGGCTATGAAACTTCTAACAGTTGCTTTTAGTTTTTATTTACTTGCCTTTACATGTGTCAGAGGTGCCTAGGAAACGGCTCCCAGCTTTTGCTCCATATGGGAGCATGGCTGCTGTCATGGCACCGTGGAAGAACTCCAAGCTCAGAGTCTTGTCCTGGCTTCACAAGTTTAGTAAAACTAGTCCTATTTGAAAATCTCACTCCCACCTTTGTAAATGGGATGTAGGCAACTGCGAGATTTAAGCTGTATTACCTCTTCACAGGCAGAGAGTAAATGAGGGAGGTTCCTTTCTGCAAAGGTGATCAGTCATTGATGTGGGTTTGGATGCTCTGGCTTTTGTGGTGGCACTGAGCAGATGGTGGTGATTAAACACTAAATATCAGTGCAGCAAGTTATGTTCCTTATAATCGAGTCACAGCTGTGCATCAAAACTGTCTCACCTGTAAATCTGGTCTGTAACCTGCTTGGCTGTGAAAGTACCACAAAAGGTGTCCCTGTATGTCTTGGTGTCAGCAGCAGTGCTCTGCTGGCTTTTGTTTACTACAGACGAGACAGCCATCAGAGTTAAGTCTGGAGAGAGATTTAAGATTGGATTGTGTTCCCAGAGACTAGTTATTAATTTTTTTTACCAGCAAAAGATGCTCCAAGCCTCACACCCAAATCCTGTATTTACTTTCTTTTTTTTTTCTCCTGAAAGAAGGATAAACAAAGGCCTGCTTGTTGGTTTGCTTTTGACAGGACTTTGACAACCTTGCACATAACAGATTATGTCTATGTCTCAAGGTATAGGTCACCGACCCAATTTCAGAAAGCCAGTTACGGAGTAGGGTAAAAAATACAACTAGAAGGATCCAGAGGAGAAAAACCCCAACAATTTACTAACTCAGTGAGGAATTGCTCATTGCAACATGCAAAGAAGCAGCTCCTTAGTCAGCCAGCCAGCTGTCTTTTTGTCAGGGAAGAGGAGGGGATGGACTTCTGGATCAGTGAAAACTGGTGGTGTCTATCAAAAAGGCCACTTCAGAGCCAGGTCTGCTGCTGGTGAAGGTGCTTAGCAACCCCCAGTGCTGCTCCTCAGTAGCTGTATGCCAAGGATGCTGAGAAATGCAGGAGAACTTGTCCAGCGCACTCAGTGCCCAGTGACTTACACGCGCTCGTCCACAAGCAAAGAATGCATTTCTACTCTAGGACTTTTTCAAAATAAAATCATAAAATCCTTTTGCTTTCCAATGGCACATTTGGTGCAGTGGGGGAGGGAAATTCCTTGTGTGTACTCAGGGTGTTAATGCTGGCAGCCATTCCAGAGAAACAATCATCCTTAATGCCAACAGTAAGAAGTGCCAATCTTCAGCGAGACAGGGGAACGTACAATGCTGTCAGTCCTGTTTTGCCAGATCCTTCCCACACCACCATCTCACTGCACTGCCAGCACACAGGACATCTGAAACATCACAGTCAACTCTCACAAGCCTGAAAGAATCATTAATAATGCAAAACATTCCTGCAAGAGACCTAATCCACTGCAATGATGGGAAGGAATGAGATGTGGGAATGCAGATCTGAGGCAATTAAATATCTTTGAATCTGTACAACAAGGATACTGTGATGATTGGGGGAAATTAAAATTTATTTTAATCTAAATAGGCAGTGCAAATATTTACAGTGAATTATTCATAATCACACATCACTGCATGGTTTTGCAATAGATTTTCAGCAGGAATCTTCTCCCATTGCTCTGTTAATGGAACAGAATTCCAGAAGGCTGCAGTTTTGAATTGTTCACAATTACCTGAAGTGATAGTTCTTTGCTTAGCTTATGAATTAATTCTGATCACCAACTCAGTTTATAACCTGTAACTTCTGAAACACCTTCTTCTGCAATTCATTCCCCACAGTGACCATCTCTAAGCCTACTTTTTAAGTATATATATAAGCAATATATGTAATTTAGGGATGAATTTGTGTCTCTTAGCAACTGTCATAAAATAATAAGTTTTTTCTCTATTACGTGGAGTGTGATTCTCTGTTTGTATAACAGGTCTTTAATAAGTACACGAAAAAGGTATTCCTGAATCCAGTAACATTACAGCGGTTGATATCTGTATTTACTGTAATTACCTAGAAAAACAAAGATTTTAATCACCACCCACTGGCCTGGCTACTGCTAGTGACTCTGCCACATGCAAAGTCTCGCATTTGTCTCGATGTTTTTCAAATTGACCTGGATTTTCGTATCCATAAATTACTGCAAGCACAGAAGTATTAACATGAAGGAGTTGGAGTGCACTTTATTTGGTTCATGTCTTTAATTGCTAGGCTTACAACAAAGACTTTTATTGATGAGAATACACTTACGAGTTGTATAGAATACGTTCAGTTAAGAGTTGTTTGTTCCAGAAATTTAGTGTGTGAAAATTTTCACACTGCCTTAAAAATCCCTCAGACCCTAGACCTGATTTCATTTCTCTGCTTACTGTTAAGAGCTTTCTGAACACTGGCAACACTTACCATAGATTTAAAGGTTGCAGTTAAATTATTTTGTAGCTATCCTGTTTGCTTTATCTACTCCATCTGTTTAGCAAGAGTTTTATTTTTCTCTCGAAATGTTCTGTAACTCTTGGAATTTTAGGGATTTCATTATTTTAGCATATTACTCTGTATAACAATCTCTTAACAATGCTGGACCATATCAAAATGGTTTCACAAATGCACATCATGTACAGCTTTCTTGAAGTGGCTCTCTGTGACCTGTGTTGAGCCTAGGATGCATTGCTATGTTTACCAGAGGATGTGATTAATCACTGAAATAAACCACAGCAGCAGATTCTCAGTTTTCCAAACTCCGCAAGGGGAAACTGCTGATATACATGGAACTGGGTTAGGTGGTGCTTCCCAATGTTAAACTGAGTGGCAGCTCCTCTGAGGTGGCCCTGTCCTGTTAGTTCATTGGATTATCCCGAAAGAAAAGTGCTGTTCAATCTCCCAGTCGACTCTTGCTTCACTGAGGGGATTAAGCAGCCAATAAACACTGATTTACATGCTGAGAAAAATACCAAAAAATCCGAGTGCAGACACACCAATTCTGTGTAATATCTGACTTCAAATTAAACACATGGACATGCTTGAGAAACATAAGATTAATTCGGGCTCGGAGTACAAGTGGAGAAATTTCAGGTGAGTTTAAAAAGTCATTTGAGCAAATGCTGTTAGCAATTGATCTAAATTACCTCTAATGATTTACTGTTAATTTATTCTGGACAAAACCAATGTTTGCCACCAAAGGTTATGGAAGGAACAAGTTTTTTCTCCCCTGTTACCAGACCCCTCATCTCTGTCTTTTCCAGCTCACTCCTCAACATATTGAAGAATTCTGGATTTTGTTTTTTGCTAATGGGGCCTCTAGTGAGCCTGATATGATAGCAATATGAAGCTCCTGACTGTTAATTAAGAAATCATTAACAGAGGGATTAATGGAATCTCGACTATTTTAACAGACCCCCTGTTGATTCCAGGCACATACTGACTCTCGGTTTCCTTTTGGGAAGACTTTAGGAAAATTCCTACGCAGTTATAACTGAACTTTCATTTTGCTCTGGTGTCTGGGGTGTTAATATTTGATCATGGATGTGCTACCGATAATTGCGAAGGAAAATTGTTGATGGAAAAGCTGACAGCTGTTTACAGCAAATCCTAATGGTGTGTCCTAGATTAGCAGAAAGGCTTGACATTGATGTTTAAGACTTTTTTCATTAATGTTTCATCGCTAGCAGTAATAAGTCTTTGTATGTCAATAATTTTCGACTCGATCCCTCTGATTTTCTTCCAAATTAAGTCATATTCTCACTTGCACTGTCACCTAAATGCCAGATGCTCAAAGCCATTTAGGCATATCTGTGCTGACTGTCACACCACAGCAGCTTTTAAGGCACGTGGGTTTTGCAGCAGAACTCATGAATACGCCCTGGGTGGATTGGCTCCTGTGGACATGGGTAGGCACTCAGGGAGGGAACACATGGCATCCAGGGAAGGAGCACATGGCAGCAGCTGGTGTGGGGAGCATAATGGGTGCCCAAGCAGCTCTACAGAGCAGATGTAGTAGAGGCACATGGGGCTGAAGCCTTGCTGGGCTGCTTGGCTCACGGAGGAGTACCAAGTGTGAGCATGGCACCAGAGCTCTGACCTCCTTCGTCCTAGAAGCCAGCGTCCCCTACTTGCTTGTGGTCAACCACCTCACGCTTTTTCTTGTACTGCTGAGCTGTGTGTCAGGGTGCAGGGAGGGCTGGCTGCTCCCAAAAGGTGAGTGAGACAGGAACTTAAGTGACTGATACTTGTAACTGGCCCAAGCAGTGCAGAGAAGAATGAAGCCCATGTCCTAACACTCACTGGAGGCACCCACTGCACCCCTCCTGGGTGAGAGCTTACATTTCACACTGGGGGATGCAGGACAGATGGCAGACTGAGCCTCTGCTCCAGGGAACTCCTGGCTGTTCACCATGCTCCAGCAGGTCACTGACAAAACACATGGTGCGTTTGTTGGCAGACTGAAGCTTTACTTGCCTTAAAAGCCTTTACGAGTTTTTTTGCTACCTTTAAAATAGTGCCCATTTCCCCCCTGTAGCAGGGGAGAAGAGCCTTTCTCCATGCAGTTACTATGCTGTTTTCCACAGCAGTGCATGCAGTTCAAGGTATCAGACCCTGTGGACAGAAGAACTGCAGTTAGGTCTCTAACCATATCACCTAGAATGAGATTTTTTTCTGGTGATTTTACTTCAGATTTTTCCATTTAGCCCTTAAATCTTCAGATTAGGTGAGTATCACAGCTTCCTTTTGCTAGCAAGACATCTTTCCAGTCTCAAAACTCAGGATAAAAAGCCTGAGACTTCAAATACCGAAGTGCCACTCTTATTTTCTTTGCCATAAAAATATATATTAAATTATTTTTGGATACTTCTTATGACCTTGTACAGGATTGTAGGTGCAGAAAGCGGCTTCTGAATACTTACAGTACCATTAATTACTTGCATGTCACGTACTTGTGAATGTGGAAGTCCAGCTGGTAAAACAAGAGACAATAAATGAGGAAGTATTTAGCCTGAAGACTGAAACTCATCATGGGACTTACTATGTGAACCAAAGCTGCAGCAAATAGGTCAGCATACTTTCAACATAGTTGGGCTTTGTTAGACAAGTTTAAAAGAAACTTTTCAAACAAGTGGATATTTATAGCTCATAGAATTTTAATTGTAAGCTCCTGTTGCCCCAAGTGTGTTAATAATTATTTTTTCAGTATCATATTTTCTTCATCTCAGCCCCAATTTCTCATAAGGAACTTTTTTTTTTTCAGATAGCTTTCACTCTCAGGTAAATAAGCTGTCCTGTAGCTACAGTTCACCTTGTGGGTTTATTAGAGATGAATCAATTAATTGTATCTTTAGGGAGAAAACTGGCATAGAAATGAGGTAAGAGAGTAGACAGGTGCAGTGGTCAATATCCCTGAGAAAAATTTGTTCTCTCTTCTCCTTCACAGAGTTCCCATGTAAGCTGGCAAAGCACGTGCCAAACTGCCCACAGATAAGTACACCTGCATCCCTTAAGTTGATACATAAGTGAAAAATACAATGAAAAAAGTTTCAGTAACTTCCATCTGCAACAAAGACAGTGAATGAAAAGTATAAATTAGCCCCCTCCATGCAGCCCTGCTCGCTTTGCCTCAAGTGGTCCTGGCTGACCGCAGCCATTTGTTTGTTCCAACTTTGTGCACCCTTGGCACCCCACCCTGACCTGTCGGGCTATAGCCCATCTCTGTGAAGTAAGGGACACACTTCAGCTCAGGTTTTCAACAGGTCAGCACGAGTTTTCTTGCTGTCCTCTGCCTCCTGGCTGTCACAGCTGCAGGTAGGAAAATACCCTTTAATGCCTGCAGGGCATCCAGTAGCCAACCCAGTCCATAGGGTTGGGAGGAAGGAGCTGCCATTCCGAGTAACTTAAAAACAGAGGGAAAACCAGGAAGAATCTGGGGAGTCTGAAAGGAATGCATGACAGGTTCTTGCCACAAGAACAGCAGGTAGTGTGGGAATGAGGATGAGGAAAGCAGAGAAGTGGGAAGAAGCACGGTGACCCACTTAGGGACTGCCATTGCTACTCGCACTCCAGAGCCTTAAGTAAAAAGCAGCGTATGGTGATGTTTTCATGGCTTATTATACAAAGGTCACTATACAGCTCTATTGAGGATACTTATGAGTTCATGAGGGCCTGATCATCATAACCAAGCTGCAAGATTCCATGAAAATCGAACTCATTATTTATTGTAATATACATAAACACAGGTATGCGCTTTTCTCAGCGGCAGCCCTTGGCCCAGTAATGACTCAGTCCAGCTGCGTTACAGAGCTGCTCCTTAATGTGACATTGTAATGGTACATCAGGGGCCAAAGGGATCTTGTGTGACTGCAGACACAAGTGAGAGGTGTACACTCGCGATGTCACCCTCCCTTCTGGGTCCTACTGATGCATGGACTGTTCCCAGAGACCCTTTAGAGTCAAAATGACCTCCATATCTGTAGACAGCTCTGCCTAAAATGACTCAGATAAAACGTGAATGGATTTCATTACTGACTTAAAACAATTTTTAAATGAATTTTGTTGAACTCCAAAAAAAGAAAATTTTTATATGATTCTGTACTTTTGGACTTCTTTTAGAAAATAATTCAATGTTGAAAAGATTATCTTTCTGTAGTATTCCAGATCCAAATTGAATAAAGATGCATAAGCAATTTTGATCATAAATCTGTTCATCTAATTTTACCAAACAAAAATTGTCAGGGATAAGCTTTGTAGATATTATCTCCAAAGAAATAAAATAATTAATTTATAACTATTTCAAATCAAAAAGTGGAAATGTTTAATTTCTGCAAGATTAATTCCATGGGTTATGACATTCCATACTTTTTACGCTTAAGAAGTGGAAAATATTTTGTTAGCATTTTCTGGTTAATAATTTTTTGTGGGTGAAACAATAGTCTTCATTTTAAAAAATAAGTTAATTTTTGCTTTCCATTTCATTTTTCTTGTGACAAATACGTGTGATACCCCAGGCTACTGCTGTTTGTGTGACAAAACACCTGTGTCACTTCAACTGAGATGTACCTGATTTCACTTTGGTATTTCACAGAGCCCAGAAGCAATACTGTTCACAAAAAAAGAGTAGCAAAGGGAGAGAAGCACCGAGGATAGATTGTGTGTTCTGATCTATGGATGGGAAAGCTTACATAACCTAGTCCTGGCACTGCTTGGACATGTTTTACACTGGCACATTTCTTCCCTCTAGGGGTGTTTTTTCAGTTTGTCTTAGCACATATAAAACCAGAGTGAGCCTTGCTGATGGTGAGGACCTGGAGTTACCCAGTAATTTAAATTTCTTGTGGTGCCCAGGAATTGCCTCTAAATGGCTTCCCTTAGATTGGAACTGGGAAAAAAATAAAATCATATTAAATATCAAAAGAGAGAGTGTAGAGTCAGTTGCCTTGGTGAGCAAACACTGATCCAACAGGAGGTGGATGGCTCGGGAGTGGTCTTCATTTCATCAAGTGAGACTTTGCCATCTCCTTTAAGGTCAGGGCTCTGCCAAGGCATGCAGTCTGTGCCGGGTCTGCGGGAGCTGGGTGAGGGTCTTTCCACTGTCTGTAGCAGGCACGGTTCAAGGCTTTACCTCTCAAATAATTTTTGTCCAAATATGTAAAACTATCCTCACATATAAAATATTATTGATATAAAATATTCTCCCACCACAGAAGCTGTGATTCTGCATACTGTTTTGGTTTTACAAAACTCTGTGGTGCTGCAGAACCAACATTTACTAGTAAGTGAGAAAAGCAGTTCTACAGGCTTTTGTCTCTTCTAAGCTGAAAACTCATTAATATTTATTACTGAACAGGTGTAACTGAAATCATGAGGAACTCACTTGTATGGTGCCTCAATTCTCAGCTAGTTAATTTTAAATTTGTAATTAGATTTTCTCCAGCAATTTAATTACTGAAGCCAAGGGAGTGCCTGTATTCCAAGAGAAAGATGAAGTAAAAGTCATTTTATTGCACAACTTACCCTCAGATTCTAAAAATCAATGGAAAAACTCCTCCTCCAGTTTAGCTGATTCCGCTCAATATACAGTTTTCAGTCCTCCACTGCATGGCTGGTATGGTAACAACTCTCTGCATCCACTGAAAATTAAAACTACTTCAAGGAATTCAGACCAAGGATTAGACTGACCTATCCAGACGATGAAAGAGTGATCCAGTGAACTTCTTTACGAATAAAAATTCCTTTGTTACTGTTAAAAAGTTTTCTTTTGCAATAAATGGAGTTTCTTTATCTATGCAAACCTGGATGGTTTGAAATATTCTTTTTCTACTCCAATTTCCAGCACTTAATTCTCAGTCTACCACCTGACTGTTTTTCATGGAAACCAGGAGTCCTTTGACATAAGAACCATATTCAAAATGGGGGTAATGACTCCTTCATCTGATCCAATCAGAGGCATTAAAATACAAAGGTTTATTTTGTAAAAACCACAGTAAATGTGAACACCTGCTTCACAGCTCCCAGGGCACTCGTTTTGAAATAAGCTTCCCTAATAGCTGAGATGAGCTCAGAGAAGCCATTAAGATCTTTCCAAAATTACACTTTAAAGATCACAAAGACATTTGCTCAGCTTTCTCTTCTCTCCCTCCCTTGCAAAGCTATTGGAATCTTAGCAGAACTCTGCCAGAGAGGCAGCTGTAGATGCTGTCCCCTTTCACAGCAGCCCAGGTGCTGATACAGAGCCCCTGTGGCTGAGCAGCCCTGTACTGGTGGGCTTGTGGGATCACCTCACGTGCTGTGCTTCTGAGACATTGATCCATGCCTGGGATCTAGCCTTGTGGTAGGGAAGTACTTCCTCACAGGAAATCCGGGTGAGGACCAGCACATAAGGCATGCTGGGGTCCAGAACATGAATTCAACTTTTAAATTCAATAGATTCAACTTTTGCCAGGTCTGACTGTGCCCTGTTGTTCCCAGTCCTTCAAAGGTCTCCCATGCCCCACACAATGGCCTAGCAGTCACTGTGCCTCAGCCTTGGCCTCACACCACAGAAAGCTGGCCCTGCTGGGCTTAGACAAGCGCTGTCCCTAGCAGGACGCTGTAAAGAGATGCAATGTGTGTAGAGAGAGTTAATGGCTCTGATGAGGCCAATGCCTTCTCCATGGACTATAACATCATATTTTCCTCTGTTCCATCTGAACAAAGTCCAAGAAGGATCAACTGTACAAGGGCAGCCATCTGGCATGACTAAGAAATCTAGTTTTAGCAAATGTACCTGTGCTGATCACAGTATAGACAGAGTGAATAAAGGACATGTAAAGTGTACAAGGGCTCCTAAGCCCTTGGCTGTTACAGCAAGCAGCCTTGAGGTAGTCAGGAAACAAGGCACCCAAATGTGGAGAGAGGTTACAAAACACTACCTGGCTTCCTGCCTTAATTCACTGTCAGGAATGGACAGTCATGGGCCCTGCACAGACCATGGTCCCTTTTCTAGCTGCTTTGTGGAGGAGCAATGGCCAAGAGCTGGTTTTGCACAGCCAGAAGTTGAAGCCCAGCTGGGTTTGCTGAGAGACTGTGGAGGGGAGCTGCCCTCCTCCGGGTAACACGCTCTCCCCTTCCAGCATCCTGAACACGCCGTCAGGATATTCTTCCCCAGCAGAGAAGCAGAGTCAGCCTGGAGCGGGAAGAGAAGGCTGGGGGCTTCCTCTGCTTTCCTCTGCTTTCCTGTATTTGTTGGATCCCCAGCTCCAGCCATGCTGCTGCCAGCCCTTGGCACAAAGCCAGCAGGTTCTGTGCCACCCAACACATCCTGGGAGGGGTGAGCAGAGCCAGAGCAGGGCTTACTGCTTCCAGGGGCAAGCAGCCACCATGCTGAAGCCTGACAAGTGGGAGCACAGGGATCTGATCAGTATCTTCCTGAACTTACTGAGGCAGAATGCCTGGAAAAGGGAGCTGGTAATGACAGCCCCCTAGGGAACCATTTCAGAAGCAGCAACTTCCAAGTTGATCCCGTACTCCCAGTGCTATTTTCTTGGCTGCACTCACCCTATCCCTGTGTTGTGCTGATCAACATCGAGATGTAAGGGTGTCATAGATTTTTGCCAAGGGAATCTCAAGCCCTGTCCTGCCCACTAGACACAGCAAAATGTAACCCACAAATGCAGCCCATGTCTGTGTCTAAGATGCTGCAAATCACCACCTCTGAGTGACAGGTAAGAGTGAACTGACTCCCCTTCTGTGTCCTTTGGTCTCATAAAACCCCTGGGAGGCCAAAGATCTTCAGAGCTGCCCATTGTTCCATAGCATGTGCTGGTAATTTTTTTAATGTCTAAGTACTCCCAGTGTGAACTGTGGTTTCTGGAGATGTGTATCTTGGGTAAAGTGCTCTGAAATTTGAGTCAACTGTTGTGTGTTGCAGTAATAGATCTTGCAGCTGTTTGCAAAGAGATGCAGTTATTGTCCTTACTTTAAATGTTAGAAGGGAAGCGATTTTCCTATTGTCACCCAGAAGAGTAAGTAGAGAATAGGATGTTTTTCTCTTGATCTTAAAACTAGTACATTTAATTTTAAAAACATGCTGCCCCTCAGTGCTATGGAGTTTTTTATTATTTTTCCACAGATACCTGCATGCCCAACGGCAGAACCTCACTGTTATATTTTGAGCATATTTGCTACTCTGTGTATGGGAAGGTTGTGTAGAGCTAGTCAGGATATTTTATAAAGTAAATTTCAGGAAGAGCCAATTTCTTGTTGCAAAAAATCTTCTGTTGAAATCTGTTTTGACAAATCTTTCAATGGCAAGAGACTTTGGAATTTGGAATTCAGTCCAGATGGGATTCTAGGGGTCTAAATCCTATATTCTAAAGAGACCCCTGCACCACAGAGTGAAGCATAAAAACTACTTGGTTTTGCTCTTGTGCTTTTTCTGGTTTAATGAAAGCACAGTAAAATATGTTTGTTTCATTTATATGCCAGACTTTAAAAAAATTCTGACATTGCCTTAATAGTCAGAACATAATGGTCTTAATATCTCATCCATTTGAAAAAACTTCACTTGCACAATCCTCACT
Organism: Oriolus oriolus; assembly: GCA_013400235.1. Lineage (NCBI taxonomy): Eukaryota > Metazoa > Chordata > Aves > Passeriformes > Corvidae > Oriolus > Oriolus oriolus. Next base: position 454,046 of record VXBT01002858.1, read on the forward strand.
GTTACTGTGATGGAATGACATGATCTCATTAACATTTTGGGACAGATCAGAGGTGCCTTGCATTGTGCTGCTTCTGAGGAAGTGCAGCGTTAGCTTGTAGGTCCCAGGAGAGACACCACTTAGGAATATGTATTATATTGAGGTACTTTTGTAGAGATTTGAGTCCTGAGTCAATACTGCAACATGTTAATGTTTGATGTTTTATAAATGTTCTGATGTGCTTGCCATTCAATGAAGGTAATTATGAGATGCCTTGGGCTAGGGAAAGGCTTAACCCTATGATTGAAGAGCTCCAATAACATCATTAAAATTAAAGAAATTTAGTCATGGGTTTTGAGGCAAAAAAAAAATAATTATCATATCATAACTTGAGGAGGAAAAAGAAAAAAAAAATTAAACTAGGAGGGAAGTCTAAGTGTTTCAATTTTAAGGTGTCAGGAAACCTATTGATACATTACATGCTTTGCAGCCCTCTGGGTGGGAAGCAATTCAGCTAGAGACATATTTTTGATCCTGCATATTTTTGATCCAGTGTGCATATGCTTATAGTGATGCACTCTTTCTCTAGACTTGTTTTCATCTTTCTAGGAAAAATATGGCTAGTCTGCAACAGAAATATATGATAAAGTTGAAGTGTCCTGCTTGAACCCATGAGGAGCTCCCAAAAGCAATGTGGGAGAGGCAGCCCTTTTTCGGGGTGCAGGGATGGGGGGAAGGTGTATCCAACTCTGTGAACATCATTTTCTTTCGGGTATATGTGGAATATTAAACCCAAGGTGAAATCCCAGCTCTCTGGAGCCCAGTGGTACAGCTTCAGTGATGAGAGCTGGGCTGGGTTATTGCTCTTCTCAGCTTGCACTGGCTTGGACCTGACTTGCCCCCTGCAGGAAGCCTGACCTTGTTTGAAGACCAGGTCAGAGGAAAGATAGGTACCAGGGCATGACAAGGGCAAGCTGCTGGTGGAGGGCAGGCCAGCTGAGGTGAGCCCAGCACAGGCCACCCTCCCCTCGCTGCTGGACATGGGGGCAGAGCACGTGGAGACCCCCAAGGAAGCTGGGCTGGGCCCATGGCAGCTGGCAGCACCCTCAGGACTCTGACAAGCAGAATGAAGTCAATTTATGGGTAGGAAAAGCCAGGAAAAATAATTTAAGTCATGCATCCTGATGGCCTCTCACACAGTACTATGCAGGATTAAGCCTGTCTAACAGTACTTTAAATACCAAATGATTTATCTTTTGCATATGAAATTATATATTATCCAGCTCTAGCTCCTCCTTCTTCCTTCTTCACCTGGGAATAATTATTTTTCTGTTGTTTTGTAAACTCAGAGGAGATTCTAATCTGTGATGATGTTCCCTCCTGAAGATTTATCTAGTTATTTAGATCTACCTCCTTTCCTCTTTACTCTTGTGTTTTGCCTGTTGTGAAATTATTTCTTGGCCTTTCCATTCTGTGTAATTTTTCATACATTTCTTAAATTACCAGGCTTAAAATCGCTTGCAGAAGTCACAATAGTGGCTAAGGATAAAGAACCTCCTACTGCTCAGGATGGTTTTGAAATTACTCTATTATCTAGGATTTGCAAAAGTAAAGAAAGAAATCCTAAGAGACTTTTTACCAATGTGCTTACAACAGTTCTCCTATTTCCCTGTGGAAGTGCTATGAGGACACCCTTGTTTGATCTGGCTGTATCAATTTCATTACATTGCCAAATGGTTCTTTTCCCAGAATTATTTATTGCTCAGGTGTTGGATTATGTTTTGCTCAGATGCTGGCTTCACTGGAGTAATGATATTACTCCCAATCTTTGAAACAAACATTAACTTTCACATAGATTTATTTATTACTATTAACTCCAAAGTTTATTCCTATATTTACATTTATGCACTAGAAACGTTGGATTCTGCAACAGTTATCAGTGCTAGAGATATGAGAGTCTAATATTGTATGACTCTCTCTCTACAGAAATAGTTCTGTTTGTAAATGAAAATACGCTCCCCTGTGTTAATGGAAGAAAGACATGAGCAGAAAGTTAAACACAGAGATCATCCCTAGACCTTGTAAGGATGAAAATGCAATGGAAGTCACTTTCATGCAGTGTATGAAATATAGTCTGCCCTTACTACAGTGTACTGGAAAACTTGAAAAAGAAAACCTCTTGAGGCTTTGATATTTTTTCCTACTTTATCAGGTTTCATAAATGCTCAGAAAATCTGTGTCAGGTTACCTGGCAGGTCGGAGAGCAGGCTGTTGTTGAAGCATGTATGTTACCAACTCAAAAGCTTTTTGCACAGGGCATTTGCTTGCGACTCTTTCTGAAGCACGGCTTCCTTTATTTCTGAGAGAAAAAAGGCATATATAGGTGATAAGAGTTTAAAAATAATTACAAGGACTTCATTTTTAAACCTACAACGTTCATTAATTTGTAACTCTTTCAGCCAGTTTTGTCTTGCAGAGCTGTATGAATTTTATAGGCCAAAGCAAATGATAGTAAATATTAATTTATATTTTTGATCTATTAAGGTGACCTGTCTGGAGGGTATATTCCAAATAAGCAAAACATCTATTTTCAGACCTTTTACTAACTTTATCAAGACTTTAATATAACATTTTTAAAAGGCTTGCGTACTATCAAATGAGTATTCAATGTGTCTTTTTACTTAAAAGAATGTGTTAAGAATACCTAGCAAAAATGAACTAAATTCTTTAGCATTTTTTTTGAAAGATAAGACATATTAATATACAAAAATCTTAGAGAAAGCATCTGCCAAATATTTCATGTAATTACAGGTCATAGAAGTCTATTTGTTCCAACTATAATGTTATTATTTTGTTTAATAAATGAAAAAGTATCCAATAAGAAAATGTGCAGATATATAGGAATGTTGAATTATCCACTGGATAATTTAATTATAGGAAAGATCTTATATTGTTCCTTAATGCAGCAAGAATTGTGAGAACAATGCAAATCTGTGAATGAGAAGGCCATAGAACTGGGGTTATTATATTTTTATGTCTGTAGTGACTTAATAAAAATTTTGAATGGAAATTTATATGATTCATATTCTTTGTGTGTGGTAGAAAAATAAGCCATATAACAATTGATTTAGAAGGCAGCAGATTTTTATTTCATAATAAAAATATAAATTGGAGAGTCATAGAGAATTCTAAGCAAGGTCAGCATTTAAAATTACAGTAGCTACCTTTTGTTTCCATTCTTAAAAATGGAAGAACTGTCTACCTTTTTCTCTGAAGCAAAATCTTCATGACTTTATATTAAAAAATAAAATAAATAGCTATCCCATCAGCTTTTCACTTTGTCATCTGCATCATGTGCTTTCTCTACTGCACATTTAAAAATACAAAATAGTAGATTCAGAAGAATCTTTGATTTTGAACCTGATTTTGGTCATTTGGCTTTTGAATATAGTTTTGTCTGCTTTATCCACAAATGATTATTAGTGTTCTGAGCTCCTACTCACATAGAAATCTTCCTTTTCACTAAGCATTATTTCTCTTTAACCTTTCCTGTGAATATGGTTATCAGTAGGGTCTCACTGTAAATAATTTGGATCTGAAGGTGTAAAACAAATTGACTGTTGTCTTTTGTATTGGACACCATGATCAATATGACTCTGCAAAGACCTCTTAAGACATCAATATCTGATGGTGGTGGTTAGTTCTTAGTACTTGCTTGCCATTCATCTTAGCCTTGGGTAGATCTTGGACATCAGTTGGCTTAAACCTGAATTCTAAGGCTCAAAGAGAAAACCAGTGCTCTTACAACCAGTGTCCTTCATGCTAATGTCCTCAGGCCACTGAATTTCTCTTTCTTTAAGTCACTGAGAAGGAAGATTTACCTGTGAGACCGACAGCAATTTCTTACCAATCAACCCATGAGGAACTCAGCTCAGCTTGCTCTGGTGGTGGACCTTAGGATAGTTCTGGAGCTCAGCAGGAACGTCATAGCACAATTCTCTTGACAGTTGCTTTTGTACTTTACACTTGTACACACCTCCAAACAAACAGAAGGAAATGCACTTGAAAACACAAACTATTTCATCATCAAAACTATCTTTCTTTTATGATATTGTGATTGGGGAAAATGCATTTAAGTTACTGCTCATTCTGCTTGAACTGACTTTCTGACTGTGGAAAGGCCCAACTTTGATTCTTCCTTCTTTTCTGTGTGGCTTTCTAATCACCTACTCATTAGCAAGGCTAATATCTGATAGGGTCTTTTCTTTCAGAAAGACATCCTTTAAGAAAACAGTTCAGATATGCTTGCAGCAGAGATATCTTTCATGATATCTACTTGAAATACCCCTTCTCTACCTGACTAGTTTTTGTATCTACAGTGTGGTCCACTATTGTGTATTTCTGGTTGCAACCAATTCAAGGACCTTTCTTTTTTGATTTTTTTCTTTCCTCTAAAAATTATTCATACACCCCAAGCAGTTCAAAAGTATTGTTGTATATACATACATACACATGAAGTCACTATGATAATGCTTTATACATCTTCTGATTAAAGGATGCCTCAGTTCTTAAAGCAATAGGAATGTTTTCTTGCCAAATTAATTTACTGAATGTTGAAGAAATAAATAATCTGTTTTATTCACTTTATCTGCAGTATTTCTTCCAACTTTTCACATTATAAAATACACATATTTTAAATTAGATTAGTTTACTAGATATCCAGGTCAATACATTATGTCACAACTAGAAGCAGAAAATCATTGTTTACTGCAGACAGATAATGTTTACTTTGCAGACTTTCTAATTTTTTACTTTCTCAGACAGATACAGAATTGTCTTGTCCTCATAACCTGGATGATTACTGCAAGAATTTTTTGATCTGATCATACTAAACAAATTGAAAAACTTAATTTCTGATTTTCAATTAATAAAACAGAAGAGGTGATACAGAAGGATTTGTCATTTCTACAGTAATTTCAGGTCCTTGCTTCTTCAAATCCAATTTTGCAAACTAATGATTAACCCACTTGTCACTGATTGTCCTGTGACCTTGATAGCACATATGTTTCTGGAAATCTTTGTCCTTCTTGGCCTAGATATAAGGAAAATAAGATAGCGAGGTGAATGGGACCTCTGGTGAGCAGCAGTTCTGTGTATTATCAGCTTAAATGATAATTGGCAAGGTATAATCTTGGAGCATATTCAGACATTTCATTGCACTCCTCACAGTGTGGCTGGGTTTTCTTTCCACTGTCTCGCTTGGCACTACTTTTGTGTTTGTTATGCCTTTTCCTTTTCCCGTTCAGACAAGCAAAAATGACTCTCAAGACCCTTTCTTTCTCCTTTGCCTAGGTTTAATCTCTTTCAGCCCTCTGATTACTCCTCTACTGGACATGTCAGAAGATTCCCAGAGGCCTTTAGGAAGGCTTTGCCTTCTACACAAAGGCAGTTTTATGTGATTCTATGATAAAAGCAATTAGAGGAATGGCTTGTGGGTTGTTTTTTCCAGACTTTCAGGTCAAAAAACCCCAATGATTTTAGAAAGTTAGTTAATTTTTAAAAAATTTTGGCTATATATTTAGGACCTGTTGAAAGCTAGAGTCTGGCAGCTCTGAAAAGAGAAGTAATTGCTAGAGAAAGCGTAATACATTTCAAGGACTGCTAACCAAACCACAAACAGAACAACAGAAAAATTACCTAATAAACCATGATTTTGGAGAGCCTACTGCTCACAGTCTGGGCTAGTGAAGTCTGTGACATTTCTCTTGAGAAGAAAGAGGTACCTCTCATCTACTGTGGGAGATTTTTATGTTGAGCAAACATATAAAAAAATGTATACGAATGACTACTTTCGTATGGGTAGGTAGCCAGTGTCAATATATATAAATAATGTAACTATAACCTTTGTCTGGGGTGGAAAAAAAGTGACTGTCCCAGCCTACTGAGACATTATCTTTGTCATTCAAGCAAAATTAATAAGTCACAGTTGAGTTTCCTAATCTCCAGTCTGGGACTTAAAATACAGGAAACACAAAGGCATGCAATAAGGACAAGGGGCAATGACTTTAAACAGAAGATGGCAGGTTTAGATTAGATATTAGGAAGAAATTCTTTTTTGTGAGGGTGGTGAGGCTCTGAATCAGGTTGCCCAGAGAACTTGTGGATGCCCCATCCCTAGAAGTGTTCCAGCCCAGGCTGGATGGGGCTTCTTTGAACAACCTGGTGAGTGGAAAGTGTCTCTGCCCATGGCAGAGGGGTTGGAACTAGATGGTAAGATCCCTTCCAACACAAACCATTCCATGATTCTGTGATTCTGCGGAATACTGCACTTCTAAATTGGTTTGTGATTGCTGAATTGGATGATAGTTGCAAATATAACCCTAGTTAAATCCTGCTTAGACATGAAACTTAATTCAATTAATAAATCCATTATGAAAACAATTTTTCTGTAGTCCAAGTGCAGACATTTTCGTGCCCTTGATGTTTGACTAAGGTCCACTAATACAGGCTTGTTATCTCACTTGTAGTAATATTGAATAAGTTCCCTCAGTGGAATTCCTCTGATGTAAAATCAACTGAAAACACGTTGTGTGTTAGTTCATCTGGAAATGATAATTACCAAGTGAACAGTGCAAGAAGTTTCCAAAACTTGGTTTGCTAAACTAAAGTTAAAAAGTTTCCAAGCCCTTTGGTTTTCTGTTTTGACTCTAGCTTCCACAGTGAAAGGACAACATTGCAGAAGGCACTTAGAAAACTGGGAGAAATGCAATACTCATTAAAGTTCACAACATATTTACCATTAGTGTGATCTGTTGGAAACCGTCAAAGTATCGCTCTGCTCTCTCAACTTCATGCTTGTCAGCTGTCTGATAGATCATGATTAGAGAAGGTTTCATTCACATCTGTTATTTTATTCGGTTCAAAACTGAGCAGGTATAGTAAGGTCATTCCAAGAAATCACGTACTTATTTAAGAAGAAATGAAGAGCCACAGTTAATGCTCTTAGTTAATTCAAAGAAGAAAACAAAAACCAAAATTTTCCCAGCAATTTTTTATCCTTTTTATGTTTGTACTTTTTCTTTTTTGGCAGAAGATAGCCAACAGATGTAAAATGTACTGTTATTTTGGAGATAATGTTGGAGAATTTGGCCTTAGTTACGCTTATAGAACCCAGCTATCAGATGAACCCAATTATCAGATGAAAAACTTTTTCCACAAGTATTTCACATGACATTTGGAATACTTAACTATCAGTTAAACCCAAATTCTTTAATAACTAACTTGACTCTTGTAACAACCTTAGGGCACAATAGCCATGCATGTCTCCTGTCTGGAATCAATTTGTCACTGATACAAATCACTGCATTGAAGTCAAGAAATCATGATAACCTACATGGCATAGTTGCTTTGCTCTGAAAATTCCTTTTTGCTCTGAAACAGGGATTCTCATTGCAGATATATTTATGAGAGGACAGTTACATGCCTTCTCAGGCACATACCCATTTTGTTTAAAAATTCTTCTGATAAGCTGCTGAATCTTCTGGGATGTATTTGATTTTGGTTGTTTTGTCCCCCCTCCCACCCCCCTAGGTTTTTTGTTTGGTATTTTTATCTTTTTATCCTTCTGTTCTTTTGATATTCACTTTATTAATTATTTTATGCCACATAAAAACAAATAGATAAAAAAGCAGCATGCAGGTGGCTGAGCACACCCTTTACAGTGTATCTTGAGATACTTCTCAGTTCAGACTTCAGACCTGCTATACAAGGTAATGATTTGAACTTGTGCAGCTGATGAGAAAAAAAACTCCCTACTCTTTTGTGGACTACTGACATTGCTGATACCACACAGTGATGGGAATATTCCTGTTCCGAATTACAAATCAGTATTACAACACACCCCCAGCAACCAACTGATGCAAAGTCTTTCCAAGTGTTTCCATAAGTTTAGTATGCTGGCTGCAGTGACGCCTAGCAATGAAGATGAACTTTTTGTATTTTAAGCATCAGTCGCTCCTTCAATGACAGTAGCTATGGATCTTCCAGGAAATGTACTGCTGAAGCGCAGAAGTGTAAATGGGTTCTTGTTAAGATCAAAGAAGGGAAAGCCTTTTAAGTTATCCCATGGTTGATAAGGGGACTCTTATCTCCTCGCTGAGCAAAACATTAATTTTAAACAGTAGCAGAGGGGCTCTGATGGTTCCCTAGCCTGTTCTATTTTAGAGGTCGAGGGACTTTTTTTCTTCTTCATTTTGGAACTTTGCCAGTTATTTTCCAGTGAAAGAGAGGAGTTTTGAGAGAGGTGAGGGGCATGATCCAATCAAAAGGAAGGTGAGTAGGGCATGAAGGTTGCCACTGCATATGTCACTCACAGTAGTGTGCTACAAACTTGCAAGCATCTAGATTTTCTGTGGTTCAGCTCACTGGAGTGTCATTACCTATAAACATTATCTACAAAATGGGAAAATGCAACACATTCTCCCTTGTACTTCTGCAAACAAATGACTTGAGTCTTGGGAGACGTTAGTGTCTGATCTCCCATGTACAGCTTTCTTTTCAGCTCCTTCATCTTGTCTCAATTCTGTTACACGTAAGTCTTTCAAAACATGTGATCTAAACCCAAAACCAAAAAGTAAGTGTTCCCATATTAAGCATTTATACCTGATTAGAATCTGCTAATGAAGGGCAGATTAACTGGTGTTAACCAAGTAGAAAGACACAATCTGTAAAAATACAGAATATATTATTCCAAGTTTTCAAAAGATTGCAGTATTCTAATTTTTAGCAGCTCCACTGAGGGGTCAGTGTCAGAGTAATCCAGAAAAAAAATCCCCTTTTGACGTGATATTCAACTCTATCTTTTGAGACTAATTCTAATTTTGAATTATATATAAAGTATTTCTTTGGTAAACGTTCCCTCCTACATTAGGTATAAAAAGAAGAAAGCAAAATAAACTTCTGGCCTCCTTTAATTCTTCCTTCAGAAGTGTATTCACTTCTTTGCATGAATACATGTAAGTGTTTGTTTTGGATAAAATTGATAACATTGTGAGTGCAACAAAAGGGAAACTTTAATACAATGACTGATCAGTTCAAAGATGATAATTTTTGATATCTTCATTTTTCTGTAAGAGGATGAGTTTGAGAAAGGCTTGCAAATGGGAACTATCTATTTCAGAGAACATACTGCTGTCACCTCAGTGCCATGAACGCAGATCCCAGTAGCTTGTTCAGAATCAGCTTCTCCTCCCTGGAAGACCATCTGAGAAGTGAAACTGTAAAAACAATCTGTCAGCAAACAAAAGCCAATAACGATATGTAAGAATGAGAGGAAACACTTTATTGAATGATTAGAAGATTAAAGCAAACTTGTGCTGGTAAGCTACTACTTAAAATCCTGAAAAGCAACTCAAGATTTTATTCAAGGCTTGGGCTCTTACTAGAGCGTTAGTTTTAACCCTCATGCAGTCAGTTTCTTCTGGAGATTTGGACGATCTTATCCAGATCTGTAAGGAGCGGAATCCTCACCCTTTCAGGGTGATTCTGGAACCAGATCAGGACTTTTAACGAGAGCAAAGACTGTTTTCTCTCTGGGGCTGTGTTTTGAATCAATAGTTATGAGAAAACATTTTGCCCAGCAGAGCCTTCCAGATGTGTAACTCCTTGAATATGTATGCCTGAAAAACAGCATCAAAGGAACGTCCAATACGAAACTACTGATGCACAACCACAACTGGCAGAACTTGCTGGACAGCCATGAAACACATTCTGGTGTTTACATTTTTTGAAAACCTCTGCTTAATTTTCCACACTGTCAGTGTAGCCTACAAAAATTTCTTAATTGTCTGTCTAGCCTATGAAACAAACCAGGCTGGTCAGAGCAGTCTCAGTGTCTATAAATTGTTAAGAATATACAATTTACAGACATATATTTTTAAAATATATGAGGAATAAATGAAAATTATCTTTTGAAATGACTGCAGAATGTGGTCCAAGCTTTATAAAAACAGTAGTATGTTCCACTGCTCAAAGAATAAGCTTGACCAGAGTAAATCCCGAAGTATTTGAAAACATTACTGAAAGGTGAAAAACTGTGTTAACTTTGGCTGCTACTAATATTTTTGTTGAAATGCAAACACAGCCACTTACTGGAGCATATGCTAATGTGAACTCCCACTCGCACAGTTAAAACACTGATTGTGTTCTGTAGAAAAGATAATAAAAGGCAGACTAAGCAGCTTATTTAATTAATGTCTGTGAGTTTATATACCCTCATATAGAGCCTGTTGTTAGTTTCTGAGTTGCCTTTAACCCAAAGAATCAGTAAAGAAGAGCCAGTGGAAATGAAAATTTCTAACATTATTCTCACAAAAGGACTTTGTGCAATGCATTGAGGGAGCTAAAAGTATAGGCTAAGTAGATTAAGTATTCAATGAAAAATACTCTGATACTGTGGACCTTTGATCTGCAGTAGTGCCAATGGTGGCAGTTCCAACCAGAGCAGGCTCCAGCGGGAAGTTAGGGATTGCTGTGTGAGAGCTTAGAAACTGTCATCTCAGTTATTTTTAATCAATGGATTGAAACAGCTCCTTAAATATACCTTGAATTACTCTAGTGATTTGAAGTCCTGGGTTCTGAAGAACGAATTAAAGCTGGAGACACACAGAATCACCAGACAAAAAGCCAAGCGGGCAAGGGACACCCACATGTTTTTCATAGGGAATGATGGGCAAAGTGTGCAAACAAAACTGTGCCCAAACTGTGTTGCACTGATCACATTTTTGCTTAGAACTGGCATCAGGAATGGCTGAGTGCTCTGTGAGGTTACCTATAGGAAAAAAATTTAGACAATTAAATTTTGCAACTTTGGCTGAGATTGCTGAACAACATCTCGTTGATTAGAGTGATATTTTTAGGCTCTTAGGAGCTACTAAGCTTAATATCTCTGCAAAGGTTTGTTTGAAGCCCGCCCAAGAACAACTTTTTAATGGATTACAATCCAATGTTGTCTTTTCTTTATGGTGATTTTGCTTATTCCTTCTGCAACATAAATTTTGGATCTGTGTGGGAAAGCAAGTGCAAATAAACTGGTGCAATTCACAAAGCTAAGATTTACTTTCCCAGTGTCTGCCTTTTTTGCTCACTCACTCCTTCACTTTTTCAGTCTCACCCCTTCCTTCTTCATCGCTGCCTTGTTGATATGGCCTTTTGTTACTCAGTACACTTGAAGACAAAATGAGAAATGGCATCAAAAGGATTGCTAATGTTGTGCATGTTAATAATGGTGGGCTTTTTCAGGCACTTCAGAAACAGCTGTTTGTTAGATCTTGATTGTTAATGGCTTAAAGGCAAATAGAACAGCTTACTGGGGAAAAACAAAACCCCAAACCTACAGAAACATTTATTTTGCAGCAAAGTATACTTGTATTTTTTGTTAATTCTCTTGCCAAAGGCAGTAAGTCTGAACATTAACAGACAGGTATGTCAAACACAGAAACTGTATTCCAGTCTGAGTAATCTAACATCTCAATATTTCCCAACAGAATATTTAATTCCTTTTATCTTATGGTTCTTGGTTTATGTTCTGATGTTAAATGTGTTTTGCATAGTCATCTTCATTTCTGTAAAGTGCAGGGATGGATAACAGCAGTAGCAGCATCCAAAAATTGACAGGGCACTGCCACAACCCCTTTATTCCCTCTCCTGCATGAGCTACATCAAGCACAAAGGTAGACAAAATACTGCCAAACAATAATCCTGCATTCACTCCCTCATTGTATTTTTATTTTTTTCCAGCCACACTGCACAGACATAAATGGCTATTGAAATTCAGGGCAGCACTGAATTAAACAGTAGCTGCTTGGTAGAAGACAGAGTCACAGCAGAAACCACCCAAGGATGACTGCCCAGGGATGCAAGGTGTTGCTGTCACGACAGCATTTCTGCTCCGGTGTGAAAAATGACCATGGAAAATAGATAATAGAGAGAAACTGGAAAAACATTTCTTAGTAGAGCTGTGGGCTTTCTGTCTTCTCACATCCTCTTTTTTAAAAAAAATGTCTTTGACAGTGCTCTGAATTCACCTAAGTTCAAAGAAACTCACATGTGGCCTCATTTGTAGTTAGAAGTTTCAGGTCTACAATGAAGTTTATGCAGTTAGAACATTCTACAGCACGAGAGATGACCTATGCCTCAAGCAGTTATTCTTTTCCTGACTTTGATTTCTTATCCTCTAACCATTTTATGCTGAGAGAGTCTGTGTTATTGCTTTGAAATTTCCAATAATTGTATTATGTTGCAGAGGGAAAAAAAAATCAATTAGTCACTCAACAATAAAGATATGTTTTTGATGGAAAATGATAATTCCTTTGGTACTTTTCTCATATTTTTAGCATGCAGTTATTTGTGTGCACAGGTAGATCAAACAGAGCTCCTGAATGCAAATGTCATTTCCTCCTTTCAATCAGTAGAACTTTGATTATCTGATTATGTTTATACCAAACTCATGAGTGAATCTGAGGTATATTTTCTCATCATGCTGTACAACCAGGAACAAAGTGCTCTAAGTCATATTTGTGCTCATAGATTCTCTATCTAACCTGTGGTCAGCTGGAGGCACCCTGGGGTTGCTTTATATTACTGTTGGCTCCAGCATCTTCTGTTGGGGCACTTACCCACTGTGAATGGCCCATACAGTGAATTCCACTTTCCTCACTGGCACAGCTGCCTCTGCATCCACTGATGGGACTGTGGAGGAGGTAGTGAGGAGCTGGAGCTGCCTCTGCCCACCAGTTACAGCACTTTCTTCATCATTGCTTTAAATTACTGCTGGCAGTTTCTGTTACTGACTGACATAAAAAAGTCGTTTGAAAACTGTTTCATGCATCTACTAATAGCAACTTTCTTCAGATCATACATTCTTTTGAACTGAACTTTATTTACTTCTGTGGGCATTAGAAAGATAGGAAAATAGGAACAGGCAATGGACTCAATAACTTATGAAGAATTTGAGGGAACTCATATTAAATTCAAGCACCTATTTGCAAATATAACTCCAAATTGGAATGATGGCTGCTTTCCTATAGATTTATTTTTAGGGTGGCACTGTCGAGCAACATCACCCATTGCTTAGGAATGAGCTCTTATTATTGCCTCATGTTGTGGTTTAAGCTGGCTAAGCACTAGGCTCCACTAAATCTGTTCTTTTTCACAAGGAGAAATAAGATTATATTGAGGAAAACTGGAAACCTGCAAGGCAAAACAGGCACACACCTGAGCAATTACAATATAAAGAAAGTTTATTACTAACAGAATTAAAGGTAGAAAGAAATAAGAAGAAATTAAAGCTAAACTCACTTCCAGCACGCCCCTCCTTTTACCCAAGTCGCACAAAGGATACCAAAACATAGGATTTGCTAAAAAGTCATGATTCATGCTCTTTTATTGTTACCATTGACTGAAGTCCTTGGCCACCCCTCAGTGTTTGCTCTTCTCCCTGCTTTCAAGCTTCCTAGTGGGAACAAGAGTACTCCAGTAGAGCTGTTAAAAAAAACCACCCTGCATTGTTAGATTTCTGTCACATGCTTTGAGAAGCAGTACGTTACATTTTGCCTTGGATGAAGAGCAAGTTTTTGCAAGGCATCACTCTTGACTGTTTCCTGCCCACTCCAGATGTGAAGGGCAGTTTCTGCAATGGGATGGTCCCCAGGATCTGCACATTGTTTTGGGTTTGATAGCTGTCAGAGAGAATGTTGGCTCTGTGCAGTCTGCAGAGTGCATACAGGGCTCCATTTAAGTGGGAACTTAAATATGGGGTTTTTGTTGCAGTTTTTTCCTTTCTGCTATGAAACCTCCAAATTCTGGCCCAGAGTTAAAGGGGCAACACTTATGCATGGAGCAGTGAAAGACAAATCCATTTAAGGAGCCTCAGATTGTAGAGCTGGACATAGAGAGCTATCTATGCAAGTACAAGGGATCACAAATGATCTCACAAGTAGAAAACCTGTCAAGTAAGTGCTCCTAAATGATAATACTAACATTTCTGTGTATTGTTTGGCCTCCTGACAACAAGCTGTGGCAATACCATACAAATATTTCCTCTAGAAAATCTCCCTAAAGTTATGCACGCTTTCCCCACATAGGGTGTTTCTGAGTTGTCAGGGACCATACATACAGTCTCCTGGGGTTCGGACTTACTCATGCTGATTTACACAAGATCTGGGGTGCCACTCAAAGAAAAATGGCTGACCAATATAGTGTTTGATTGAATTTTTTAATTTCTTATTCAGAACTTGAAATCAGCAAAAATATTGGCACTCAGTGGGAGAGATTTCATGTATCAGCTTTCATTGCTGATGGTTTTTGGGCTAATAGTGCTTATTTTCAGCTGGTTTTAAAATGAATTCTTTTCATAGCAATGTTTAGTGGCAAGTTTGTCCTTTAACTGTCCATTCCCTGCTTTCTCTCATTTTTTTGTGGTCACTGACAAATGTATCGGGAAAATGATATTTGCTTTAAAAAGCAGACATTCATCTAAGAACATTTTCTCAGAAACAGGAAATTTTAGGGTTCTTAATAGAAATTTCACTTTAAAATCTTTATATTCATTTTTGTCAGCCTTTTTAACCTAAGTCCATGGAGCTTGAATGATCTTGCAGAAACCAAATGAAACAATCTGATGGCGAAACTGCAAAGACATTGTATTAAGAGTAATTTTTTCTTGAAGTAAAGGTGAAAACTTCTTTCTTAACAGTAATTTATTCATTCTACATAGCCAACTGAAAATGCCAGCTGAAAATGCAAGCAAGATCAACTGATGAAGACAAAAACTCAAAAATAGGTCCTTCATTTGAGAGATATTTCTGGAAGAAAAGTCTGAAAGAAAAGTTTTTAAAGAGATTCCTTTTTCTGTGCTTGCTGAGGTGTGATGAGAGAAGTTGCTTTATTATGATTGCATATCAGAAGAAGAATTATGAAGCTGTGGTATTTCATGGCCTTGGAGATTTACGAGATTCTCATTCTCCACTCTCTTTCATTTTTGTAAAACCATCCACACTTGTAAATTTACCAGTTCAGGAGGACTGCATCTTACACTGCTTGTGCACAGCAGCAAGCAACTTCCCAAAATCCTGTGGGGGGAGATTTTTACTGTCTTCATGTTATTAGTATCTTATTATGGAAAACAGATGTAAGTAAAAATTAATTATTCCTTGATATCTCCTGGTCTACACTGAATGGTCATTCTGAAGAATTTTCTGTTTCTAACAGAATAGAAGTATTGAGCTGTTTTTAAACTGGATTTGACTGCCAATTTCTGATCAACCTCTTGCACACTAAATTTTGAACAATTGTATGGGTTCAAGACACTGATTGCATAACCGTGGTTATTATTAAGTGAATTAGTGAATATTAAGATTTCCTCTTAACAAGGCTGAAGTCCTTTTAAATTTATATGATACATCCATACTAATGTGAGTAGTATGATGGCTGGAAAATACCAGCCATCATATGGCTGATGGGATATGGTGGGATATGTTAACTGCATTGTGCAGGGTGAGTCCATGACTTGGTTGTTTGCCAACACTACAGAATCAAGCATAAAGCTAAGGGATGAGCCTCAAGCAAGAACAGCACCTTGCCTGTGAGACCTTCTGATTCTGGCTGCAGCCAAAAAAAGTTAAACTGGTGGTGCACCAGTTGGCCAAGTCAGCGCAGGTGGGTGTTTTCTGTGTGACTGAACCAGTTCTTAAACTGTGACTGGTTCGACTAAGGTGTCATAACTCTTCAGATGACGGGTCAAAAATTATTCCAAGCAAAATAAAGAGCTACATTGTACAAAATCCCTTATTTCCCCTACCTGCAACTATACTAAAAAAAGGGGGAGGGGTATACAAAAATATTAAACATATATAAAAATTTCACCAAACTGTTCTTGTGGCAGTTCCTCATAGGATGGCCTCTGGTGTTTTCTGAATAGTTTTAGATGTTCTTGGATCCTTTAGAGAAATGGAAGGGAGCCAGGAATTGAAAAGGCTGAGCAAGGCAGACTTCAAAAGTGATTTATGCTTTGACAGAAAAAGTAACTCCTCTTGCAGTTCTCTTCTGGAGAGAAAGTAATTGTAGAGTGAATTACCACCTAGTTTTTGTTGTTCTAATTTATTCTGCTGTTGTTGTTGCCCACTGACATTTCTTGATCTAGTTGTGGGGTACAAATATTTCTGTATGCTGGAATCCACAATTCAGTTTGCTTTCTTACTCACAGGATTTCTTGAGGTGAGCAGCACCCTTTTGTGACAGAGCCAAGGAAACAACCCTTAGTAATATGGCTTACAAAGACCTTTATTCCTTCATACATCTTGTTTAGTCACTTAAAGGTAACATGATGTGACATTTCAGTATTTATAGCTTTCCTCTTTCCCTTTGTGTCTCTGTGTATTAATTAAAGGTTCATTAACTCAAAGAGATTTTTTTCATATTGCTATAACAACCCTACTTCCTTGAACCAGCTCCAACTAGCAAAGAATAAGAACTTGAAAACCTTCTCTGAGGTCTAATAATTTCTGGCTTTAATTGTCTATGGTGCTAAAGCTAAGCAGAAAAATCACTGATCATCCAATCACATCAGGAAAATGACACACTATAGAAGGAGAAAGCAAGTCTCTGTTAGAGTAGGTAAAATCTGTTGTGCTCTTTATCTGCTTTCTGAGTGATAAAACCCTCGTCCAACTTCCCAAATTATTCTCTCAATTTCCACAAGAGATCCTTCCCACTACTTCTCCCTACAAGCCTCTGTTTTATGTGTCAGAAGAGCACTGTTACAAGTACAAAATTCCAAGGTTGATTTGGCATCATTAGATAAAATAATTATTTACTTTTACTTGGGATATTCTGGAGGAGAAAGGACAGATATTTTGCAGTAGGTTTGCAGGTTATTACAAACATTTTTATATTATGACTCCTTTCTGTTTTCAGTTGAAAGATTACCTTCTGAGAAACAGCTTATTCCTTTCCTTTACCTCTATTACTTTTGGAAGATTTTTTGTGCAATTCTTATCCAATAGGTAGGATATACTGTATGATGGAAAGCCAGCTTCAGGATTTACTGTAATCAAACCAAAGACTTTTAGGTGCTACGTCATTGAGGAAACAGAGAAATTTGTTGGAAAAGAGATACCCTCTGGTTAAATACTAAGTATTATGAACAAACCTTTTTAAGGTCTTGTAGTTACTCCAGAAACACAGAGGAAGTAATTGTGGACAGATTAATATTTTTTAATTAGAAAATAAATCTCTCCTGAGAAAAAGTACCTACATGTATTTGATTTTTTGTAGAAGCCGAAAAGGAAAATGACACATTGGTGAATTACAAGAATAGTCTTGATAGTCAGATTGTGCCAAATTATTTAAATTCCAAAAAATAGCACAATGATAGAGATGAGAATTTTTGTGTACTCTGTATTTGAAAATACATACTCTATGATTCTATGATAAGTCACTCCATTTCTATAAATAGGAGTATCTTAAGTGAAGTGTGGCTCATCAGTGCCAAATTAAATGGTATTATCTTCTAACATCTGGGGCTGGTGGAATTCCCTTTTTTCTGTTTGCAAATAGTTCATGTAGCATTTTGCATTCTGCATATTTTTTTATTTTTAGGCATCCATTGGGTAGCATGGGTAAGTCATTCATCAACTGTTTATTTTAACAGTTTAATAAACATTATATATTATGCTTTTTCTCTTCCATAATTTGACTGAAACCATAAAATAAAATAATAAAAGAAAAAATAAAAATAATAAAATAAAATAAAATAAAAAATTAAAATAAATAAAATAAAATAAAATAAAATAAAATAAAATAAAATAAAATAAAATAAAATAAAATAAAATAAAATAAGCAAACAAATTAAAAATATGACTAAGGCAACAGGTTAATTAACCACAACTCTTATCTGGACTGTAAAATCGCAGTAACTGTAATCTTTTGTTGTTTAATTAAATTCCTTGGGACTTGCCACTCTTCATGTGTGGAAATATGGAGAAATGTTTAGATGCGTAACGTGAATTATACTAATTCTAGGCCTGTTTCTTAATGGATTCAGTTCCACTGGTGGATTTCCAAAGTTAAGCCCTCTGCTTTATTTTCCATTTTTTTAAGTTGGTTTGTACAAGAAGAACTTTGTTCAAATGGTAACTCTGCTACTAGATATTTTTTCCTTTCCCTGAATATGTGATATGGAAGGAGCAGAACTCAAGGTTTTTGAAATGCAGATCATATGAAAGTAATTTCATCCTGAGAGAAATAGGAGAGGTACAAAGAATGAAAATGGTGAAGAAGGAAAGAAGGGTTTATAGGAAGAAGCTAAACACTTGCTAGCAATGTAGTGTTTTCCTAACGTGGGGAAGAGACCAGCTGACCAACTGGCTTAGAGCACTGCTATCCTGTGACTATCCTATGTGCTAGACATGCTTGCTATACCATCGCCAGTCTAAAGGTGCTCCATCTGTTATCCTTGTCTGTGTGCTCCTGGAATGTTTAGTGCCACATCAAATAGAACTGAGCAGCTGCTTAACAATTTTAAAACATCTTAAACTGCAATTTGAAGTGAATTGAGATGGACGGCATTGGTGGCTGTAAGACTAGAATGAGCATTGATACAGCATCATTTTAAAAACTTGTTTCCCTATTATTCAAGCAAAAAAAATTAGCCAGGAAGGGTGAGCAATCCACAAAGAAAACCCCTGTTATGTACTTGAAGCCTTGATATTTCATCTGAATAACGTAAGAGACATGAACTATTACAGAGACTGCAGGTCAGGTAGATCTTCACTGTAGAGAGCTGCAGAAGCAGGAACTGGATAAGGGTACTTAGGGTACTGAAGCCTCTTCTAACAGCCATCATGGAAAAGAGGCACCCACAGCCTGTCCTTAGGTATTTGTGTTATCATTTATTGCTGGATATAAGATTTTTTTTTGCAGCTGTCTTGTTAATGCCATGGTTGATGTTAGTGCTGTGAGAGCCAGAATTATTGCCTGAGGTACGTTTAGTCTCATCTGCTCTGTGACCTTCACAGTGTGAGCTTCATCCTCACCAATGCCAACCTTTTTCAGGGAATTTACAATGTTTCTATTTGTCACTGTTTGAACATTTCCAGTCACTTAAGAGGAAGAGGTCAAAGAGCAGAATGAGTGAGGCTGTTGCTTGGACACAAAGGACTGCTGTCTGGACACTGATGAGTCTTCTAAGGACACAATTTCTTACTGCAGAAGAGTAAACCCTATGATTCTCACCATTTTTTATTTATTAGCAAAAAAAGAAGAAAAGAAAAAAAATCCCAACACATACTTCAGTTAAGCTATTCCAGAAATCATCCAAAGGCTGCTTGAGAAACACTACGCAAATAATATTGCCGTTTCTTTATATATCCAGTTTGGATAAGTCAGCAAAATAAACAAAACCACTTTTGAGCTTAACTGAAAAATAGTGCTGAGAACATCACTTACCAGCTCTCTTGTGTTCCAGATAACAAAGCAAGATGAAAAGAGGAAACCAATTTTGAGAAATTGTGACCACACCACCAGTATTGTGCTTCGGGAGCCTTGGACTAATGGGAGTTGAGGACTTTTACATTCACAGCTTCAAAGGCTGGGAATCCATTTATGACTATGATCTCTGAAAATGGTCTCTATTCTTTGGGGGTCTACGTGCAAGGGAGCTATCTATGCACCCACTGTAGTCAGTGGAGATCTTGCACTCAAGACTGTTGCCCTGACAGAGGTGCTCTGTGCTTTTTGAGTTATCGCAGAGTTTCCAAGACATTCACGTTGTCAGATATGATGTGGGGCCTATGAGTGACCAGAGCCCCTCTGCATAGCTGACTGAAGGCTGGGAGGGGTAACCTGGGTTTTCTGGAATGGCACTTTGTGTCTTTTCTTAAACAACTAACCTCAGTCTTAGGTGTGAGCTTTAGAGAAACATGAATTGCTTGCTAAACTCCATTAACTCTTTCCATATGTGCAACCCTTGAGTGGATATCACAATGTAACTCAAAGACTGCTGGAGGTCCACATTTAGGTATCTGAGCTGAGCCCTAGATCTTCATGAATTGCAATGGGAGGTTGAACTTGAGCATGAATTTCAGTGTCCTATTCTTGAAGAAAGTGCCATCCAAAGTGCCCAGCCTTTTCCATTTGCTGAGCTTTAATCATTAGGAACCAGATGTTTTTCTATAAAAGAGCGAAGAAGCACAAAAGCCCTGATTCAGCAATCTCAAATTTCCATGAAAAATATCAAGCAAATAAAATGTTAAACCAAAGGACATAGCTTGGCACCAGCTACAGACTAATTTGGCCAAATTTAAAAGTGGTATTGCTGGACTGGTCAAGGCCTCTTGTTAGAAAGTTCTAGTACTAAGAAAATAACCTCCACATGTATATCCTGTATACACACCCTAGTTGTACTCTACAGACTTTACTGAGATGTGGACAAATATCCCATCCCACAATTATATTAGGAAAAGGAATTTCTATAGAGTGATTTGGCAGTAGCTGCTTTGCTTGTATGTCGAATTGTTTGGCAGTACCTCACAAAACAAATATGGAATTTTGGATTTATGATTCACCCTTTTCCTTCAGCCATTGTCAATGTTTTTCAAGCTAGTTAATCAATCTCTCATATTTTTATACATCTCTTCTTTGAGACTTTGTCTTTCTCCGTAATTTTTCTTCACTGATAAATGCCTGAACTGCGTAGTGGGAAACTCGAAGCAGAAAAATGTTAAGAAATAAGACTGATTCTCTTCTCATTACCAGGTTGCCCTGACATTATTTTATGTTCTGGTGATTATGGGAATCCATTACTTAGGCATCGGATTTTATCTTCATCTTGAACTTGAAACAACAAGAAATAGGTGGCTCCTTTGTTCCCATCCACAGGATGTTTGTTCAATTCTAACTTCAACAGTGAGCAAGTCAAATGTTTGTGGTACTTGTGTTTTCAAAGACTCTCAGGTGATATGGTGGTACTCCTTGCTGTCTTTACATGAAAGTTAGCAGTTTTGCCTGCTGAAGGGCCTTTTGGGGAGATATAATATTTCATAATGTGGAGGCAGCAGGCAGTGACATACACAACTGCATGTCAAAGAGCCGTATGAGTCTAGAAACAAAGAGCAAAACATAAAATTTTTGGCCCTATTGATTATTTTACTCTTCAGTGTATTACTTCATTACTTCTTAGTGTTTCAAAAGATCTAGCAACTTTGCCTGTGACCTTCACTGGAATTTGATTTTTCATCTTAGACATTCTCAGCCAACAGCTCATCGCTATTAGCAGCTTGAAGCATTGGGCTTGGTGAAAAGGATGCTTTTAATTTTTTTTGGAAAGCACTAAGGTCCAAGTTATTTTTTTCATTTTGCTCTAGTGCTGAAGTAATCCACTGAAAACTATATGTATGAAATGTCCTGAGATAATGGGTGCCTTGCTAGATCAGGTGACATTTTCATGGCAGTCTGCTCCAGTACCAGCAAAGGAAGTACTCCCTTATTAACAAAGGAAGTGTATCATTACTGTTGTGATGGTTCCACTGCTTGAACAGAAAGGGTCAATATGCTGCTCCCCAAGGCTGTAGAACACCTATAATACAGCTGGACGAGAGAAAGGTGACAGGGTTCCAAGTTTGCTCCTTCTTATTCACTGCTGGCGTAAACATTATGACAAAAAATCCTGCATATGTGACTGGCAGAAGTCTAGAAGAATTTTTGCTAAAGACTCTGGGTTGTACAAGTGAAATAGCTGTTTCAGAAACCTCTTAATTTTCGTACTTCATGTTTAGGATAATGGAGTAAATAATGTAGCCATCTGTAACATAATCTAAACAATATAGGAGGGTATAAAGCAATGTAGTTCTTGTTAGCCTAGGATGCTCTATACTTTATGATAAGTAATAGAAAAAAACATATAAGAGTAACTCAGGTGCCTCACACAAGGCTGTAATGGTTTACTGTCATCAAGTAATATTGCTTCTGTTACTTTATGTAAATAAGCATATATTACCCTGGTTACTTCTGTAGATAGGCAACTTTAGCAACAGCCATTCTGTTAGGATTGGAATAATTTTTGAGGATTAAAAGCAAATGTTTATGAAGACACATAATTCCACACTCTCTTCGGTTCATCTTTATCTTCACTACACAGTGACCATCTGAGAGTGCTGTAGTCCAAGCAAGCAATTTTATGTTTAAACAGAAGCTTTCCTTCATGGTAACATTTAATTTCCTTCCCCTCCATCATGCCTCAAGCAAGGCTCTCTTTCCTTTTTTTTGCAACTGTAGTGTACACCATAAGGAAGTATAGCTATTCATGTGACACAATATAGTAATCAGAAGTAAATTACACCCTTTAAAATTACCATCCTTAATCACAATTCCTAAAAAAACGTGATAATTGCTGTCATGGGAACACGGGAAAAAATAGACTAGTCATTAAACAAATACTATAATCATTAATAAAAAGTGGCATGTGAAGTAACAATTTTCTACTAATCACTAACCTAGAACTGTAGTGCAAACTGAAGGTTCTCTCTCATGAAGTAAACTGGATGCCTACAGCTAGAAAAGTAATAAACTTGCAAAAATATTTTGCCCATTAACAGGGGCAAAATTGTACTGTGTTTTGTACAACTGTGCATTTTCCCATACATATAAAGGTTTCTATACACAGCAGTTATACACCTGCACTTGAATTTCTCCTTTGCCCTTCCAACCTCAAGTAAGCTCATCAAACTCAAATTTTGAGGAAAAACCATACATCCAGATGTTGGTCACTTGCATTGTCAAACCTTCCAATTTAAAAAAATAAAATAATATCATCTTAAACCAAAAAGTGGTAGGGCCACCTTTTTTACATTGCTCACACATTGTTTAGTCTGAGAGGGGGAGAGCATTGGACAGAGAAGAAAAGAAAAAGAAAGACATACCAGTGAATTTGGCATGAACTTAAAAGGGTTTTCTTTGATGGATAATGACAAGCTATAAAGAAACCTGGGAGCTTTGGTGCCTGTTTTTTCTGTGTTAGAGATGCTCAACTGTAATGTCGGGAAGTTGAACATCTGAAGTCTTGTTATCAGTGTAGATAGGGAGAGAATGAGGCAGAGCTGGGCAGCTGTGTGCATCTTCTAGCTGTCAACAGATGTTGTTTAGAGTCTTAAATCCCACAATTACCAGAAAATGATCCTTCCCTCTATAGGTAGTGAGGAAACTTGTCCTGTCAGCCTAGCTGGCTACCTTTTCTGAAGGGAATTTGGTTCTTCATTCATATTAGAGCACAAGCTTACATAGCATTCATAAGGACCACTGCTGTAATTTAAATTCTGTGACTTTTAATTCTACATAGACTATGAGTCTAAGCATCACTTTGTGCCTCTAAAAAATAGAAAATTACCTTTGTGTTTGTTTTCTCATTGAGAAAGAACGTTTACACCAGAAAAGTAGTCAGCAAAAGTCTGTTTTACACATTGCCAATGTATTATTTGAAGGAAGGTAATAGAGCTGCTGAGGTGCAATTAAAGTGGGAAATGAGTACTTTTATTTTTGGGAGACTACCATTGGTATTTTTAAAGGCCAGAGGTTGGAGCCTTCTCACCACAAACTGTTCAAAGGCAGTGAGCTCATGTAAGACTGTGGGGAAAAGGGTTAGAGGGTCAGACCAGCTCACTATTTGCAGCTTGGTTATTATCTTCACATATGTAAAGGAACAAAATGGACTATCTGAACTTTTATTTCCATCCAAGGGTAGTCGAGAAAGTGGGGAAGAATTTCAACCCCTTATTTGTCTCTCTTCCTCTCTTTGTATTTTTCTGACAAGACTCGCTTCCTTGGAAAACAATCCAGTTGCAAACCAAGCAAACATTTTCCTTCTTGCATCTGCTCTAACATATATGGGCTGGCAAGGTATGTCTCCCACAGTTGCCTGCCCAGTCCAAGCTTTGGAGTCAGGCTGTGGGAGGCTGAGATATCTCTGCCCAGCAGGACCGGCACCTCCTGCAGATTCCTGACATGCTCTTACCCATGCCTTGACTGAGAGAAAGATGAAGGAGGAAGTGATGACCTTTTTCTTGTGTGTTTCTCAAGTCTTTTCAAGTAGGTGATGCTCACTAGCCAAAACTATCCCAAGGAGGGCTGAGTCAATTCATTTCCCCAAAATAATTTGGAGCTGGATATCGTTAGCTTGTTGGGAAATTACCCAGGTGGGCAGACATGGGCAGGAAATGACCAAGGGAATGACCAATACTCATGTGAATATTTCTGTTATTTTCACAAGTTAGTTATGACCCTGTGTGGAATGAAGCAGTGATGGAGGGTCACTTTTGAAGTGAAAATGCTTTCCTCCCATTCTTCCTCATCAATTGACCTCACCAGGACAAACAGATTTTTGCTCAAATACACCAAAAAGTAACTCCTGGGTTTTTTTCCATTTTTCTCTTTTAAAAATGAACACAGGAAATAACCCTCAAAAGACAAGTAAAAAAAACCCCATGCAAAATACTTATTAATGTGTTATACAAATGACACGTTAGCTTATACGTGTCCAACTAATCTTTCATGAACTATAAACAAGTTCTCATTTGCTTCCAGTTATCTCTATTTCTCCTTTTTAGTGGTGATTTCCCAAGCTATAACAAGCCAGATAGCTACCTCTAATCTTTATAGCAATGGCTCTTAAAATATTCAAAATGAGGAATATATTTTTAATGATCTTTAGCTCTGAAACGGTTTAGGCAATGTGCTTTACACTCTGCAGAAAAATTCTCCTTCGTCCCCAAGGAAAACCTGCATTTTTTCAGGCTAAGCCAATTTTGAAAACAGAGATGTTTATTAAAAAGAGAGAGCTACAGAGAAGCAGACAGAGCAGGGCAACTAGTGTTAAAAGCAGTGACTGAAAATGTCCCTGAGGACATTTTAAAACAGAATACATTGAGGCTGATTTTTAATTTATTTGAAACCTCTCTGATCATTTTTACCCAGGAAAGGCTGGTATGAAACATTCTGAAAAAAGAATTTCCTTCATCATTTACACAAATGGGAACATAGCACACTGTGTTCATATATAGAAGTACTCAAAATGAAAGCTGTTTGAGAACCAACAGAAGCCACTGTCGGATGCATCTGCCATACAGAAACTCCTGTTATAAAAGCAGTTGCATCCCATGATGTCTTTGAGAAAGATTTTGCAAAAACAACTTTTGAAGGCTCAATAAGATATAAGTAACATCACATAGGAAAGGCATTTATTGATCATTGAGCCCCTGAGTAGATCTTGTCTCCAAAAGATGTGCCAATCCTTCCTTCAGTTTTACAGTTTTTTGTTGCTTGTATGACATTCATCTTATCTACTGAGGTGAATCACTGGACTTTATCCTTGATAGCTCTACTTAGTTTCAATGAAGTACGTACACTGCCACATATGCTTACGCTTTTCAAGCCAGATCAATCTGTTTTCTTTCAATTATTTATTTTTATTATTATTGTTATTGTTATTATTGTTGTTGTTGTTATTGTTATTATTTCTTTCAATATCTTTCACAGTGTTTCAGTGCTTGAACACCATTCTGCTCTCAGCTGCATGATTGCAGCCCTTTGGCCTCATCATGGTTTCGGGAGCAGAGGAGCTCTCTGGCTGGTGACTGGTACGCAGAATTGCGCCGTTCCTGTCTTTGCAGAAGGATTGTATTTACTGATGCTAAGAATGTCTTTCCCTACCTGCAGCCTGAGACTTTTTCAATATTCTCGTCATTAATTAGATAATCTGAGTTGATTTTGAGATGAGAGGTCACATTTAATTTGATGTACCTAATTTGATACGTTACTGATTCTATACCATTTTTCCTGGTGGTACAACTTGATATTAACGCATCAAGTTTGATACTGCTTGTCATTCATTCAAACTTCAGAAGGTGTTTCTAAATTCTGTGTCTTTCTGTAGCAGATGAATTTAATTCCATGCAGTTATTTGTGGTAAGCTTCCCTTCTTTCTGTAGTCTGGAAGATACTTTCAAAACAAAGAACCTGCAAATCCTCTCCTTTAGGAGTATAAGCACTGTTTCTGCAGCCAGGCTGAGAAACACCTTACTCTCTGTGCCACAGTAAAACCAAACTCAGGGAAGCTGTGTCCCCTTTTTTCCTTCACAGTAGACTTCTGTGCCGGAGAAAATGGCCAAGATCACCAAGCTTAGGCACAGGGCTGACAGAATAGGATCACAGCCCTCTGACCATTCCAAAAATTCAGACTGGTAGTGCAAGAGTTCTGCAGGATATATGCAGAATTCTTCAAAATAAAAAAACTCTGGAAGCCATCTCAGAATCAAGACGCACACATGTATCTATATATACTTTTCATTTTATTTCTCTCCTACATTGATTTCACTGTCTCTAGCAATTTTGGTACATACATCCTGTACACTATGAATAGAAATGCTGTGTTGTGAGATTCTATTTTCTTGATGTTATGAGAAGTAAATCATACTAGTTTCTTATACAGAAAATAAAACAAAGCTTGGGATATTTAGATAAATTCAAAGCCAAGAAGTTACAGTATCTCACCACCTGTTTGGCTTTTCAAAATCTTTTCATTTCAAGATTCACAAAGATAGCAATGGATACTATTCATCTTCTGAATAAAGAATTAAACACCAGCAGTGCAAAACATATTTACATGAGCATTATAAAAACTAAGCTTTTTATTTTTATTTTACTGTTGAGATGACAGTAATAATAGATGTGAAAAACAAGTGGGAAGTGACTCAGAAAATCTCCATGTAAATTTCATTTGTGAAGATGTTAATATTTTCATTAAGTAGATGGAAGAAAATCACAGTAAGAATTCCAAACATAATTAAAATGCTCAACAATTTCAAGACAAAGCACTTTTCTTTAGGAGAAAAGAAACTTTCTGTGAAAGTCTTGCGTCAGAAGACTGGTAGCATAAAATTTTAAATTCCAAAAAAAATCTTCTCATATTTCTTTTCTGGTTTTTTTCTGTTAAAGACAGGATTTCACTTTCAGAAGAATTTTATACATACTAAAAAATAATTTTAAATTACTTCCTGTTTTCTATAGTTTATGGCTCTTTTTTTCCCTGAATAAAACAAATTCATGATTGCATTCCCCTAACTGCTACTTCTCTCCAATGTGTATAAACTGCTATTTTGAATGCCATTGTTTATAGATGCATAAATTTCCCATCTTAAAATAAAAGTTTGCATTTCGGCTGCTCTCTGAGGGCAGCTGCAAAATGCTGTAGAACGCCAAATGTTCCTAAATTAGCTAGTTGGAGCATTTTAAGCTCAGAAAGAGTTGTTTTTTCCTTGGCTGAAGAACACAGAAAATTTTTGCATTATTAGAATGAAAAAGACGAAGCTGTGGTCTCTTGGGCGCGAGAGAATGTATTTATTTTCTCAAAGAGGGAAAACGAATTCATAATCTGGATTTGTGTCATTTACACCTAGAGGGAATAGGGAGAGCGTGAATAGCCCATCAAAACTGTTGAAATCTGAATGACATTAGTTAAAATCAAGAACCAAAAGCAGATTAATTTTACCAACAGAGAGACATAGAATGGGATATGTAAAAATAACATAATTATACACTGAGAGAGAGCTGGCATAAATGGGCAGACATCCCTCTGCACTGTATGAGACATGCTGAGTCTTTCCTCTTTACAGTGTGTGTTCCTCTGTCCACTGCTGGCCTTGTTGGGTTTGCCTGCTGTCATTTTGCCCATCTGCATCATCAGATTTACTGGTCTGTAATTTATGGATTCCTCCTGAGCCCCCTCTTTAAAAATTGTCAAATGTGGCACATTCCATCCTTTCAGCACCAAGCTTAGCTGAAATGATACACCACGCATGGCAATTAGTTTAGCAATCATATATTTCAGTTTCTTCAGACTTTGGGTAAAAACCCCCAGATGTTAGCACAGCTGCAGGCTATTTTCCCTCTATTGCTGTCACCTTACCTTACTTTTTCGAAAAACTGGTCATCATTTCAGTAGCCCACTGTCAACTGGCTTTAGTTTTCCTTTTTCCAGATTCAAAACATATCGGTCAGCCAAACTGTGGAACATATAACTTAGTTTCAGATGTCCCTGCTCAGATGCTATTTTTTCTTTTGTAAGTCTCACTGATTCTTCTGTTTAAACACACTGATGCTGAAGAACAGGGGAATGGAATCCCTTCCATAGTGGTCTTTTTTAATAGCTGTAATACATATATTGTAAAAGACAACATAAAACTAAATGCCCTGGGAGCATTTTACCTATTTAACTACTGCCTCTTAATATTCTTCTAACCAGCTTCCTCAGCCTTATCTAGCTCTAGTTTCTGAAGTTAAGTACTCCCATGGTGGATATTTTTGTTGTAGCTGTTCTTTTCAGGACACTGGCTGTGGATACCTTCAGCTCTGTGTCACTGCATCAGGTTTTGGAAAGGTTTGATCTCTCACATCCTGTCAGTACATTTGCACAAAAATGTGATGTTGCCAAGGGCAGGGGACCAACAGCAGTATGATCTCTGTGATGAAGGGACAGTCAGAGCCTAGAGCTAAGTAAAAATACTTTCAGATTGCTTTAGCCATGCAGAGAATATATACTGCATGACAGTAGCATAATGGGACACTTGCTGATCATATGTCAGTGCCCCATAGTTGTATATGAAAAATGTGCTTTTCTGCAGAGTTATCTGTTGCAACACACAGATGCTGTATGTAAACATAACCTGCAGTTCCATTTTACATCAGGGTGTTAATGTTTTACCAAGCAAAATAAAAGACTACATAATTTTATCATAATAATTAATCGCTAAAGAATTATAAAAATTTAAAAGCTTATCATTCCAAAACAGGCATTGTCTTAAATAGGATATTTGCCCTAAGGAATTACAAAATTTAGCACTTATTATTTACATAGCCAAAGAGGATTTAAGTGGTAAAAAACCTTTTTATCAGTGAATAAAAAAATCACAGAAATTATTTCAACATGAGCCTCAGGTACTTCAGTATCTTCCATGGCAGACATCTAAGACTGTGTGACATGAGGACACACTACAGGCAAGCTGACCCAGCTGGCATCGAGCTGTGGCCCTGAGCAGCTGTGAAAAATTGTGTGCATGAGAGTGACAGGAAGCTAATGATAAAGAAATTTCATGGGTTTAGACTTCAATAGTGCTTACAGGTGAAAATATGTATAATTTTCTAATTCCCTCTCTGAGGCTAATTCTGAGAATGTTCTAATGCCACATGATAGCAGCTGTATGTGAGTTTTTAAGTTGTGTTAGAACTGATATGAAAATTCCATTAATTTCAAAATTTACATAGATGAGTTTCCTTTGACTGAGGAAAATCATAGAAAATAGTACCTCTTCATGGCAGCTTTTATTTCATAAAAGTGACTTCAGACTGTGTTTTCCCAGGAGACAGCATAATCCTCACCTTAAAAACATAAGTGATCCCTCTTGGGAAAAATATAGTGAGGATACAACTCACGCTGTAAGTGAAGTTTTTGAGGACCCAGGACCCAGAACTCTACAGGGGACAAAAATCCAGGCTTTTGATCATATATTTTATCATTGCGCTTTTTTTGCTATTTCTCCGATAAGACATAAGAAAGCAAAAATATAAGTGCAGTTCATCTATTTTATGTTATCTGTGTAGAAAGCTGTACCATATTCCTGCTTCAGTTCTCTGTCATGTGTCCATCTGGGTTGAAGAACAAGGCCCCTCTGTTCAACAGCTAAGACTTACTAAATTAAGAGTGAACTGCCTCTTGTTTACTTACCTCTGTAAGCAAGAATATGCTCGTATTGCCATCCACCTGGTCTGACTGAATACCAAGCAAGTGCTCTAAGGCATTTGGAAAATGTGATCAATTTTTGTTCTTTCTAGTTATTTTCTTCCTGCAGAATTCACTAGATCTGCTGAGGACATGGGACACAAGTGAGTGAACATAGGAGGGTAGCTATCTCTATTTGAGAAGGAAGGATGAAATTATTAGAAAAGAAATCTTTTCATCTGAGTCTTCTAGGCCAGTTTTTCAGACACTGAAGATTTAGAAAACTTGTGTCCTAAATAAAATTTTTCATTTAGACTTCCCAAGGTTTTAGAGTGACAATATGTCAGATATTTTGTAGTTAATTAGTAGTGATATTAATGGTCATGGTGATAAAACATGATTAAATTATTTTGAAGTCAGGTACTCAGTTAAAATATGCAGAATGTGAAGAATGATAAATGCTATTTGCTAGGCAGGATTAAAGAAATAACTAAGTTTGTGACAATGACCCCCAAGGGCTTGAGATGTGTCTAACCTACTTATAACCTTTTCTTCTCCTCTTAGGAAGCAAATCTTCACTGAAAAATAATGTAATGAAATTCAGCCTGATGTGGAGAGGTTAGTTTCAGGGACTCTTGTCCCTGCTGGCAAGTGACTCAGATGATAAATTGCCAGTACAAATCATCAGACTGATGCCTGGCAAGAACTGAAGCTAACATTGTTCAGTACTTTTTAATTAAAAGAAAAAAATCTATTTTTTTATTTCTCACGAAGAGTGTTGCAGAAAAAATCAGGCAGAGGGCCTGAGGAAAGGAAGAAAATGGTCTAAAAAACTCCTTTGCATCTCAGCCAAAACTAAGTCCTAATGGTAATGATGCTGGGAATGGGAGGGAAGAGAAGAAAATGACCCCGACCATTGTAACACAAGCTTCCAGGCAGCTTGCAGATAGCATTCCCCAGATTTTTGTGCAGTTGTGACAAGGATCGACTCCACTGGCTCCTATTATACCAGGGTGAGGGGCACAGTCCAATAAACCTTGAAAAAGGAATATTTTTAGTTTAAAGATTTGAATTTAATTCAGACTAGTAAGTGCATGAACTTCTTGGGCACGAGCCAAGGGTTTCCATCCAGCAAAATGGTATCCATATCAAAGGAAACTGGAAGCTCTCCAGAGCTACAGGGAAATCCTATAGTCTGTCGAAACAGAAATGTTTTGGAAATATCTCAGCTTTGGGAAACTCTGGTGGTGTCACAGCCAAAGACCTCTGTCAGATTTTCCGGAGGTCTGCTCTGCTGAGTGAGTCTCCAAGGCCTACAGCCAGAGGTGTTCCTGCACAGAAGCACAATACAAGCCTGAAGATACTAGGGACTCCAGAAAAGAAAATGAAAAAAAAAAAAAAAAAAAAAAAAAAAAAAAAAAAAAAAAAAAGGTGTTCCCTGAATTTACGGAAAATTTCGCAGTCAGGTTGCACTTTTGGGAATATCTTCAGCTAGTAGGTGGAGTAAAATGTCTGAGTCCCCAAATCCGTATTCACATATACAGAAAGTTGTGTCCTAGTCAATAAAAACCTAGCTGAAGAGCTATAGCTGGGCAAAATTATTGCAAAGTGGGTCCTGACTCTTGTCGCTAATAAATAAAGAATGTCCTAAACAGTTACCATAAGGACAATGGTTTTATGGGGGTTCTGTGAAACTGAAAAAAATAATTAAACTGTCTAGATGTAGTAAGTAATTCAGGCAGGTCTCTTGAGACAGCAAAACAGCAAATATTCAGTAAGGTTAAACTTTCAGTGAAGTTCATATTCCATTCCAGTGCTTCCCTGTTTATGCAGGCTGTCTAACCTTCTGGAGTACAGAACCTGTTACATACCAGGACAAACCATTAATGTGTGAAGCTACAACAGCCTGTCAGTCTCTTTTCATATAAAAATAAAAATAAAAATTCAATCCTTTGTTAGTGTTTCAGCCAATTTCTTCAGGCACTGGGTTATTAAAAAACAGTGCTGGGTGAGATGGGTGCTTATTTTCCTGCTGTTTTCTTCTTTTATTTCTATTGCTGCTGTTGTGTGCTGAGATGAGCAGAAAGAGCTATGATGAATGTTGACTGATCAAGGGAATGAGTTGAGATGCTTTTGCTTTCTCTAATTAGGCTGAATGAACTCATTTCTTCATGAGTTCATTATTAGGTGTGATTAGATTCAAATCTAATTAGAATAATTAATTTCATTTTTATTAACTCATTTTAATGACTTATTTTGTTTGATTGTATTATTTAGACTTACATAGAGGAAGGTAGTATTTATTTCTAACTTTGTTAAGTATATTACTTGATATTTTTTTCCTGAAAGATCTCAAAATATCATTAATGTTAAATTTCTATCTTTTTCCTTTCTTCTCTCCATTTTCCAGTATGTCCTTTTACTCAATCAGTGCTTAAAAGGAGCAAGAATTTTGCCTCAAATGTGTGCATTAAGAAAGCCTTTCATCTCTAATATGATTTATTTAAAATATATAATTAATTCTCAAAGAGGACTTTCAACATTTCTTTGTCACTCTTCTTTTTAAAATATTGTGAAGATCAATCTTGCATCCTTTCAAAATCAGAACTTAAAAGTCATAACAAGATATTACTATGTTTTTATAGTAAAAGATCATATCCGCACCAAACGGGTATTTCATCCTGTAGTGAACTTAAGCTTTTGTCCAAACCAAAATGTGAGATATTTATAAATGGGAAAGATACACCTAGACTAAATGCTGGCAGTGAGGGTGGAGGGTTGACTGAAAGAAGAAAAGTCAACTTCTTCAGGACAGCTTGCTAACACTAGCAAGGAGACTATATCTGAAAACAGAAGCCAGAAGCCATCAGAGAGACCTTTGGGAGATGTCAGGAGCCAGAGTGCTCCCACCAGGCCTGAGAAGACTCTGACTTGACCATGAAGGTTCTAACAACATGCTTAGAGATTCACAGCATCCAAGGATCTTCAAAGCTACAAAGTGCTCCCTTTTAGAGACCCTCTGTGGTAACTAAGGTAACAGCACTGGCTGGCAACTTCTGTCAGCTTTCCCTGTTTAATAATATCCAAGTAAGAATTGGAGAAGGAGACCAGAGACTAAAGAACATGAAGAAATAAGTTTGAAATTATTAGATAAAAATTCCTGCAGTGCCAGAGATATATAAACCCCCTATGAGTGTATTGAAGAATCAAAATGTGTCTCTGTCCGTATAACTATGCAAATGTGCCATTTACACCTCTTTCTCTCAAAGGTTTCAGGAGTTTCATCCAGTCTACACTGGATGTTGGAGGAAATTCTTTGGGAATGAGCCAATACAGTATCCTCCTCATAGTTCTTCCTACTTTTGTTTCCAGCAGCCCAGTTTTTTCATGGTGAGTCCAGTTTGGGACACTTTTGTTCATTTCTATACAACCCCACTCGAGTTTCACTAGGATAAAAGGTAGCATCTTGCTGGAGCCTAACATCAGGTATGCTAACATCTCTGCGGGGAGGTTGGAGTCTGCGGGTCCGCTATTACTTCCACAACCTCCTAACTAAAGGGCTAATGCTGTCCCTGCCTAGTCTGAGAGGGAGAAGATGGGATCCTCTCGTCCAGGGAGGGGACCTGACTAGAATATACTGTGGCACAATTTTGTCTGTGGCACGTTTTTGTCTTTTCGAAGGAAGACACAGTAGAAAGCAGACAGTGGGTGCTGATACAGGGGCACCCCTCACCCAGCTTGTGTCCAGTGAAATGAATATTCAGAAGTGCAGAAGCGTTCCCAGATAAAAAATTTCAAATTATTCTTAGAGCATCCAGGAGAGATTCCTACTGTCACCGACTGGTGTAGGGGTGGAGCAAATGTCTATGACTGAGGCACATCTTCACAGAAAGTGAGATACTGCTTCGTGACCAGAGATGCCAAATGTCACACCATAGAACTGGTCTCTTTCACATTCTTGGCCATGGATTTTGTATGAGACATCTATGGCATAAATGGTTTCTGGTGAGGTATCCCATAATTTTTCAAGTGCCATAAAGGACATTTCTGAGAGCAGACCAAGTGAACATGCTGACAGCTGAATTCAGTGTGAGTATCTTTCATACCAAGAAACAGTGGGGGAAAAAAAAAGAAAAAGTTAAGCCCTCTGGAAAACTAAGGCTGGGTTTGCAAACTTAAAGGGCACTTTCAATAATTTGGGAAGTTTAAAATCCATGTGTCTGCATTTCAGTTACTTGGCTACGGAATTGGGTGATTCACACTGCCTAATTTCACAAGAGAAACTCATCCATATTTATAAAGCACTTCAGACAGTTTCATGTGGAAAGCCCTGATGATGAAGTTTGCCAGCCTCCTCTAATGTAGGTCCGTGCAGAGAAAGATAACTTGCTGCTCACGTAAGATACTCTGTTAGGTGCAGAGGCACAGGTCTGTGAAGGAGATCCAATGTGTCCAACCTTGCTGATGACACACACAGGTGTCAGTGTGATGCAATGTGACAACAGTTCCGTTTTTTTCTCACAGTTTTTAATCTGGAAAATTGTGTACAAGAAATACATTGTTAATGGATTTTTAATATTCCAAAAAGAAATATTTGCAAGCTATGTAGAATTAGAATTAAATTTGCTGATAAAAGTAGATAAAATAATTTGAAGCTGTCATTTGAATGGATTAAAATTAAATAAGCCAAGCATTAATTTCTTTATGTCTCCTTTACCTATCTGTAAAATGGATATGCTGCCTACTCTCACAAGCAGAATATTTATTGATGATTGTGATACATTTTAAACAGCCTGTTTAAACTGCAAAAGGCATCCATAAAGAAATTAATCCTTTCTCCAGTCAGTCTGGGATTAACTGATGTGTGGAGAATAAGACCAGAGGCTATACCATGAATAGCAATGATATGTACAGACTGAGTAACTCCTTGTTCGTTGAGTGAGACAGGAAACAATAAAATATGGTAATTTAATTAAAGCTACATCACAGTGCAAATGCACAAGGGGTGAGGAGTCCTGCATAGTCTATCTTAACTTCTAAAACTTCGTCCTTCTGTTTTTGCAAGCTGAATACTCTTCTAACATTTATGGGGACTTTCAGTGAGCTTTTTTTGTTGTTGTTGTTCAGGTCATTACTGCTTATTGAACCTCAGTTCATGTTTTGTCCTTGTCTGATGGCTCTCTACAGCAATCCCTGTGGCTTGCAGTTTCATTTATTTCCCATCTGAAGTGGTGAATCCAGAGAAAGAAGAGGTATGACACTGCCTACAGCACCCCAGCTCTTCCTGAGCCCAAGAAGTATGGTAAACACTCCTGTATAATTCAGCAAAGGAAAATACAAGATAGTTCATGCAGCTGTACTCAACACACTGTAGCAACAGAACTGGAGCACTCCCAATTGTGTGAAAACATCTTACCTGACAGTAGGTTTCTTTTTCAAATAAACTATCAACAAAAGCCAGTGATTGTGCTCTCCAGTGCCAAGTAGCCTTGACTACACTGGTGAATTGATGGGCATGATTACTCACTGTAAAAAAGCAAGCAAAGAAGAAAGCCCAAAACCAAACTTCAAAACCAAGAGCTAGATCACAACCATAGTTCATAGTAAAAAGGAATACAGAAATAACCTCCATGTCTTCTCATCAGATCACAAATTTATCCACACCACGGAAATGAAATAATCAGGCCTTATTGGAATTAGTGTTTTCACTAAACTTTACATTTATAAATACAAACTCCTTGAGACTAGAATTAATCATTCTTGCCTTGAAAAAATTCAACTTGTCTACACCTTAAACATATCCAGTGGCTTAACTGGAACATGAAATATAGCCCAGTTTATCTGCAGAAAGGTAAGACGTGGAACAGTGTGGAAGAACTCAAACCCTAGAAACTGGAAATAATGCAGCAAGATAACAGTGGTCAGGGAAAAAGGGAAAGAGCAGTAAAGAGGCCAAGCCACCTCCCTTCCATGCTCCTTCGGGATTGCTCTGAGGTACCGGCATCAGAAATGGCAGACAAGGCAGGTGTACAAACAGGCAGACTATACAGCAGAGGTTTTCCTCCATTTTGTAAACAACCGACCAAGAAACTCTGTCAGAGGCTCCCAGTTGTTACAGTGA
Organism: Oriolus oriolus; assembly: GCA_013400235.1. Lineage (NCBI taxonomy): Eukaryota > Metazoa > Chordata > Aves > Passeriformes > Corvidae > Oriolus > Oriolus oriolus. The sequence goes on from VXBT01002858.1 coordinate 489,964, forward strand.
CTCACCGTGGCGGGAGGCTGGCAGAAACAAGCCAAGCTGTGCTCTTCACTGCTGGCACAACCACTGTGTGAGTGTGAGGAGTGATGTCAGTCTGAGGGCACGCCAGCGTGCTGGTGGCAGAACAGCCGCTGGACCTTCTTGTCAGAAAGGTACAGCCCTCCTTGGCTGCCTTTTCTCTACCTCTTGCTCAAGTGGGCACTCCTGGAGCATTCCTTGGCATTAGTTTTTGTTCACAACAGTAGTAGTGAACAGTAGTAGTAGTACCTTTGTAGACCAGGGGTCTAAGGTTGAAGAGCTTTGCTGGGAAGCTTAATCTCTGAGATTTTATGTAACATATTTATTTGTGTTACAAGGATATTTCTGTAAGAAATAGCATTTCTGTAAGAGGTAGCATTTATTGTTGTTAAAATGTTTGACAAATTACAGGTCACACTGGGCTTTATATGTCTCCTTGCCATTTGATTTAAATAAAAAACCAGGCTTTTTAGAACTTAAGATGGAGAATGTCTGTTTATTTGCAGAGAGTCCATGGTATATTACTTTGGTCACTGGTTAATCACCTGTCACTTTAAATGCTTGTGAAAATAAAAAAAACCCTGTGGCTGAATGGGATTTATCCATAGTAATTAATTATTTTTAACACCTAAATATGTGAAAGATTAAGTTACTTTTGAAACAAAAATTGACACTTTAAAAATCCTGATAGGCCTTGTGAAAACCTGATAAGAATTGAGGTAAGATTACCAGTACTAATCCTGTAGGACGTTGATGTTCTCAAATACCATAAGGGGACAGAGAAAAAGGAAAATTCCAGAGTATTTGAATATCTCTCAGAAAGCAAGGCTCCCTGTGAGTAGCTCACAGCTCTCTACCTTGGCAACCCGCCAAAGACAGAATCCAATTGCAAGTTTTGCTCCTACACCTCAGTGGGACGTGCTAGCAACCCAGGGAATCAGGCTATAGCAGAGGAAAAGAAATGTGGTTTAGCATGACTGCCATAGCTCCTAGCTATCTCAGGGGCTCAGGCTCAGCTGAAAAGAAATGGTTCTTGTCAGGAAACTTGCTCATTTTAGCAGTTGTGTCTAACTCATGACATATTGATTCCACATTGTGTTTTCTGGTGAGACCACCCGGAGGTGTCTATTTGTTTCTTGTCAGATGTTCGCAGGGAGCTGAGGGACTGTTGCAGCAGCAAAGGATGTCTCTTTTGGCCAGGTTTTGGTTATTGAAAACTGCCTCATCCCAATGTGTCAGCTTTTTGTCTTCATTTTGGTTTTACTTGAAATCTAATCCCTGTTCATATCCAGACTGTGGTTTATCACATCAAAGCCAAGTGAGAGTGAAGAGCTGTTCGAATAATTTTTTACAGTAATCATTCATAGGCACAAAACTGCTGTTAAATTCCCCAAGCATAGCAATTCTGACAGTAGTCCTATCAGACTTACATTGGTTCCTACGTCTGATAAGCAACTGATTATGTTATTTCTAACTTCCCTCTGTTTAGGCATCCTACTGTAAGCAGACTGAAATCCTGCTGGCAGGAGTAATTTCTGTCTTGAAATCATTTCTCATTTTGTCATGCTGTTTATCTGTATCAACATCCTGTAAAATTTAAGACAGCTGGGAAGTTATTTCAATATTTAATCTTTAGATTTTGGAAACTCCAACCCACCACTAGCCAATATGAATCCTCACAGGCCCTTCAAACATCCCAGTATACTTTTGATTGATGTGAAGTGGGGAAAAAAATCTACTAATGAAGAACATTGGTAAAGTGTGAATTTTCCAGAATGTCTTCTTCCTTACATGTATTCTGCAGTCTGCTGGCAGATCCAAGCTTCATCTGGTGTTGAAAGGAATTTCTACAAATGGGTTCCCTTACACTGAAAGGTTTTTGGTTTTTTTTTCTGGAAATATGACTGTTCTTCAGATTGATGGAGGTTTTGTCTGTTTGTGTTTGGTTGGGATTTTTTTTTAATGTGTCATGAAGGGGAAGAAGTAACCATGAGAAATCTCCTTTAAGGCCACTTTCAAAACAACTTAAGAAACAGTAATTTTTAAAAACCTGTGTCACTTTTAGGTTCATCTTGCACAAAAATCTGAAATGAAATCTGAGGTCCATTTACATCACAGCCTTAACCTAGCAATTCACTGCTCACTGCTGAATCCCTTAGAATTTGTCCCTTTTATCCATTTCCATTTGCAAACCTTTGTACCCCAGTACCAAGACTACATGTCAGGATGTAACTGTCCAAAGGGAGCTGTGGAGCTCTGCTGGGGGGACTACAGTGCCTGCAGCTGAAATGGGTACAGCAAGTCTTATAGAGGCACAAACTCAAGCTGCTCTGTGCTGGGTAAGGTTCCAGAGAAAAGCTTAGCAATGGAGCAGAGAGAAGTGTTGCACTTTTCTCTCTCGCACGTTCTGTCTCTGGCTTTTGAGAAAACTTTTCTGTGATGCTTTCCCTTTTTTTTTTTTAAATATTTGAATTTGTGTATATTGGCCCAACAGTCTTTGGCACTTGCAAGGAGGGCAAACGCCCCTAGCTCCAAGTGGATAAAGCACATACCTTAGGGAAGGGAGAATTTCCAGTAGCAAAAGTTTCGATAGCAGCTAAAAACAGGTGTGTGATCTGGTAACAATGGAATTACTGCAAGCATGAAAAATGGCAGGCACAGTCACCTGAAATCATAGGCTGTTAACAAGTAAATACAGAATTGTTACACTACTGAACAAAGTGTTAAGGAAGTAACACATAAACTGATACTTAGAATTACAGTAGCATACACATGTGGGACGCAGGGGTTCGATTCCGAATTCAGTCCCTGAATTTCAGGCTTTAACTGTGTAACTGAGAAACTCAAACTCTTGGGTTACAATGTCCCTCCCCCAGCATCAGCTGGCGCTTTCCTCCATGTAATGCCAGTAACTGACTGAAAGGCTTGGAGATGGGTTACTAACTCTACCCAAGCCTGTGGAAGGATAGAAATTTGTGTGTTATCTACATTATAGCATAGATAGATAGATAGATAGATAGATAGATAGATAGATAGATACCTTTTTTTTCGTCTCTGAAATAATTCTCCTTATCACAAAACTTCCTGTGTGCCCCAGTTTCTTCAGGATGACTTTTGGCAGAGTTTTATCCACATCTGTCTCTGTCAGTGACATTATCCAGCTCCATGCACATGGAAGGTCACGCTTCCAACCTTGTTTAAGCGCACAAGTTATTAGAGCATTTCTTATAATATAAAATAAGTCACCTGAAAAGAGCTCTTAGTTTCACAAGTGCTGCTTTAAAAGTCCAATGTTTTCATGGTATATATTGTAATGTTCAGTGCAACACAGTCTCTCACAGAGCTTCCCTTTTCACTAGCTTTTAGCTATTGCTTTCCATTCTCATTTGCCCTTATTCCAACATTTTCTTCAGATTGTATCATAACATGTGAGCTGTGCTAATGGGACAACTTCCATGGATTTTGACCTCCTGTACTGAAAACAGTAGAAAGCAAAAGCATAGGGCATAAACCGTCATTCAGAAAAAATTCAGCAATTCTGTATTTACTTGTACCAGACACCTAATAGCTCTGTAGAAGCCATCTTTGTGAAAGGTGAATAATTACTCCCTCTAGCCGATTTTGTGCTAATTTGCAGTTAATAACTTTTCATTCTCTTTCCCTCTTTTGCAATATGCAAAGTTTCTTTTCTTACCATATAAATTGTGATTTTGGGCTAATTGGCAAATTTTGGATACATTTTAGATGACTGATAACTTTCACATTCCATTTCAGAGCTTTCTAATTGACACTCACATTTTCATCTGTGCAACCATAACTTCTTTCACTACAGATGTGCTGTAATATCCCAGTAGTTCAATGTGGCTTTGATAAAGGCTATAATATTTATTTTTATATGAGCAGAGTTGTGTTGTGTCAAAAATACTTAGAATCATAGAATCACAAAATATCCTGAGCTAGAAGGGGCCCATCAAGATCATCAAAGTCCAGCTGCTGGACCTGTACTGGGCAGCCCTAAGAACAAGTGCCTGGGAGCATTGTCCAAATGCTTCTTGAACTCTTTCAGGCTCGGTGCTGTGATCACTTCCCTGGGGAGCTTCCCGTGCCCAACCACCCTCTGGGTAAAGAACCTTTTCCTAATATCCAACCTAAACCTCCCCTGACATAAATTCAGGCCATTCCCTCAGGTCCTGTCACTGGTCACCGAAAGGAAGAGATCAGTGCCTGCCCCTCCTCTTTCCCTCACAAGAAAGTTGCAGACTGTGATGAGGTTTCCCCTCAGTGTCATCTTCTCCAGGCTGAACAGAACAAGTGACCTCAGCTGCTCCTCAAATGGCTTCTACTCCAAACCTTCACCATTTTCACTGACCTCCTTTGGACACTCTCTAATAGCTTTATATCCTTGTTACGTTGTGGTGCCCAAAACTACCCCCAGGACTCGAGGCAAAGCCACACTGGTGCAGAGCAGAGTGGCACAATCACCTCCCTTGACTGGCTTAAACAATTCTAAGTACTTATGTATGTATCTATCTATGAAATTGAAAAAATGTGTTATTCATGAAGTGCTGAAATGACATTTGATCTGATATTTTGATACAATGATTTTCTTAAAAAGAAATCTATAGCCCGAGATGCATATATCACAGTAGGTTTAGATTATGTGTATAAAACCCAAGATGTATGTAAAATGTTTGCAGAATTATCCAGCTAATCCAAGTCAAAGATATTCAAATAGAAAACTTCCATTGAAAAGACATTGTTGGTCTAACATTCTTATTTTCAGAACATTCTTAATGCCTAATGGCAATTAGAAGAGTGGACTTCAGTATTCCCAGTAATTAATCTTTAGTTGAAAATCCTTCTCTTGGAAGTTAATTGCATGTCTTGCCTCATCTCCCAGATGAGCAGAGTTGTGTGAGGATGCAGTAACGTCTATCCCGGGTGGCAAACTGCTGAGCATGCCAGGAGGCAGCGGACATTATTGATGTATCTGCAGTCTGGGAGACTGGCAGGGTTGGTTCACATAAAAGGAGGCTTTTTTTGCATGTTGTTTTGAAACTGCATGGCTATACTAAAAGTATTACAGGAATTTGCTTTCATATAATTGTGGTTAATAGAGACTGCAAGCCCTACTCTGCATAGATAAATTTCCGCTCTCAGGGCTGGTTGTTATTTGCTCCATTTAGCACATAACTGCCTTTTATTACAATTATTTCTTAATTTCAAATTAATGCTATGATCCACGAGAAAACAACCGAACCCGATTTCTTTTTGCTCTATCTCCTGTCATTGCATAAGAAGGAGCAATGTGAGACTATCTTTACAGAATACTGTAAAGCTTTTGGAAGTCTTTTCACCACAACAGGACATTCATCTGCCCCTCTATTCGGAAGCCAATGAGCCACAAAATGTTAATCCTTGAAAAGTTTGGCTTTGCCAGTGTGTTACTGTGAGAGACTTCAGTATGCCCCTTAGAGATTTTATCATCAGTTTTGAGGCTCTATGGAATTTGCTTCCACATGGATGGGATGTTGGAGTTTCTTGGGGAAAAAAAAGAAACCAGGAAAATTTGCAGAGAGGCACTAGATAATAAACTCTTTAGAGTTTAATAAACTCTGTAGATAAGAAAGGTCTCATTCTTATCTGTCTTTTTTTTCTGCTTATTATCAATTTGCCTAAAGAAAAGATACTTTCTCTCTACAAATCCTGTTTCATTACTTTAATAGAAAGCAGTAAAAAGTCCTGACATAGTTGTACCAGTGCTTCTCATCTGCTTTTTGTCTTAAATCCCATACTGATAAAATTTCTTTGTAGCCCTGAAGAGGGAAAAATTTTTCTTATCAGGGAGAAGCAATTTATAGTCCTGTGTACCTCTGTGGAACAAAAGGGTTTGCTTAGTTGGGCAGAAGGGTAAGACAGCTCTGAAGTCACTTCCAAGAAAAGTCATTTTTCATACTGTGGACACCTGTGCACTAGGGACTAAATAGGAGGAAGAGTTCAGCTCTTACCAGTTTCACGGCAGCATTTTCCTTTTGCTCAGACAACCCTGGTCCTTTGATTGGACTTTTCCTATCCAGGCTTCATCTGTGGGTTTTGTCAATATATATGGTATCAGGTAGTGCCAACATCAACTTTTCATGTAAATTATGCATAACACTTGATTGCCTCTCACTAACAAAATCACTGAAAAGCCCAATAAAAATGTTACTTTCAATGACATACCAGATTATTTTCCATAATCTTTAGGCGCAGGTTTGCCTTTTAAAAATCTTCCATATGTAGACATTAAGACCAAAAAAGAGCTTTTAATCAGAGAATGTCTACTTAGAAGGAATCTTATAAACCTGAATAATAATTAATAAGATAGATCATTGAGAAATGTCAGTTGTTAAAGTGTAGTGTGGGGAAGAAACGAAAACCAAACCCAACAAAAAGCCAAACCATAAATTCCAGAAGTCTGTAAGTCCCTTGATTTAAAGGTATTCCAGCATTAATTAAAAGAGGAGCAGTTGTCATTGGTTATGCAATGACATGGCTCTTTTTGATTCCTTTCACTCGCTGTGGAAGTGGAGCACAAAGCAGTCACTTTGGTTTCTCCATCAGCAGGTTTGAATGCCTGACGTAACTGAAGAGATATGAGACACTGCCCTTTATCTCCACCCTAGCTGCTGTGGTGCTGTGCTGGTCTGTAAGCCTTCTTAGCAGTTTCTTTCCAAGTCTATCTACAAAAATTGTACTCTGAATTTCTAACAATGCAGCATGTACAGTTTCAAGGATGATATGTTTATTTGCTGGGAAATATTATCTGCAGATTGCTTCCCACATGCAGTAGGGAAAAGTCATCATTCAAACACATGAGGAACAGTTTTCAAAAAGGAGAGAAGCAAGAAAACGGGAGGGGAAAGAGATTTTTTTCATATTCAGGTGTGATGCAATGATTTCCCTACAAAAGAAACCTAGCTTTCTATGACATTTGATTTTCTATTTCTGCCTTCATTGTAACACAAAAGTTATTAAAATCAAGATGAAATATTTGAAAAAATATATATCCAGGCAAGAAATTATTCCCTGCGTCAAATGTATTAAACAACATCCGTGAGAGTGGAACTAATCTTGATACATTATATATATATATGCACATGTATGAAATCATGCTATATGAGAAATATTAACATACATTTCTCTTTATAGGAGATGTGCTCATGTTTTTGGAGCAAGTTAGGATGCCATTGCTGGAGGGAACTGTATCTCGGAAGACAGTTAACCTTGAAAACCATTTAAACATTATAATGTGAAAGCTATTCCACCTGAGTCCTTGTCCAGTACTGTGGAAAAGGTGAATGAGAACCATGGCTATGGAAAGAGGAGAATAATGAATTCAAGAATAATGAATGCCAGTTGGCAGGTGGTTTTGCTTTGGAAAGTGCCATTAGCAGGAGTGATACTCTTAGACGACCTTTACCTCCTGAGCCCATATTTGAAGAGTGATTTTAAAATATCTGAGATGAGAAATTTGGAAAAAAAAAAAAAAGGCTGATGAACTGAACAGAGCGGTTTATCTCGCTGTTGCACAAGCACATGAAGCTGGCATAAACCAGAGCACTGCCTGAAAAGAGCAAGCCCGCCCTTTCCAGTTCTGTACTCCCTGCATTGTTTCCTCCTTTGATTCTTTTCTTTCTTTTGGACCAGGGTATTTTAGACTGATTCACCACCCAGATGCATAAATACCACACAGGCAGAAAAGAGAAGGCAGCTGAGGGACAGAAGGTGACCAGAAGAATTGGTCTGGTTGCTTGTGCTGGCTTTACAGTCTCAGGGAGGATGTATGGAGGGCTAAGGCAGGAGAGGGAAAGGACTGGACTGTGTGAATTTGCTTAGCTTATCAATAAAGCTGAAGTTATTTGATTAAGTGGACACTGAGTATCAAAAGGTTCTTTGGTGTCTACAAAGAAACAGCATCACTAAGAGCTGCTTCTTGGCTCCTGTTCAGAAATTAAAGGAGGAAAAAATAATTTAATGGTGAGGATGCTTAAGAATTAAAAAAACCCCCGCTGCTGGATGGTGTCTTTTATGTTTTAAAACCAACAGAAACTGCCTTTCTGAAATACATAAAATACACAAAGTGACAGGTTCAATGGAGGAAAAAATGGATGAAATGGAGTGGCCTGTATGAAGCAATACTAGTTAATATAAGACCCCTTCTGGCCTTAAGCTTAGTGAAATAAGACTGTGGCAGGCTATGAAAATACATTGAGAATTATATGCAGAGTTGCAAAAATGGTTTACTTTCTTAATTTACCAAGGGTTGAGCATTGGTGCAAAAAAAAAAATTAATTGATTCTTATTTAAAATTAGTTTTGAACTTTTTCTGAGGAAAAGCAAAATTAAAAAAGGACAAGTAGAGTTGTAAAAATAATAAAAAGATGGTGGATCCTGGAGAGTGATGGGAAAGCTTTTCTATGGATACCAGTTTTGTGTGTTAGTGCTCAGTACTCTGGTGATGATACCCTGGTTTGTTCTCCCTTGAATTAACCCATATTTTTAACATTTATTGTGTTGTATCTTAGGCAGAAGACTATACCAGCCCAGCGCAGAATTAGAAGGCATTTACTTGTGGAAAAGAGGCAAATGACTTTTCAAAAATGTATCCACTCCCTTAATTTTCATTAAGCGGTGTCAATATTGATTATTTTGTAGGAAAAGTACAAAGTGACTTGTGTAGCACTGTTCCCCACAGCACAGCAAACTGGATTGTACCCAGTGTTCAGTGTTAGGATCATTGAGACCATGGCCAGAAGGTCATTACAATCATTTGAGGCTTTAAACTACTGCTTTTGCAGCACTGTCTAATGCAATGGGGTTTAATTTACAGCTGTCGATATATTTCCATTAGATTTATGGAATGATGTGCAGAAACCATATGGTTCTTGTGAAAGAAGGTCATGAAGCCCCCAGGGGTCCCTCGAGTGTAGATTGAAATCCACCAGTCTATGTGATGATGCAGCCAAGTGTAAGTCAATAAAATTAACTTTGTTACAGTTTTCCTCCCTTCAGTATGGGTTACCAAAGCATTTTATCATTTGACATGTAAGAAGTCTTACTAATAAAAAGATTCTCTTAAAATCATTCACAGTTTCATCTTCTCTTTAATAAAAACAAAGCAGTAAAAACTTGCCAATGGCAGTGATAGAGGTTCGAATGTGTACTGCAGTAGCAGAAAAATAACAGAACCAGATTTAAATGTCAGTCCATTATCATGGGCTTTAAAACCATTTTACAAAATAAACTGAACTATTTTGAAAGGGCAGATTTTAAAATCCACGTCAGAAGTCCCTCAGTACTTTTAGTACGTGCCTGGTCTCTGAACCTTCAGTAAATGGTGGGGCAGTTGTGAGAAGTGCATCAATTCTACCACCAGCATCCATTTGGAAAAACGTCTGTGTCTGCATCTGACATTTGTACATAAGCCAAAGGTGACGGTTTTGCTCTCAGACATTATATTCTTCTGTTTTCTTGAGTGGATAGAAAATTTTGCAACAGGAAGACTGGGACATACATTTCGCAAAATAAGCAAACGTCTTTTCTGTAACTAAACATTTATTCCTCATATTGAAAACGTTATCATTTTTGTCACTCGGGTTCAGCAGATTTTTGCCACTCATTCATGTGGAATCATCATGTAAACATAAATTGGAATATTTACCCATATGTATGATGTGGATGATAATTTAGTGTAACTTAGCGGTCTAAGCTGTTTTAGTGTACTTAAGAAGTCTCAACAATGAAGAGAGGAACAGGTCCAGGGGTCCATTTATCCTTTACACACACGAAAGATACACAAGTCAGCTCCTGGAGATGCTTTTTTTTTGTCTCTCTTGCCTGTTAAAATAGCCTGGCAATGTCACCTAAATTTTACATATATGGCACAGCAGACTCTGAGTAGTGCAGAGGATCCCAGCAGGTCTTTGTGCGCCACTCAGTACAAACCAAAGCACCACAATAACAGCCTGGGTTTTGCACTGGCTTCTGAAATTCTGGCCCACAGAAAAGAAGGGGAATGCAAGTGTCCACTGAGACTATGACAATGTGAAAATGCTCATTCTTTCATATGCACTCTCTACCAGTTACAGGCTTGTAATGCTCTCTAGGGTTGCACTTGCTTTTCCAACAGGAAGCAATACTTTTGCTACCGAGACTATCCCCAATACTAGGCTGTTGATAATGAAAATACTTCTATTAATGGGAAAAAAGATTCGTTTAAATAAAAATTGATTTTAACTGAAGATGTGTTAGAATTTCACAGATGGTTTTTAATTTTTTAGTGATCCATTTTTCCAATTATATTTCCATTTCTCTATTTTATGGTCTTTGTCCCTAACTCAAACTTTGCTTCAGTGAGTTTATTATGAATTCACACAATCAAAACTGGACGTGAATAAAGCTCATACTCTAAGTGAAAATGAAGCTCTGGAAAATACTGGAAATTAACAAGTCAAATGAGTCAAAGCAGACGGGATGCCTATACTTGGAGAAATCTGGTGAAATCCTAGATCAGTGCCCGAATTTTTTGCCTTATTCAAAAGAAATTACAGACATTTTTAAAATTGATTATCTACATAATTTACAAGTCTTGATATTATACACTCTTCTGAATTTTAAGTGGATTTGAGTCACAAGTCTCAAAACTGGCATAGGGAGTATGTGGGACATGTGCTTGACATTCACAACATGCTGTTATATTTTCAGGCATTATCACTCTCATCGGATCATGACCATTCCAGTGTATCAAAATAGATGAAAACAGGTGGTGGCTGTGCACCAGCCCTACTGCACATGTGCCAGCTGTGAGTAGACATGCAAAAATTCTACCAGTAGCTGGGAGCTGCAGTTGGAGCACAAGGAAAAAAAGTCACAGGATGAATGGACCCACCTCTGAGGAGCAGCCTGGACATAAGCTCAAGTCTTGGCATGCTGGTGAAGCATCTATATATAGCACTGACCTAACCCACAGCAATTGTGTAACTGCATGCTGTCATGGGAGCAGGGGGGCTAAATGCAGTGATAGGTTAGAGAGATGCTTGTCTGGGACATCTGGGATGCACATTTGAAGCTGGTGGAGTCTAAATCTAATATAAAGTGTGTGGTTGCCATCTGATTTCCTGCTTCAGTAGCTTGATTTATTGTAATAAGGAGTGCTAGTATTCACGCAATCAGAAGATGAATGAGAAGGGAGATGAGTCACTTGGGGCACTTGTATCTGGGGACCATGGGTTCAACACGTCAGAGGATTTGCTTGTGCACCGAGAATTACCCTTGGGCAAATAAAGCTCTACTGAGCCTTGTAGCAGTGGTACAAAATAGCCAAGTCCTGGTCTAAAATAATAACGGCTTCTAAGTTCTTTATGGGTGTTCATCTACCTGTGCTCGCTGATGTGGGCAATCAAGGCAAAAGCTGGTCTTCCCAATTTTTCTTTTCCTCAGTTTTCAACTCAGAGAAAATCCCTCTATTTCTCTTTTGCTGTGGTAGATGAGCATCTGGCAAGTAAAATCCTGGAGTTTAGCATATGTAGTTAATGCCAAGGAGGACAGGAAGACTGTCAGCAGCAGAGGGCCTCTGGTTCATTCAGAGAAGCCCAGCTGCGGGCGTACTCTGCTGATATATAGAGAGAAAGGAACCAAGAAGGGCTGCCTAACAATATGTAGCTAGTGACAAATGTGCCCTTCAATTAATATTAGAAACACTTCAAATCAAAATGTTTTAGTTCCCCCTTCATTGATTTTGTAATCTCTCTGTGAAATCACTGGTTCCCCTAATTGGCTGATGAAATAATTAGTTGACTCTGACATTCACTTGGACTTCTAATTAGAAACTCTATTCCACCAGATGTCATGTCAAAACAGGTTTCCGTCTGAGAATTTACAACAGTCATTTTTTCTGGTGTAATTTTTTGAGCATTGTCTTTCTCTAATCAGAAAGGATCATCTAACTTTTCCAGCTTTTTTAACAGCAATTAACTGTTGAAGATTTGGGTTTAGTTGAATACAGTTCAACATTATTTTATTTTGATTTGTGCCTAAAATATTGTAAATCAAGACTCAAAATACGTTAATCTTGTCCCAAAATAGGAAAACCAGCATTTTAAATTAACATGTAGATAGTTTTCAATGAACTAAGATTAGCCTGTTTTAAAGCTATAATTCTCTTATTAAAAACATCCTTTAAACTTTTTTGAAAATCATGCTATTAATTATAATTTAAACATTGCTTGGTCAATGCAAATGCCAATAGCAACCTTCAGAAATACTCCATGATTAAAAAAAAGACCTTTTGGTGCTAAGCTCTTTGAAGATCATCACCATTAGTATCTGGAAAATATGTAATATGTCTATTAAGTCTTTTGCACATGAACACAAAATGTAATCCACCAACCCCAATTTATTGATGTAAATGAGCTGCATTCATTTTAGTCCTGCATAAATGTATATCCTTCTGCCTGTGGTACAGTAGAAAAATGTCACCAAAAAAAGTTATTTTTAGGTAGTTTACGTGAATAAAGCTGCATGTACATGAGTGGAAAGTATAACATCTCTGAAATAATTCTGATGCAAGAAACCTGCTTCCCAGCTGGAGCCCAGGGAGAGATGCAATGCATTTTACTGTTTTACCGCCCATGGGATGTTCTTTCTCAGAAGGACTCTGAAGGCAATACTGGTTGCTCATGAACCATGGAGAGTGATAAATTAAATGTATCACTAAAAATGTAGGAGTCCAGGCTCTTTAGAGCTTTGCAAAATTCTTATCTGGCTGAAGTTATGCTCCTAAACTAATTTTATCACTCAATATAACACTCTTTGTTTTTAATAATGCAGCAGTGAAAGAAAATTACTTCAGGTAGCCTGCCTAATGCATTTGGTTAATGGTCATAACCAAGCAGTAAAAGGTGACTATCTGTATATTTCAGCATATTTTGCGAAGATGTGTGGAGTAGGTAAGTATACCTTGAATGGTATGAACAACACTAGAAAAATATATAGGAATTATATATATGTCATTTTCTATATTTTACTACGTGAAGCTGCTAAGAAATAAAAATGTGATAACGTAGGATGATCCCATCAGGGGGACACAGTCTTCTAAACAGCTACTCTTGAGATAGTGTTTGTTTTCAAACACATTTCCCAGATGGAAAAATCCCTCACAAAGACTGTTTTTGTCCCCTGAGAAGCAGAACTCTATGACAGTGGGGTGGAAATGAAAATCCTATCCCTTTAATGGCGTTTTACTCCTCCTACCCGATGCAAGAAGGATAGGGAGAAAGAAATACCACTTGAAATGAAGCTGCTGTAGAAAGTCTTAAACACACTTTATGATACTATTTTGCCTGTTTTTCTATGCTATTTTCCTAGCTCTTTTGCATTCAGCTCCTGTATTTCTGCCCAATCTGTCTTTTATAGCCCAGCTTTTTCAGAGATTGGTTATTTCTTTATTTTGGGCTTGTGATCCACGAGTGGTGTGAAATATTGCCTGGTTTATTTGCTTATATTTTGGCATCGTCTGCCCATGAAAGAGCCAAATGTCACTGCTGTGGTGGAGGTTTGCTCTGCAGAGTGTTGCACAGTGGCTTTTCTGCTCTCTCTGAAGCTCTGGGATGAAGCACTATGAGCCAGGGAGTTCTATTCGAGGCAGAGTCTGAATCTGTAGCTGATCTATTGTTAGCTTTTAGCTCTGGCTCTTTCCATGCCTGGTGCCCACAGCTGTTGAGTTGGGACTTTGGGAGGTGGAAGTGGTTTGTTTGTTTTTTTGTTGTAGCGTCACTCTAGCTTGTCAGTGCGCCCAAGGAATTTTGACAAAAATTACTTTTTTTCCCCAGCCCTCCTGCAGGAAACCGAATAAGTTTGCACTGTGGGCTTTACATGTGCTGGAAAAAAGCTCAGTTTGTTTTTGCTTGATTAAAAGCTTGCATAGATGGAGCACTGCTGCCTCTTTCTTTCTCTTGAGATACACCTAAGATTTCTTCTTTTGTGTTTGTGCACTTATCATTATTATTATTACTTATTCATTATAATTTTTTCCCTCAGGCTCAGTCATGCAGTTGTCTGATGTTTAAGACCAATACTCAGATTCCTCCTAAAATTTGTGTCCTTACTTCAGGTACCTGCAATCATGATATGATTTTTTTTCATTAGAGTGTGCTATGTGTGTCTACCCCTCTCTCACCTGAGCAGGTATTTTATCTTTAATGTCTCTGCCTCAAGGATGACTCTGAAGCAGTTGATCTTCCTTTATTCCTGTCTCTCTTCTCAGAGTTCAGCACATGAATATCCTAATGTCCTGGACTGCACAGTTTTTTAAATTTAGCTTGGGTACCGGTGTCATCTCCTGGACATAGCTGGATTGAACCAGAACACCTAGAAATGTGACAGTTTCAAGCTGTCCAACTTGACTTCCTGGAAGCTGCACCATACAAGATACAGGTTCTGTACCACTGCTGTCTGCAGCCTAATATGAAGGTGCATCCGAATAAGGCCTGGATTGGCTTGGATATGCTGACAAAAATGCTGTAATGGTTCCAGAATCACTCTCTGTGTCACTCAGCTCTCCTTGCTGTAAGGACAGAAACTGGGAGTAGACATAGAGGGATGGAAGTCATTCCAGCTGTTTCTTTCAATTCATGTGTGCTAGTGTGCTCTCAGTTTGCCTTTTGAACATTGCTTATTTGAATTTTTTTTTTTAAAACTGATCATACCATTTTATCTACTACAACTATTTACTTGGCCATGATACAGGTGAGTGAACAGTAGTACTACTACTAAATTTCCAGAATAAATGTACTATGGACAAAGTCTTATGGGGGTTTAGGGGCTTTTTTTGCTTTTAGGGGCTTACTTAGCAGTGTATTTATATAATTATTTATTTTTCTAAGTTGGAAAGAATGGAGTGTGCTTGTAGCACTAATAAAATTTGCATTGACTGCATTCTTTTAGAAGTGGATGAGACAAGCATAGGTTAATTAAATCTGACCAGGAAATCAACCATATGACGGCTGTGTATAAACTCCTTGAATGCAATGGTCACCTCTTTGCACGGAAGTGCTAGCTCTATAAAATCCACTACAGAACTTGAATTGGTACTGTAAGATGCCTACAGTAGTCTCTGATGAAAAACTCAGTAGTTACACAAGATGCCCTGGTAGAAGAGCAGCAATTACCACCAACCCTTTTCAGGGACCTGAAGCATTTTTGTTTTGTCAGGATTAGAGCCTGACTAATTACGGCATCTCCTTCTGAGCTATCACTGAGAGTGGTAACTTAGGCAGTACACTGGCAGGTACAACCTATTTGTAAGGTATGGTTATTGGCAGTCATAGATTAACTGCACCTACAACATCTTCTCCTGGTTTTAGGGTTCACCTTAACACTTGCAGACCATCATAGTGATCTTAAAACCTTCCTCCTTTCAAACTAAAGATTTGTGTTGTCAGTGGATTTACATAGTTTAAAAAGTGCAAATTGCAACCTACTGCCTGTGGATTTGATACTTCATTCTCTGGGTCTCCAGGTGTGTTCTGTCACAGTAATGTTAATGTTAATGTTAATTGACCTTCTAAGTGACAGTCACATGTAACTCTGTAATGTAATTACATAGTGTCTGACAGTAGATTTAAAAAAATAATGAAGGGAATATTACGTCAACCCCAAACTACAAGCCATGAAGGCATGACATGAAACTAAATTAGTTTAAATCAAACTTCTCTTTATGTTCTGCTGCAGGATAGAGTATAATGTGGTGGGTAAACCTGCAGAATTCCCTTGTCTTTTGTAGTGGTCCTTAGGAGATTGGTCATAATTTTTTTTTCTCTTTGTCTCATTATGTATTGCTCAAATATTTGCAACCTTGCCACAATTCACTGGAAAATCAGGGGTGTTTCAGTCTTGTTGGAGAGAACTGAATGAAAACTCTTTGTAGCTGCTTTGTAGGTAACTGCATGAGAAATCACTCAAGCAAAGCCTTGCAGCCACATTTCCCGAGCACTTAGCCTGCTCCATCAACAAGCTACTTTACAAACTTGAGTGGTTGACTGCATCCCCAAAGCAATTTTGAAACTCCGGGGAGGTCTCCAGGTAAATCTTCCATCTTGGTTTAAGTGTCTCTCAAAGGACACAACAAATTCAATGCAACCAATACCACTGTAGCTGGCAGGGGTTTTCTGAAAGCCCCTGCCCTGGCTGGGGAGGCAGGAACAGCCCCTCTGCCCCTTCTAGAGAGCTGGGGCCAGGAGGAGGAATAAGTAACATATGTAGGGATGAGTAGAGAAGGAAGCATCGTTTCACAGCTGGTTAGCCTCCGTGCATGTCTAGACAAACAAGACCTACAGAGGACCCAGGACAATTTCTCCTGAAATAGTGTATTTTGGAAGGGCTGGATTAAAGGAACATCCAGGCCTTAAAAGAATTTCTTGTTTAACATAGAAGAATTTAAGTTTCCTCTGCATGTTACCTGTGATTCATGGTCTTACCTAAGAGTGACAGCATAGTGTAGAGAGATATTTCTTTCTTTCTTTCCTGGCAGGCTTTAGGTTCAAGAGCAGAGCAATTCCCACAGATATGATAATATCCAACAAAAACAAGAGCATTTAAAATTAAACTGAGACACACGTGTTAACCCCATGGTACAGGCTTTGATATAAGGAAACATGTGCTGTCTTTCACAGAAGGGCTCGCTGGAATTTCACCCACACTGGAAAGATGTTATAATTCAAGTTTTCACAGAGGTAAATATTTGTAAGCAGATTCAGATTTCAAGCAGGAATAGTAGGATTCCGATAGAGAGCTGAGCCCAGAATATTTTTTGCCTGTTAATTTATAAACTCAATCATAAGAGTTCGCATTCCAAAATGTTTTGACTACTTTACCATACCTTGCTGCCTTACTCTCTTGTTGCTCAGTAGAAATCATATTTCACAATGAAACAGAAAAATATCTGGGAAAGAGGCTCTGGGATGTGTGTTGGTGTGCTTTTAAGTGTTTAACTACTTCTGGAGGAACAAGAGTAGCTTTCCCATTTTGTCACTTTGGATGGGCAAACCTAAAGTCTCCCCTTGTTTCCAGGTGTGAAAACATACTGAAATTACTACTGAAATATTTGTTTGACTTACTAAGGATTTTGCTAATCTGTGAAGGTAGTCTCCTTTTTATTTCTTTGGTGGTATTATAGGTGCTAGAAAAATAAATGCAGCTTTTGAGGAGGAAAAAAGAAGGAAAATGTTCCTGTTAGAATTCCAAGTTTTCCTATCTCTAATAATTTCAAATGTTGTTCTCAAATATTTTATGATGCAATTTTATGGTATAGTGGTGCAATTGCAATCTGAAAGCACTTTGTGGCAATTTATGAAAGCTTGCTATAGAATTACAATGAAAACTCTTTTTTTTTTTTTTTTTCAGCATTAGTCATATTCTGATTACATGCAAGTGAAAAATATTGGAGTCCTGGTGCTGGGAGTGCAGCAGCAGGATTTTTATACTAATGGTTCTCTCTGAATTAGAAGAAGCTGTCACTGTTTCACTACTCTTTTTATCAGTCATTGTTACCTAGATAACATGTTTTTCCCACATGCCCGCCTCTCATCCCCCTTTTCGAGAGGGAAGGGAGCTAATTATGGTGTCAAAGCTGCAATGAGGAGGAATTCTCATTTTCATTATTCTTGTTCTCTCAAAAGGATTTTTCTTCACTATCTTTAAAATAGTTAGTAGATACACAACACATATCTACATGAGACAAATGGCTTTTTTGGGGGCAGTTAATCATAATTTTCCACATAATCTAATAATTAGTTATTGGATTATGCAATTTTTATGTATTTAAATGAGGATTAAAGTCATTACAGTCTGCAAAACAAACAACATAATTGAAATGGACTAATAAAATCATGGCTATAAAAATCTCTGGTTTTATATGTACGTGTAATAAATGATAATAGGCTGAGAGGGAACAATGCATCAGAAAATCAGATTAGGGTGACTGCCAAAAAGTAATGGTTTAAAATCACCAAGCATTATACAAGAAGTTGCTCTTTCAACTTATCATACTTTGCATGGAGAAGTTCTTATAAATTAAAATTGAATATTTTTCATCTTAGCCCAGTGAGACTTTTCGTTAATGTTAAAATAAATCTTTTTTTCCACTTGTTTGTAATTTGGTCATTTGCTTTATAATTCTTACAAACAGACATCCTTTTACTCCTCCATTCCACATCAGTTTTTAATCTGTGTCGAAGATGAAAAGTCTTAAGGATCTATGGTTATGCAGTTAAACTGATTTTGACTGATACATTTTTTCTAAATATATTTTTCCAGATAACAAAAAATACAAAAAAACCACAAGCAAAATCCAGATATGTCATAAGCAGCACAGAACTGATGGTTGTGTTTTTGATTAGAGTTTTCTTTTTCAGCCTCAATAGTCTGGTTTCCTTGGCTACCAACTTCTGACCCAGAAGTGCATACACACACACAGTGATTCCAAGAAGGGTTGTTTTCTGAAGCTGATTTTTTTACTTATACTGACAGGATTGGGATGTGAGTTTCTGGGCATTGGGGTGTTTGGCAGTTTGTTGTTTGGGTTTTTTAATTAATTGTGTCTGTATCTCAAAGTTATATAAGTTGCTTTATTTATTTTCTCTATAAGTATTCTGTAAGTAAAATGCCCAGGGAACTCCTCCCAGCTAGATTGGAGATGACACGGAGAGTATTTGTTTCACAACGTGTCTCTTTTTCTCCTACTGACTCTGTTCCCTTTTTATTTCTGAGATTAAAGTGAGTCTATTTCTGCACAACTACTTTTAGTTGTTTTGCTTCTGGAGAAGAGATAGTTCCTGAGTTTTGCATTTGAGGTGTTCATCAGAGGGTGCTCCAAGATGACCAAAGTAATTCTATAATTTGGACCTCAGCAGCAGAAATATGACCATCAATCACAGGGCCAAACATGGTATCAACTCATAATTTACTGTCATAAACACTCACTTCCCCAATGCAAAATGGATGAGTAAAATTCTGCCATTATTTTTCACATTTTCAGTATGAGTTGGCCTCACCCATGTCTTGGAGTTTCATTTGCTGTCAGTATTCTATCAGCTGAGCTCACTGAACAGCAGGTCTACGGATTTTAGAAAACTGAAGGCTATCTACAGGGAATAAGAGCCCACACCAGTTTGATTAAGGATCTGAAATAACGCACTGTGTTCGATATATATAGCTCGTATTTCAGTCGTTAAATATTCAGAGTGCTGTCGGCCTTAAATTTTCAAAACTCAGGACCTCAAAATACATGTAATCTAAGAAAATCAAGACACTGAGTTACTAATAAATTATCCAAATGTTCAGCTTTTTTTGCAGCTGGGAGGAGCAGAGAGGCTGTGGCCAGTCTCCTGTTTAGGCACTGACATGAAATGCTACACAACCTAATAATGTGGCACTTGTCCCTGTGTGATGGTCTAGAGCATCCAGGTCAGGCACTAAGATTTCCACACAGGAGTGTTGTATGCAGCAGCAGTGTTGGGTGCCTCTTCATTGAGCTGCTTACCAGTAAGAAAGGATACCTGTCGAAGTGTGTTTGAACTCTTTCCCTTCCTGGCACTTAGGGACCCGAAAGAAGATGAAATTCTGGTGCTCTGCACCTAGTCATCATTGAAAACACCTTAATACTCTTAGAGGGGGAGGTAGGTGTCAAGTTTTTCTCAGCCTGGAAGGGGCTGAATGACCATCTGTTGTCCCAACTGGGTGTGCTGGCGGAGGGTGGGCACCAGTTACTCTTCCTGCTGCAGTCTGAGCCATTCTGCATGGTGAGCTTCAGGTATCCTAAACTAAAAGGGAAGCCTCCCTTGGTCATGGCAAATGAACAGAGACACTGAGATATGCAGGCCAATTACACAAAACTGTAAAAAACCCATAAAAATGATAAAGGAAAACCAGAACCATGGTGGTCAGATGTTCAGGTTTTGGAGATTGTTATGGGTCTCTGAGCCCAGTGAGAAATGTTTTACTGTACATGCTGAAGTTATGTCCCATAAAGAAGAAAAAGATTCTTTCATATGGGAGGCAACATGTCCAGATACATCAGAATGTCACTTTGTCTCAGTGTGCTACCATAGCATGAGTGTTAGAGTAACACGTACATTAAATGACACTGACATAACGCTCCAGACAGTACGGACCTACTTGTCTTTATCCCTGTGTCTTTCACAGCCTTCCAGGAATGCCAATGTGTATGTTCGTCTATAAGAATAAGGCACTGATTTAATTAGAGTGATAAGTGGTGTGTCTGCACTAGGGCAGAGAAAGTACACAGCACCACTTCAAGTAAAGTGCCCTTGAAGACTTTCATCACTCATAACCTACTGTTCCCACTGCCCTGCAGAAGGAGCTGCCTTTCCATATGTCATTATTTGTGCAGGAAGGTCATGCTTTTGTTGGTATGCTACTCAGGGCTTTCTGCAAGCAGCAAAACATTTTGGTAATACAAAAGTGATTGGACTTTTTTTTTCTTTTAGCTTTATCACAATGAACCATAACACTTTTCTCTGCCCCTGGGTTGGTAAGAGAGACAGTCAGATGAGCAATAGTGGCTGGTTGCAAAGTTAGTTCTAAGGATGAGCAATCACGGCCTGATGGGCATCCCCGGGATTGTTATGTAGTTGTGGAAGTGGACAGAAAAAGGGAAGGCTTTTTGCTTTAACCCATGGATGGGCTTCAGAAAGCCTAATGCCAGCTCTCATTGACAGTGAAGATTAGGGAAGTGCTTAACATCTCTTGGGAGTGATTTCCAAATTTATGAGCAGACAGTCACAGGTAGCCCCAAACAGTAACCTAGACTGCCAGCAAGACACAGAGTTGTAACTGGCTTGTCTGAATTTAACCTTGTTCTACTAGAGGTTTAATGCTCCTCAGAAAGTTATGCATCTGATACCCATTACCCCCATATTTCCATGAATATCTCAGTGGGATGGCAATTCAGGATTAGGAACCTTCCGATGGATATTTGCTGTCAGTGGGGTCATCTCCACTTGTACAGAAAAGGAGCTTCAAACATCACCTTGCTCCAAACTGTTCCGTGTGATCCATTTTGCACGGCTGTAAGGAACAACAAAAGATGAATTTCAAAGGACAAGCAGTATGACACTGCTCCCGGGCTGTGTAAGCTCTCAACTAGAGATTAGCAGCAACATAAAGAAAAAGCTAATGTAAATGCATGAAATGTGCTAGGCAGTACTTGATCATCAGCTGTAACAGAAGAGAAATTATGCAGTTTCCCAGGGCTGAGCCCCACCTTTTATGGTGATTATACTAAAAATCTGAGCTCAAACGTAAAGCAGATAAACTCAGTAATTGGAAAGGACAGACCTACAACAGCTTCTCATATCCCATCGCACTTGCTTATAAAAACAAAGTATGTACTCGGATCCACCTTGTAAACCTGCCGTGTTCATGAAGGCAATGCAGCTGTGATTTTACAATTAAAACAGATCTTCTACATTAGTCTTGCTCCAGAATTCACAAACCCTGCTGTTCTTGGACTGTTCATGATATAAAGGCTTTAGATAAAAGCAGATTGATTTTTTTTGCAGTCTTTCAGTTTAGCAAAATCACGAATGGGTGAGATAATCCCATTATGATGAGATAAACCAAAAAATTTATTCTTTTTATGATCTAGCCCGTGAGTACTTACCATCAGTGTGAAGAGTTGCTCTCTGTAGTTTATTGTTGGTTTTACAGTTGGCTAAGATCTAGGTCATAGCCCAAGTAGCTGGCAACAGTAACATGTGTAGAACCGCACTCACAAAGATGCTTTTGTTGCTTGCTTCAGGGAATACAAAGACCTTTTTTACTATTAATTTTACGTAACTATCCCCTTTATGTCTACACCTACGGTGTTTATATTCAGACCTCTACTGACATCAGTGCAGTATAATCTCTCTTCTAAAGGCCTGGAGAGTCCGACAGAAAGCATGGCCTGATGTTGAGATTTACATAGTTCATAAAAAATATCAAATAAATGAGAAATTTCCTCAGCTGCTCAACTGTGCAGCAAACAGAATGATGTAACCATAATCTTTCCTTGACCCATTTTAAAGAAACAGCCTATAAGGCTGGGTTTCATACTTATTTTAGATTCCTACACTGTACACAGAAAGTGTAAATCCACAACCCTGCCAATTGTTTGTTTTGATAAATTCTAGGATGGTTTTTCACCAGAGAGTCCTCTTGCTGCTCACAATGATCAATCAAACTATGGGAACCGACAGCCAAAATCAACAGAGGAAACAAATCAGGGTCCCAGGCAATAATAGGTGATAGAACATCAGCAGTACCACTGGTAATAGTAAAGCCAAGTCAAGCAAATTTATATTTTAAATATATATTAAACTACATTTATAAACTATTTATACTTTATTTACGTAGTTATATAGCTAGATTTTAAACTGGAATTCTAAAATTTTTTTTGTATTCCAAGTCTATTATGTTCTCATTAGCATTTGTTTTTCCTTCCTTTCTCAATTCCTTCTTATGCGTTTCCTACGACAGGTGAGTTTTGGTGAATCCTTAGTAGCATTCTCCGGGGAAGTTTTCTCAGCAGTTGTGCTTTAAGCAGGTTCTTAACATGGTTGAATTTTGACTCTGGCAATAAGGAGCTAAATCTTTGCAACCACCCCAGTTATTTGGCTTAGCAAAGACCCCATTTGAGACTCTCTTTTCATTCTTGACTCTTTCAGGCTGCCACAAATCACCACGAGAACTCGATGGCACTGGGTTTCTCCAGCATAATTGTGTTTAGCTGAGTATGAGGAAAGACCATGAGGTGCTTTGGACAGTGCCAGACTCATTACCTTTAAATCTGTAGTGAATCAACAGACTAAAGCAGTAAAGCAATTTGAGAGCAATGGGAGCTATCTACAGTACACAAAAGTACCTTTTGGCAGCTGGGAATTTAACATAATGGGGATGAATGGTCGTTGCTTGGAGATCTTAATTCTTATCAGACAAATTTCACTGTATTTATGTTGGTGTTTTAAACCAAGGAAAGGGAAAAGGAGATTTCATGGAAGTTCTAATTCTCATTGATTAGTGCAATGCTGAAAAATAAGTCTCAAACCTTCTTCCAGCATAAGTAACTTTGTTAAGGAAATTAGTTTGTTGACCTTCACCTTGTCTCATTTGCAACGCATGGCCTGCTTTTTAAACTATTCACATTTTTGAGGTCAGCTCATTCTACCCTTTGGGACACTTCAGGGCAATGGGAATCCCATGTAGTATCGGTCTATCTGGAAAAATAACAAATGCTGATATATGTTTTGCATGTCTTTCATCAATATATAGCATTCAAACCAAGGAGGAGCTAATGCCATGCAAAGAATAATTTCCTCCTTGTCCTCTGTGGAACCATTTTGTGAAACTATTTTTGTAAACAAAACTAGTACAGGAATATCACTGCAGTAAAGGCCATCTCTCTAGACCATCCCTGATGCACTGTTCATGCTGTAGTGCCCTAAACAATCCCTCTCCTTCTCTTAGTATGCTTTTATTATTGTGTTTGTTATTCAGTTTCACTTGATTAATCTTTCTTCCTGATTTCTTTATATTTTTAAAACAATGACCTATGTTTTCACCTTATTTGCTTTCTTTCATGTCCTCTTATGTTTCTAATGGGTTGCTTCTCTTTTTTACAGGCCTTCATAAAGTGGTATGTATGACTTATTTTACAATTCCTTCTGAGCTAGATGTTTAATATTTCCTCTATCAAGTTATTTTTAGCTTTTCTGCAAGTCTCTGTAGTACTCTTGTTTTGACATTTCTCTTGTTTAAATCATAGGATCAAATATGCACATCTTTGGCAAACCATCCAAATTTACTGTAGTATTGCTGTTTTGCTGATGTTTCTATTCCACTGCCTACACTTCATTAGAAACAAAAGTGTTTCTGCTACTTCCAAATGACATAATTTAAAGAGCATGCACTAATTTTCCTCACAAATAAAACCAATTTCATTAGATATTTCAGAAATTTTCTTGCATTGCTTTCTGGTATTATTTTATCAGCTCTATTTACAACAATAAATTTTCCTTCTCACCAGGCTGTTCATGATAATGTTCATTTCATAAACACTATTCCAAACTAAAATATCAGCCCAACCTTTAAAACATTTTTTTTCAGTGTGGGCTTCATTACATTCATCCTACCATGAGAGAGGAGAAAGCAGAGTAAACCTCTAGAAATGAAACCTGTGCACTTTTTCATCAACAGTTTTGCCGTGACCTCTGTAAAGTCAGGTTCTGATGTCAGTGTGTGATATCAATAAGGCCCACTGTTCAGAGGACTCTGAGTCTATATCCTCTATTATTTTATATAAGTGTCTATGCCTGTGTGTAAAGTGGAACAGAGGCAAAATAATGAATCTTCACAGTTTCGTCCTCTGGACATGAGGAAGCAGAAAACCAGACATGTTGCATTGGTATTCCCAAATCATCTTTATCTCCACTTTTACAGGGTCCAGTCCTGAATCAGCACAGAGAATAATTCTAGATATGACATTGACCTAAGCCCTACACCAGACAAGTATAACTAAAATAAAACTTAAATGATGGTGGTTGTAACCACCATTTATAATCTCAATGTTCTTACCTCTGGTGAAGCTTACAAGAGCCACAGAATTGAAATATGGTATGGCAAAGCTCCACGAGGCATGAAATGCTTTGGTTCCTTTGGTCTTCAGCACCTCTCCAGTGAGTCTTGCGTTGTGTTCTCCCTAGTGAACTGTTCTTTTGGCATTTTAGAATCATGTATATTGCATCCTGACATGCCGGTAACAAATAATACAGAAGGACACTGACCACATACCCCTGTCTGTGAATAATTTGTAACTTACAGACAATTCTGTATTATTAATACATTAAGTATTAAACAACCAGACACATACTGTGATCCAGACACATACTGTAGTCCACAGCTTTCAAGCTGTCTTACAGAATGCTGCGGCCCCAAACAAACAATCTTATATTATTATCTTCCCAGTTTGTTTGGATTGTATCTTTTCTTCCAAAAGTCATGCAGGCTTTTCTAAATGTGGGCTATGTTTGTTGAATTGTTACCCTTTGGTCCACAATTTTGGAGCATCCAAAGAGCCTCTCTCACAGTAATAATGAAAACCTAGCAGGACTTCATTTCTATTATTGCATCTTCAGCTGCTGAGTGGATTGATTATTTAATACATTTAGCAGTGTTCTTAGACTTGTGGCAACAATGTGTAAATAAATGACTTAGTCAATGTATTCCCTTATATCAGCTCAATCACTTAACAGTGACTCAGCATGGGGTGTGACATTGACAGCAAAAGCACTAAGTGGCCAAATTCTATGGCAGCTAATTTGATACTGCTTACGGCACCCTTCCATAAGGACTATTTATGTGAAGATGTAGTGGTTTTCCAGGAGAGCACTTATGAAACAGTTTACAGGACACAGGAAGAGGAAGAAGAAAAAAACCCAAAAAACCGCTATTACAGATCATGCATTTTCATAGCAATTTTCACCAAAGATTTATATACACTTGCTTCTCTGCATTTACTATTTTAAAATCAGATATATTATCTATTATGCAAGCACACACTTTTTCTTGAACCAGCTATAAATTTATGATTCCAATTTAATGTGGGAACAGAGAGTAATCAACAAGAGGCACAATCATATAAACACATAGCTGAAAGGTCTTTTGCCTCAAGTGGCCAGTCAGAGCTAAATTTTAGAATATATTTACATATCTAAAAAATGACGTAGTAATGAAAGAATTTCAAAGCACTTCTGTACCTAAATTACACCATAATGAACATAATGAGGCATCTTCAAATACCCATGCAAGATATCTCCCTAAATGTCTAGCCTCCCCTAACACCCTGACTGTATTTTGGAGAACTTGCTCCACACACCCACCCAACACAATCTGTGAGACTCTCTCTGCTCCTAGAAGGGACATTCTGACCAAAGAAAATAGAGTGATTAACTGACCTTGCCACACATCCCTCCTCTGAAACCCTACCTGTGGTTTGGAAACAGCAGAGAGCCAGTGCTCTAGTGTAAAGAGCAAGGGTTCAGAATCACCAGGAACATTTACCAAAGACAGAAGATCTGGCTTTGTTTCCTTCCCATCCTGGGAAGATGAGTAGCCACACTGGAGTTCTTCTACAAATTTGCCTGCCAGACGTTCCCTGACCCTGTTTTGACATAGTGTCTTATATTTGAGCAGGATGTGTATTAGCTAAGTTTAGAGTTTAAAAAAAGTTTTGTTTTGGTGGGGTTTTGAGGGATTTTTTACACTTTTTTTTGTTGGGTTTTTATTTTTTTCAAGTAGGCAGCCTCAGATGAAGTCTTTAAGAATGGCATTAAAATTATCTGAGTGCAGAAAAAACTTCCTGCACAGATTTCACTAAGTAACAGTCTTTGTACTTTTTGTACACCTTTGACACTGAATGTTTTATCTTACCTTTTTACATGCTCCAGCTGGCCATTTGTGAGTTTGTTTCAGAGGGCAGTGCCTACCATGGTGAACAATGGACAGGGAGAGAAATGTGGATGCAGCTGCTCCTGAACCATTGATGCTTTCTCATTAGTGCCCAACTGGCAATACAAAAGGTCTACAAATGCTGACCTCCTTGAGGAGAGAGATGGGGGGTGAGTGTCCTTGCAAGATGAAAAGCCAGCAATTCTTCAGCAGTCATCTGCAGTCACAGTGAATTACAGGAAGGGCAAAGGAGGTATTAATAGCCATCTAACAGGTTTCAACTACAATCCCTGGAGCTCAGTTATCAGAAACCTTTGCAATTTACCATTAATCACTACGTGATGCTTCTTGACCTTCCTGACAAAGATTAATAATCCTGTATGAGCATGCAGGATGCGAAGGCTATAGGAAGAGGCAGACATTTCAGACCCATCTCTCCACCGTCTCACAAGTAATCATTTATAGTGGTAACTCATTACCAAATTAGCAGTCAGTAAATGTTTAATCAAGGAGCAATGCAAGGACCCAGCTTTTCTCTGAAAAGGATTGATGAGCAATGTGTATAAAAGACAGATATACAAAATTGCCCGAAGCTTTTGAACTTCTTCTTCAGCCTGCTCATGCAAGTGAAATTGAGGCAAGACCCTGAAAAGGCAGAATCCAGGTAACAAAAGGCTTCTTCTTTTAGTCAGGAACTTGAAAGAGCTTGTTGTGAATCTAAAAGCTTATTTTATCTTTACTTACTCATCTTGACAGCTGAAATGAACAATGTCCATCTTCTTGGGTTAGTCACTCCCCCCTCCCCACTTTGCAGTGACATGTTTTAGATTATGCACTCTGATTACAGAGTTCCTGCTTTGCTCCACTGAACACCCAATTACCTGGCTTCATCTATTGACAGTAAGCAGTACAACTTATGATTCATCCTCAGTGCTAAACATTGACATATTTTCTTAGCAAGTGTAGCCTGGTCCTGTCTATTTTTCTTTTCAGCCTGGAATATTTTCTTTTACTGTATTTCATCTCTGGCACTGAATGGCATCCTGGGTAACAGCTTAGCTTCTTTACCTTTTGGTTGCCCTAGGTAGTATACATGAAGTACCAGAGAACTATTTTAATCTCTATTCTAAGGAGATAAAATCTGTATCATGCTATCCCTCTATATAACATGCCCCCACCCCCAAACTTACAAATACATTAGCCAGTTGTACTCAAATTTCTATGGCAGTTGTCTCAAAAATAACCCCTTTTTACAAATTTCATGCAACAAGAGAGAAAGAAAGACCATGGGATCCCATTGTACCTTCACTGTTAGAAGGTACCAGCGAATGCAAAGAAGAGATGCAGCTGTAGGAAATCAGGCTTCATTGCTTCAGCTGCCCAAGGGATGACGTTTTAAATGTATCAGTGGGCCTTAAGGCAGTAAACAATGAAATATTTACTGAGGTACTATTGGTGACATGGGAATTTGGCTATGAACATATAACATTTCCCTGACACTTTTCTGTACTATGCAAGATCTATGCCAGTCTTTTGCAAATGGAATTAAAGGACTCATAAAGGGCTGTGATGCCTGTAACCAGCACCAACACAAGTACTGCAAAGCTGGAATAACACAGAACCTCAGCCAGGAAGGAGGGGAGGGAGCCTGGATGCCTGCAGCCAGCTCCTGAGAAGGCAGCTCAGGGTGTCCCATGAAGAATGGTGACTCAGATGAAGAGTAAGACTTTCAGAGTCTCTTTAAAGGTTTGTTCTGCTATTTCTTGTACAAAATGACAGTAAAAACACCTCAGTATGAAGATTTAATTTAACTGAAAATGAGCGTGCAGGGAAGTCGTAAAGAAAAGAAGGACAGACCACTGAGAATGGATCAGTAACACAGCTGTTTCAGGGATGGAAACCCCTTTGAGAACTTTGTTCTGAGTAATAATTGGTTTTGATGTTTTTTTTTTTTTCTTGAACCAAATGAGAAATTAAAGATCACTGTAAAACTGCTGATGTTTGGTCTTTTGAAAAGCTTTGTCATGCAGACTTTGATTTCCTTCCTGTTGTACAAAGAATGGATAAGGGTTTCTTTTTGAACTGGCCTGGCTGGTTGCTCTCAGACTCCTCGGAGGGGCGTGTTTAAAGCTGTGGCTAGTCTGAAACTGCTGTTGTAGTTGTAGGAGAAGAAATTGCCTCCAAAACATTAAGCAAGTGAACCAAAGCTGATGTTTGATGCAAGATCTCTGCTAGAGATGGTGCAAGCTCAAAGGGAGACACAAATCTTGCTCCCTTCTACTTAAAGCAACGCTGAACAGGTAAGTGTGACTTGCAATGAAGTGCACAGATGAGGTGAAGAGAATACAAGAACACCTTCATGAGATTATTCTGACACCTTGACTGCCCATGTGCAGAACTAAGAAATTTCAGGTTATGGATAATAATTCCTGGGCTTAAAACAATCAGCTCATTGTTTTGTTTTGGGGTTTGTTTCTGCTTGGGCTTTTTCATGCCTAAGGCCAAAGACTAACAGTGACATCAGTATTGACTTATTCTTCAGATAATTCCTGCAAGTCAAAGCCTAGCATGCTCCTAACACTCTCATGCAAGGAGTAAAACACTTCATACCTGTAGTATAACTGTATATCAGTATATCAGTAGATAAACTGACACACTTTAAAAATATAATAACTGAGGTCCAGATCTCATTTTACATGGAAGCTTGTCTGTGGGTAAACTCCACTCTGCACTGGAGTCTGTGGGCAGTGGGCACCCAGTACTGCAGCATCTTCCCTGTAATACTTCTTGGTAGTCATAGCTATGACTTCTGTCACTGCCCAGTCTCAGCTGCCACCTCCTTCATGTTGTCTGTTATCTAAAGTGCAAAGGGCACCAGAAGCCACCGTTGAAGATACTTTCTATTTCCTTAGACTCACATCACAAACCAGCAGTTTTCTTCTGAAACTTAGAATTTCTTGCAGGGTCCTGGATACTGTTGCATCCTTTGTGATTCAAAGAATGTTGATTTTCAATATCTGCCGTCTTCTTTTAGGAAAATTATGTTATCAGTCTCCAAAATAAACTGTCTGTTGAGGGTGGGCAACACAAATGAGCTAAGATTTTTTAGCACTGATATAGAAACTAGTGTTTTCTGTCATTTTCTTTCCCCTATTCTTTTCACTCATTCACAATTGGGTTTTGGTCAAATCACACCTGAGGGGTACAATGAAGGAAGTCATGGTACAATTTTTTTATTGCAAGGCTTTTCCAGATGGATTAGTATAGCTGAAGGTTTAGACATAATAAGCAAAGGAGAGCTAGAACACTGTGAAACTGGGGTAGCTTGCAAATTAAAGTCACAGTTTATTTTTCAGGCAACAGAGGTTGTGGTACACAGCATGAAAGTGCAAATACCTTCACTGTTAGTGAAGGAGGAATGTTTAAATCTTCCCGTGCTTTGGTACCCTATTCCGAATCAAAGAAAGCTATATCTTATCTGGATGTCTAATTCATTACTGTTGGTAGAGGCCTGGAGCTTAGTTCACGGAAAAGAATATCAGAAGTTTTGCTAAGTTTACTGTGACAGTCTTATTTTCTTACTAGGCATCCAAATGGCTTCCACTCTACAGCAATTTCTCATGGCCATGCACTGATGAATTTCATACCTTAACATTCTGTATCCTGCTTAACATAAACTGTAATAGCAGACTTTCTGTGACAGTACAGCAATAGTGTTTCAGTAGGGTATGCCCTATGAGTTTGTCCTATAAATTCTTGATTTATTTTCTGTACTTCTCAAATTCTGTATGCCCTAGCTCCCAATGGCAACATACACACAGGATGCAAACTTCAGTACTTATGCTTGGCAAACAGATAGGTTCATCAACCTATGGTAAGAGAAAGAGAAATGGGGGCATGAATTGGCATGAATTTCACGCATGGATGTCTGAGCCTCGTGCATCTTGTGTCTGTTATTTGTCTATGAATTTAGGGTGTCTGTGAGAGTCAAGGATAAAATGGCTATTTTGTCCCTTTGCTCTTTTTGACTAGCATAAATAACTGATTCTACATATAATGCTGGCTATATTTCTCAGAGGAAAAGATTATGGTTAGCTTTTTCTGCTGTTATCTTCTGGCCCTACTGATAAGGTTTCCCATAGAATGCTGGGATGTCAGAAATGAACAAAATAATCATAGATGAATATTTAAAGTTCTACTTTGTCCTGAGATGCATAAAGTCCTCGGTTTATAGGGACTGAAAATACAGCAGGAGTAATTAGGAATACCATCACATATGGAGATTTGGAAAGAGGGCTTCAGTTTTATATTTGAACGAAGCACAGCGATGAGACATCCCACCTCTCAGAAAGCCTATGGGAAGGACTAGTGAGTACAGCCTTCTGGTCAGCAGCTTTCTCTGACAAAAGTGGCCTTGTGATCTTTTGGTCTGTAACACTCAGACTAATCTAGGTGTTCATATGTGCCAAAGCCCCCACACAGATTACTAGTGCATGCCACGAGTCACCTTGCACACAACATTTCAGATCTCCAGGCAAGCCTGTCCTAAGGACTTGTACATCTTTCGCTACAGATCTTTCAGCTTTCTGAATTGCATTTGGTTTATTTGCTGTCATAAAAATTTAAAGAACTACTTTGACCTGGAAAAGGAAAGCAACTTCATCGGGTATTATGGCCAAAGATGTGCATATAGAGATATCTGATGAAGCAATCTACTATTTGGACAAAAAAAATAGAGATTGAAATAAAAATTGCTGAGTTGGGGTGAAGGAGAAGGTTCTCTACTGTAAAGAGATGGGTTTGTTCAGTCTCTAAGGAGCACCAGGTTATGGTTTGTAACCAAATGGTCACGGATATTTATCTCAGATAATCTGCTGATAATCATTTTCCTTGGGCTTCCAATTAATATTACAATTAATCTATTGATTTGTCTATCCAATCTAGCCAATTTATCTATTTATAGTTATTTTACTGATCACTTCATGCTGAAAGAATTATGAAGTGCTCAGTGACATTGCTATCAATAGATCATTAAGAAAGAGGGGAAAGAGTTTTTAAGAAAATATTAATGCTCCACTTAGTCTTGTAGGGAAACAAGGAAGGAACAAAAAGATTTCTAATTAGTTCATATTCCGTGCATACATTTTTCTGTGAAATCATAGCAGCACAGAACAAAAGGCACACTTGTCTAGTTTTGCTAAGTATCACACATACATCAGTCATGCTTCAAATCAGTAATTTCAATCAGTTTGAGAGCCACCCCAACAAAGCATCTGTGAAGGACCCATAAAGATACAAACTGAATTGTATAATGCCTTCAGAAATGACAATGCATTTATTGTATTAATGAAGAATACTGTTGAAAAAAAGGTAAGTTTGGTGTTTTAATTAAGTTTTATTTGTGTCATTGAGATTATGACATTAGCTAAAACTGCTAACACATTGAAAATAGGTATTAGATAGCTATTAGGACAAAAAAAAGGAAAAATCACCTGCAATGAATGAAAGCCTTAATAAATTATAATATTGTATTACAGTAGCACAGCTTACTATAGATTGCGTTTACAGCATTCACAATAATTTTATGCTTTTTTTCTTCCTCAGGAACATATAGCTTTTCTTAGACACAGCTGAGAACTAGGCAGATGGAGTGAAAGGCTCCCTCTCTCTTTTTGTATCATCTAGGCCAGTTTGTCACTTCATGTCATGCCTTTCTTTTAAGTGAGAAAAGCAAATCATGATGGCATTTTATACAAAGACTTAATTTAAATGATCAATTCTTTAAAATGTCTGACAAAACAATAATATAAGTCTTTTATCAATGTCTTGCTTTTGGGAAGAAGGTACAATATCTGATGATTTATCAGAGGGATGTCTTTATTGCAGAGACCCACAAACTTACCCTTGTTTTGGGGTTTGAACTTTGGATTTGAATTTTCACAGAGATGTGGATCACATTGGAGAGTCCCACAGGAGAACCAGAATCACAGAACTGGAAGTTAATGAAATTATTTTGGTGCTTAGTCTTGAATATATCTGTAGGATTAATTTGTTTAGTTCTTTGTTTTTACATTCTGATACTCAGCAACAGCTTCACCATAATTAGTTTTGAATTTTTTGTAGAATTGAATACATTAGTAAAATATTCATTAAAGGAATTAAAAAACATCAAATATAAATATGACATTTTTCCACCTTAGTATTCAGTTATCATTATTTCTCTCTAGAATAATCTTTCTGAATATATCTAGGAAGTTAACTCTTGTTACCAGTATGAATTTCATTATTTGATATCAGTATACATTGCTAAATACTGTGGGAAATCAATATGCTTACACCAAAGTACTTTAGTTCTTCCAGTCCTGTAGTTGACTTCTCACTGATTCCAGCAGAAAGTTTTTATATTAAAGTACTAGAGATCACCAATGTAATTTGCAGTTTCTTTTTTATTTTTGTGCTTATAGGTGAATTCCAGCTCATTGGGAAGCTTTAAAAGAAGTTAAAATATTATTATAGCTTACCGTATAAAATTTGCAATGACTAGAATGACTTCACTGATAAATAAAACAAGTTGGGAGGAAGACTTGAATTTCTAGTTTACATCCTGAATAAAGCTCCAGAAAAACAAGAATATTTTCTTATTAGCATACTTCAATACTTTGGAGAGACGTGGCAATTGCTTTTGAATCAACTAATTTGCAAGACATTGAAAGAAACTAGATCTACACAAAAGTGCATAAGACAAGAAGGCCATCACTGCACCAGAGCAGCCAAGATGCACTCTGGTAGGTGTTTGTAGGGGACTGAGAGCCACTCTTAATTATTAATGCCATACATCCGTGGCACTGATTATTATTTTTGCTTTTAAGATTTTTGTGTCTAATATTTTGGTGATCTCCGGGGCCAGGTGTCTCTTTAGTTAGTGCTTCCAGCTACATCTAAGCTCTGGATTACAAAGAAGTAGCTAGAAGCCCACATGTGACTGCTAGGAATACTCCTAGTTTGTTTCTATTTACAGAGGAGGAGGAAAAACAGAAGCAGTGGTCTCACAGAAACCAGCCTAAAGGGAACGCTGTGGAGAAAAGGATAATGAACAAAGTCTCTACAGCATCAGGCCTTTAAGCACAAGAAGGCAAGAAGGAGCAACGTTGATGAAGGAATTGTTCAGGGAAATGGAGCAAGGAAGGCATGAGTAGGAAAGAGCAAAAACAAACTGACTGGTAGAGAAAACAGAAAAGAACACAGCTGTTTTTGCAAAAGTAAATAGTCTTAAAGCCAGACGTAGATGTAACTCTTCTTATTTCCAGCTATTGCTTATTTTTATTGAAGAAAAAGCTCTATTACAATCCTAGGTGAATATGTGCAATTTGAACCTTTTATGCCCAGGATTCAGACAACCAGATGGGAGATGTTGGGTATAATGCCTTTATTTAACAGCTAGCACATCTTATGAATATGGTGTGATTTCAGTTTCCTGCTGTTTACTCACAGTACTCCCTCTACAGACCTGGCTTGAACTCATTCTGCTATCACATCGTTTTGTGCTGCAACATCAGCACAGGCTTTGAATAGTTCTGCACTTGGCATTCTCAGAAGATATCTCTTAATACATTTTATCGAGTACCTCTCCATCAAAACCAGGCGTAATTAGTTATTGGCACCCTTAGCTTGGGTACAAAAATAAATCTGCCATTTTAAGCTATTGGTTGAATATATAATCTCCACATAGAGTGCTCACTCTGAGAAAAACATGCAGTGGAAGGTCCCTGCACATATGGTCCAGGCCATGATTTAGGGCAAGTGATTTGTCCTTAGTGGAACCTACTTAAGGCAGATGATAAACAAAGGCAAAGCGTCCTGTTACCTCAGCAAATCTGTTTCTAACATTTAAGACTGGCCCCTGAAGCAAGGTCAGGAATACAGTGTTAGCAAGCGTGGAGGTAGGCAGGTAGGCCTTTTCTCTCCATCATAATTCTTTCTCCAGGTCTTTCCACTGGTAATGTCTAGTCTCAGGCAAATTAAGGAATCTGTAAATGTTAAAAGGCAGGAAACTCTACGAGGAACTTAGAGATGATGAAGGAAACAGTTTATTTTAATGCATTGCTTACTCATTTAAGGACAAAAATGTTGAGCTAATACAAGTAATTTGAAGAGTTTTTACTAGAGGAAGGAACTTTTAAATAAAATTCTGCTTCTCTCTGCAAGAACGTCTCTGAGAACAGCTTTCTTCAGTATTTTAAATCTCTAGCATTCACAGCCTTACAATATGTACCCATTCAAAAGAAAAAAAAAAGAATGAGGTTTCAGAATTTGCTTGGAATCCGTGGTTCGTTTGGGACATGGCTAAATGTTCAAAAGTTATTTACATTATTTATTGTGTGGGAAAAAAAAAGGAATAGAGCATTGAATAGTAGCTCCCAAATTCAAATTTCACCTCTGTCATAAACTCCCCTCTTACCCTGCATGATTCTCTTGCCTTTTGCTACTCTCAGGTCTCCTATAAACAGAAAGATGGGGGATGCTGCATCTCAAATGATAATCCCTTGTATACACCCTACATAAGTGTTGCGACATGGAGTCATGTTTTTATTAAACCAGATGCTTACTTTCTGCATGCTGCACACTAGATGTTGCTAAATAAGATGTCACCAAATAAAACAGTAATTGGTATTTCTACAAGAGAACCCTCTCAGTTTGTCTGTGCAGTTAATGAAAGCAAAGTAGTTGTCTTGTATTCAACAAATCATTTGTATGATTTTTTTAAACAGGAAAGTTTTCCTATTTTTGCATTGCAAAAAATGACCTTATTTCATGTAGTACATTTGTATAATTAATTTTTAATTTATTCAAATATTAAAGGCCAAATTTCTGCACAGTTTAGGGCTAATATTAATTTGCATACTCTAATTAATAATGACTCTCTTACCTCACTGCGAAGTTGGTGTTTTTATTTAGCTCTATTTCTGTTAGCTTTTATTGATAAGGAAATGTGCATGCATTAATATGTGCAGATTGTATCTCTTGTAGAATAGCAATACATGCCAGGACATGCCTGTCAAAGAGAGTCAAAAGCTGCTCTTAGATACAAACGAGTATTTAAATATACAGTGTATTAATAGTTACATCTTGCAACAATTCTCTTGGAATTACTGTCACTGTCAGCTGGGTGAGAACGAAATGTGAGTGAAGAAAGTGGTCCTGCGTCATCCAACCTGCAACCTGATAATCATCCATCTGGATGAGGTTTGTCACCAAGGTCAAACTTCACCAGATTTTGGAAAGAGGCCTTCCTTTGGACCTCAGGATTTTACTTCATGCACCTTCAGGGTTGCAGCTGAAGCTATGCTTGTTGAAATGCAGCAGCAGCCCTAGAAGACTGCTGATAGCATCTAATGATTAAAGGCTAAGCTCTGCTGAGAGATGTCCATGCTTTACAAATGTGTTAGACTTCACAGATGATCTGTCTGCCTGGAATGGCTTCAGTCCCAAAGTGCAAGAGGAATGGATTTGAGCAGGCACAATGCATCAGGTTCTCTGTTTTAAGCACGGGGTTCTGGGCTGCAATGTCACCTGCAAAAGCGTGAGACATGCTCAGGTGTGCTGCACCTAGAACAAGTCATTAGTCTCACTGTGTGAGTGAGGTTTTCATTTCACCATAAAGCAGCTCTACACATGCCCAATACACTGAGTGACTGAAATCCAGGTGGGTTTGAGGTGTATTCAGATTCTATGTTCTCATTCTGTGCCCAAGGATATTTAGTCACCTGTAAATGCATCTCTACATGCTTAAATTGTTTTCCAAGCTGAAATTAAATAGAAAGACTATATCTGTGATTTCGTAGATTGCTGGAACATTTACACAGAGTTTAATGAAGACAATATTTCTCTGAGAGCTACATCTTCTGTTCCTTTGTGAGGGGATTATTGAGGTAAACACTAGTATTATTAAAAGGTTATAGAACAATAAGCTGTTTTATTTCCTATAATCTCAAATCTGATAGGAATTTGCTATTGAATGTTTGCACTAATGCCATAGTATGAATGGTTCGATGTCTGAAGATGAGATCCATGAGACCATGGAGTACTTCCCAAAGGTAATGGCAGATGATGGCACAGCTTGGGACAAAAAAACTGATTAAAAACCTCGGAGAAAATAAGACTACAAAGGCAGTGTTCTGTAAGACTGACTTGAGGAGTGCTTCTCTGACAGTGTAGAGGTAACAAGTTGTGAGGGATCACCTGCTTCCTATGCTTGGCAGTTTGTTGAGAGAAGCGAGTCCCCCCACAACTCATTTGCTGAACCCTTCCCCTCACCAAAAAAGATAAGGATTGTTTTGTGAGTGGATCTCCTGTCTGGATTTTTTTCTAAGAATATTTGAGCTCCAAATCATATTTCACTTTTGCACTGTTTTCTAATATGTTAAGTGGGAGATACTTCGGTTTAGTCACAAGAGCAAGAGGTGCATCAATGGTCCGGCATGGCAAATCTTTCCGAAAATGGTCTTATAAACAAGTCTCATTTCTTTGTGTGCAGTAAATCTACCTGCATCCCATGCTGACAGAATGGTTGCTGTCCTTAAACTGTCTTGTACTGACTTTCATTTTAAGTACTGAAGCATTATCCCCAAGACCATACTTTGAGCATGATGTATTTAAAAAAAATTGTCAGCAGCTTGTTTTGCTATAAGAACATGAGTTCTTCTGCTGACTTTTTCAAGGTGACTTTTCTTCTATTAATATCCTTACTCCATCAGACCTGTGGACTCTTGCCTCTCCTATTTCTGAAAGTAATATGTAGCTTGCTGAATCAGGGAACGGAAAGAGGAGCTTTGCCTCCCTAGGATATTGGCAGCAAAGCATGGAACACCGGGCCCTGGTGTTGTCAACCAGCCACAGCAAACACTTCTTGGCATTTGCCACTCCTTTTATTTTAAAGTTATGAGTAGTTTTAAAGCAGATCTTCTGCCTGTGTGTACCTATGGCCCTGGGTTCCTTGTGCATGTGTAGAATATGTAGCTGTGCATATAGCTATGGCACCACAAGTGCCATAGATAGTGATAGATATGTACCAGATACAAATGTGTTTCCTTGTAAATATGCAAAAGAAACGTTGAAAAAGGAGTTTCTGTTCACTAGATGGCAAGACAGAGGTGTAGAGGTTCAGAAACATAGGAACTAACTTGAATCACATATACACCCCCCTTATTTTGCAGACAGATAATAATGACTTACTTCTTTTTATTTTCAGATTCCTATTATCAGCCAGACTGAAAAAAAAAAGATAATGTCAAAACATCACGTGAAAAGGGTTGTTCTTGTGGTTTTCTGATCAGGAAGACACTAAGCAATAGCCAAAATCAAAAAATAAAGTTTATATTAATTCCATGGCCAGCCATTATGTCAAAGACAAAAATGTTTGGGTAAATTTCAAATAGACTTTTGTGGGTTTCAATTTTGTTTGAGTTATTACGTCTAACAAGGTTCATGGACTGCTTTATAATAATTTTTGTATTGGTCTGGCTCTCCATAGTCTTGTCAGGTATGAGGCATAATTGGCAGTGAAGTTTGTAACAGCAAAGCCATTAGCTTCTAAACTGGAATTAATATTATTATATTTCCCATGCATTTTAGAGTTCATCTTTTATTTTCCTTTCTTTTGTATTACTTGCAAAATAATACAGGGGAAAAAAAGAGAAAAATGCAGACACCCAACCACTTAATCTATGCAGAGTTGCAAACTTGAGATAAAAGGAGGTCATCTTACAAGTATACTTTTAAACATTAAATTTTGTCCTGCAGGTGTTTACTCTTGTAACAGGTCCAGGTGAATTTTCAAAGTTAAAAAGTGTGAATCTTGAAAACTTCAGACTTGGCCAGTATTACGTCTCCAGTCCAGTTTCAAATGTCTGGACACATTTAAAAATTACTTCAAAAGTTTTCAGCTCTCACAATCCATATTTCCTATTTCTAGCAAACATTCATGCGGCTAGAGTTTGGCTCTGAAACTCTTTGGTTTCTTTTGAACTGTCTGTTTTTCCTCTTCTGCTGTTTCATGCAGTTAAATGGTGTGATAGCTCCATGGCATGGCAAGGGGTTGTGAGTCTGTGTCACAGCCTAGAAGTGCATCCTTGTGTAGTTTCACATCAGAGTGCTGTTCACTTGTGCATCTGTACTTTCACAACCTTCTGGAAAGTTATTTTCCTAGCAGCTTTCTCCTAAGTTCTAAAGAAAGACAAGTAAGACCCTGCTGGATAATGTGTTACTGTTCGGAATCAAGTGAAAGATCTATTATTTATATGCTTGGGATATTTTTTTAAAAAACTTTAGAGATGTGCCCATGATAATTATTTGAAAATACAGTCAACAAAAACAGACTAGAACCAACAGCCATCCCTCAAAGTATGACTAATTAAATAGATGACACTGTGCAGGTGGAGAATCTGCCAAACACACTGAACATCCCCTTTCAAGCTGTGGGTCTAACATAAAAAGCTTCCTGAAAAATGTATACATATTTATATATGTATATATACATGAAAAGACAATAATGAAGATGGTGCCATTAGCATTTAACCCCATGCAATTAAGAGAGCTCATCTGCTCCTGCTGCATTTCATAGCCTTGATTGGTTTTTGCTGTCTGGGACCCTTTGTCAACCGGACGCCTTGTGAAACAGTCCTTTATAGAGATCCCAAATTGATGTAAGATGTTTCTAGCTTGGAGCAGTGATATTTTTCTTTCATGGAAATAAGTACATGAGGACAAAAGCAAGGGCAAATTGCCCAAAGGCTGGGCAGCATTCAAGAATAAAAACTGCTCAGAAGCATTCCAGCATTATTTCTGCCTCTTTCCTCTTTAAGCAACTATCATGGAAACAGCTAGATGGTATTTAGAAAGAGAATTTAAAATAAATGTTTTATTTCCCCTGGAATTACTGAAGAAATATTAAATTGCATTTCAAAGAAAATAAATATGTTTAGCTTGCCTTACATTTTAAAATATACAGGGCTCTTTCTACTTAGAATATAGCATCTCTTTCAAGCTAACATGTTCAATTTCCTGGATGTGATGCTGCAAATATATGCTGCCTCTCTTTCTAACTTTCTGCAGACATTTATTTCAGTAATATGAGCTGGGGTTTTTATATATTTCACCCTGTCAAGAAACTTCTCCTTTTCCTCTGTTAGAGTATTCATTTTTAAGGTGATTATTTTCCATTTGAGTGCTCTTGAAGCTCATCTTTTTGGGTAAGGCCAGCATGGACTGTAGGGGTCCCTTAAACTCATTTTGAGAAAGTAAATAGTATGTTGACTTTGCACTGGCCTTTGGCAGATGGGCAAATTCTACCTTCTCCTTCAACTCTTGATTTATAAAACATTTTTCAAACGTTGTAAGGCACTCAGGCCTAATAGTGGATGTCTTATATTTTCTTTAAAACCAGCTAGATCACTGAAGAATTGCTAAATAATTCCCCAGTGGTTTGTATTTTTTTTTACAAGGCAGTGAATGGTCATATTTCTGCAACCAGGTGTGGCTGAAGCCATCCCTACCCATGTACACACACTTGGCGCTGGGGCATTTGTTGGAAGGAAGCCTTTTCACATCTCTTCCTTCCTCCTTCTGTCAATGTGCTCCAGAGGAGGGAGGGCAGCTTTGCTCTGCAAGGGACTCAGCTGGAGATCTAGATCAACTTCTTTTCTCTCCCTGGTTTGCCTTTCTCTAGATTTTCCTTTTTAAATTGCTAATTGATAGTCATGGATCCTTCTGTTTTTCTTTATTGAATCAAGAGAGCTCCAGAAAAATTCTGACTTCTTGCAGCCTACAAACTGCAGCTGACAAGGACATTGTTACAAGCCAGCTCCCTCTAGCTGTGAACGTGGTGTCGTCTTGAATACTGAGGAGGAAGAAAAGCAATAAAAATAAAAAAGTTTGAAAAAGAAAAATTCAGCCTGTTTTAATCCTCTCGGAGCTCAATCTGTAACACAGTGTATGGGGACTTCTGTCCACAAATCCTGTTAGCAAACAACAGGATTTACGTATGTAGTTCCCATGATACCACTTTC
Source organism: Oriolus oriolus (assembly GCA_013400235.1). Taxonomy (NCBI): domain Eukaryota; kingdom Metazoa; phylum Chordata; class Aves; order Passeriformes; family Corvidae; genus Oriolus; species Oriolus oriolus. The sequence continues at coordinate 530,586 of VXBT01002858.1, forward strand.
AAAATTGTTCTCCATATGATTTCACTCTAGCAACATCAGTTCACAGTTTAAAAGAATTACTCACGGAAAAAAAGTCTTTTGGGGATATCAGCAGTGCTTTGCCACTTTATGGTCTTTTAAAAATAGCTGTCTCAGAAGAGAGTTATCCAACTCCTAACACTCTCTGCCATCCTTTTTCTGATTAAGTGCTTTCCATTTAATTTCTCTGTGTTCATGTGCTGGTTTCTGAAACTAGCTTGCCCCCCTCCATTCACTTGAATAAAACACTCTTTTTTCTGTTTATACAAACATTTTTTTCAAATTCTAAACCCAGTTTTCTTATGTCTTTAAGAGAACTGGTCAAAACCAAGTTGTAGCAATAATGTAACTCAGTGAGGTTGATGGGAATGTTACAGAAAATAATGTTCATCTTTGCTGATTCGTTTTCATATTTAATTGCCATTTGGAGTTTCTGCTCTCTTTAGTTAGAACCACTCCCTGTAAAATTTAAAATAATGTGAAAATGTGAAAAATTCTTGTTTCTTAGATATTTGTTTGTAGAATGCTTTGCAGTAATTCCCTAAATCAGTGTTTTCCTGTCAACTAAAAACATGCATGTAACTTTTTCTGACAAAGCCTATTTTCATTTTATTTATTCATCTTTTGTACATGTATCACTGCTTAATCCATTCCATTTCTTCTTGTTCTGAACAGAGAGCATATGGATGGCAAGAAATTACATTAAAAATTGCTGTGTCTCATATGTCATGAGTTGGCACTGGGCCAAGCAGCCAGGATCTCTGAAGCTATAAATAGCACAGGAATAGTGGAATTCTTCCCCCATATCATACTAATATGGTCCACAGGAGTCAACATTCAGCAACAGTTACTAATTGCCACGGAATACCAAAGTGGTGAAAGACGGGGAGGACTGTTGTGTAAACAGGCAAGAGATCTTAGCCTCAGGTCAGCTACTGATTTGTTACCTTTACTTCTGATTTATAAGCAGTCTTGTTAACACACCTTTACGGACATCAGAGGTGGCAAAAAGCCAGGAATAAATGATCAGTGCCATCCAGTGTGGCATAGAGGTAAAACCTTATGAAATGGAGGCCTTGCTGCCCCTGTAAAATCATGGCTCCAGCCTGTTACCTAGGCTCAGTAGAAGGGAACTATGGGAGAGTGACTCCACTAGAACAGAGTGACGTGAGAGATGTGAGAGACGTGAGAGGTGTGAGAGACGTGAGAGGTGTGAGAGACGTGAGAGGTGTGAGAGACGTGCTGCATGACTGCCGCATCTCCACATTATGTCCACTTCGTGGTGTGTGGTGGTTGGTTGACTTGGGCTGGTTGTGCCTTAAAATTATGTAAACTGATGGCAGGCTAGCTGCTGAAAAAGGCTGGGTTTTTGGAATAAAGAGCTCCCTTTTGCACCTGCCTGAGGACTCTGCATAGTTCATTATCTCAACAATCCAGAACTTTCTGCCCCTTAGCCACCACACAGGGGACCATGTGGTTACTCTAGTACTGAGTGTCCAGGGCTGAAAGTGGCAGGGCCAGCTTCCTCCTTCTTTCAAGGGCATGTTGCAATCCTGACTAGAAATCCAGGTACTGAGTGAGAAAACCAGGCAGCTCTAGCTGTGATGGTGACTTAGGGCAGATTTTGATGGATGGGGATTGTACACATATGGGTTTTCTAGCTGCCTTGGGATGTATCTAAGCCATGACTATGACATGATTTTTGCTGTGGGGCACTCGCTTTTGTACTTGAATACTCACAGAGTAAGGGGCACCTTAAACAAATTAATGTTATAAGCATTATAGTGTATTTTAGCTGAAACAAACCCTAGGCATTTCTAGGAAAACAAGCTGGAGCAGTAAATCGTAGAGAATCTCATAAATGTAAATTCAATGCCCAAGGCTTAATGTTTACTTATTCTATCTCCACTTTCTTTTTTCTTTCTTGTATTTTTCACTTCTCCAAGCAACACTTCATGCAAAGCTTTATAGCATATAATAAATTTTCTTCAAGCCAATAATTAACTTACATCTGGCTAATACATCTTGCAGAACCATAGCATGGAGCTGCTAACATTACCTTAGGAGGACATGGTAATGGCCTGTTGCTTGAGGTTGGGATGGAGTTCATAAATTTGACTATCCCTTCAAATTAAACATATTAAATCTTGCTTGTAGGGGAACAGGTATGAATATTTAAACAACTTAATGCATTGTTGAATCTATTTAGAGGTCTATTATGAAGCCCAGTTCATATATAAGGGGTTCTTCTATTGATGGCAGTCTCTGAGCTCACAGCTACCTGCGTTTGATTGATCATGAACCCCTAAAAGAAATTTTAACAGGGATGCAGTATATTTTTTATTATTGAAAGCCCGTAAAATATTTAAGAGTTGTTGTTGGCTAGATTTACAGAGGTTTTTGTGGGGTAAGAAAGGCTTCTGATAAAGAGAGGCAGCATGGAAGGTGGCAGAATTTGACAATCAGACAGATTATTTGATTCTTGTTGGAGCTGATGGTCTTGAATGATAAAAAGAGTTTTTTAAGATGTAGAACCCTTCCACTGTTCATTATTTGCATGGAACAATAAAACCCCAACTCACTCATGACCAGCAGTTTGTAACGGACACTGTAAACAATACAGCTGAAAAGGAAAAACTTTGGAATTACCATTTCCATTTCAAGCACTGGAACAGCATTAAAAAACTCTTCACTTTGTTTTCATGGCTTCTTATACAGCTCATTCCTTCCCTAACTTCTTCAGAAGACCTCCTTCCTTGAAAGATCAGAAGTGGAGAGAATGCCAAAAGAATGTTTTAGAAATTCAGAAGTTTTTGGAGTCTCCTTGAAACACTGATAGCTGAGAGATGCTCAGTGAGAAATAACTTAGAGCTCATTCAGCACAACATTACTTAAACTTCAGTTTAAGTGATGTTTTATATTTTTTGTCAGTCTTGTGTTTTCCTCCGTAAGACACTAAAAGTTTCTTTGCGAACAGTTTATGCGTGTCTAGGTTTTATTCTCTGCATTGTCAGTGCCAGGCCTCAGGAGGGGTCAGCTGGAAATTTAGGGTTGCTGCTCTGTGAAGAACATCAGTCATGGGCCACTTTACTAATCAGGTTTTTTTCCAAAATTTGCAGTAGTCTTGACTTTGTTTTCTTTCATAGTGTTATATGACTACTATTGTATCTTGTAACATTGTGAATCAGGAGCCAAATGTGGGGAGTTTTCGTTTGGTTGTTTTTTTTATTCAATGCACCATAGACCCACTACAGCAGATCTGATCCACCCACACAGTTTTCTAGTAGGAGAACATTTATCCTCAGTAAGATGAGTCATCCTGCTTTTTGCTTTTCTCTGGGTTTGCTTGGGTTTTTTTATTTTTTGGGGGGAAGGTGTTCTTATTTATGCTGAATTCAAACCCAGAGGAAAGGCTTACCCTTCATTCCCAATTATCATCTTGGAAAGACAGTAGAAATTATAAATTTCTGGTATGGAAGAAACTCAGGGGATTAACTGATAAAATAACATTAAAATTGGAAATTTAAAAAAAAATAGATGTTTTTCTCTAGGTGAATATGGTGAGAAAAACTTACAATGTAAAACAATGGAAATCTAGGCCTGCACCTGTAGGCTAACTTCTAAAATCTCAGTTGACCACAGAACTTACATTCCTATTAAAATGTCAATACTATGGAAATAAAGGTACACAGAAAGATATTACTGTTGTACCCTAGACTCATTAGATTTTTTTACAGACTTTTGTGGGGTGGAGCATTCTAAATACAATATATTCTATATCTGCTGTTTCATATGTGGAGATAATAAAACTAGGAATTTCAGGTTGCAGTTTTTAAAAATAATGACTAGAAATAATAATATTAGTCACCATTATCATCACCAATGGCTTACTGTTAATAACTGGTAGCATTACTGAAAAAAATTTTGTTTGTTTCCAGTATGAAGGAACTGCAGAACACTGAGAGACCCTGCAGATGAGAGCCCTGAGGGTGGAGGAACAATAAACAGCAACGTTCAACCTAGAAAACTGAATAATGGACCTAACTGACACTTAGACAATTTTCTTCACTTTACAAACAATTCAAAAGGGCTGTATAATTTTTGTGATAAGAAAAAAATAGTCCATTAATTAGGTCAGCAAGAGTTTTAAAAGTTAATGTACAGTGTTTCTTCAAGGGTGAAAAAATAGCCTTTTTAAGCCTAATGGTAACAAGAATTCCTCCACATTAGGTACTTGTTCTCACATCTTATACAGAGCTTTCTGATCTTAAATTTATTTCATTATTTTATAGAATTGAGAAATTTAGAGAATGTTTTACTGGTTTCCAGACTTTAATAGTTATAATCATTCCTTCTCTCTCTTTAAGGTTGGGTCTATTTTCCTTGCAAATGTTTCTCTTCCTGTCTTTTTTTTTTTGTCTTTTGTTTTGAAATTGCAGTTTATTATTTTCTTTCTGAGAATGCAAGAAGCATCATATACAGCAGAAGCTTTACTGTATGTATACAAGATGATGTATAGAAATATAAAATGTGAGAAAGGGCAAAGTGCCCTGTAAATCTGTAGAGAATATCTGCCACAGACCTGGTAAACAGCCAAAGACATAAGACATGTATCTTCACTTGTAACTTGATTAAAACACTGATGGCAAAAATCTGCTCTCAGAGATGAACAATGCTTGTTGGTGAACAATCATAATGTTGGTGTTGTGTGTTCATTGAAGAACCAACCTTTCCACTGGCATCAGTGCAAGACCCTCACTTTGAGGGGCGCACATCGAACCTGAGGGTTCTGATGGCTTTTTTTGTGAGGAAAAAGATGCCATGTTCATCTGTACAATAATGATGATTCCTTCAGAAGTACATATATACACAAACCCAAGCTTCCCCTCTTCCTGAAATAAAGTACTTCATCAACTTTTGTTTCCTCTAGTTCTGGGAATTTTATTTCAATGCACTGGATATGCCAAAAGTGTGTCTAATGAGCAGGGTGTGCTGCATCCAATTCCTGCTCATACATGACGGACTGCGAGTTCAGAGATATGCTCTGGTATCCATGTTACTGTAACAGAGTTGGTCCCCTATGGTTTAACGCTGAAAACCTTTTTTATATCTCTGTGCCTTCCTTTCTCTTTCTGCAGCATGAGTGTAATAATACAGGCCATTTTTCATGAATTGTTCCAGAACAGCTCCTCTATTTCCAGGTTAATAATCCCTTGCTGTAAAGGATAAATATCCTAAGTGCTCTAACATCCCCTCACTCCTACTGCCTTGAAGCTGGCTGTGCCATTCAATTAGTAGGATTCAATTCTCTTTTTAATTATTAACTTAAAAACATGGGGAAACATTTGCTGACCCTTGGGATTAGTTTCCTTCTTTTACAGCCTAATCCTTCAATCTTAAGCACGAAAAAAGTCCTTTGCCAAACTTGCCTATGTGAGTGAGAGCCTGAGGATCTGGTCTCCAGCCTCTTGAAACCGTTAATCTGACTTGGCACTCAGCTGTTTTACCTTTGTCTTAGCCGAGGGCGTAATTGCAAGCAAAGCCTTTCAGGGACCATCCCACTTCCTCAAGTGAGGAGAGCAGTCAAATCTGTCTTACTGAAAGCAGAATTATATCCTTTAGAGATTACAAACAGTATCATCTTTCTGATGTTTAGCTCTTCCCTTTTTCATGTAGAAAAGTGAGAATAACATTCAAGAGACAGGAAAGGATTTTTCATAAGGGATTATAGCGGGTTTTTGCTGCTCACATCTCTTGTTTTTGCATACTAATTTCCATAAGAAACTGTGTTTGATTCTGCTCCTGTTGATATCAGTGACAAAACTCCCACAGATTTTAGCTGGAACAGCATCAAACCCTATTTTGTTGATGGTTTGAAAGAAAAATCGTACTTTCTCCTAAGTTTCATATATAATTTCTTGCCCCCTTTCTTTCACTGCCTCTTGTCTAGAGGCATGGAGACCTTGTAGGAGCTTATTTTATAATATCTCTGTTACTGTCATGACAGCAAATTACAACGCCAAAGTCCCAAGGACTTTATTGTTACGACTCACAAACATCGCCCAGGAAAGAAGGATTCTACTAAACTTCACTGAAGGCATGGGATAGATTATGAGGAATGGAGTGAAGAAAGAACAGTCTGAGTCTCTGCACGTGTTTTCTACTCCTCCCTTGTCTGTTTGAGCAACCTTTGGTCTTCAGAAACCGTTAAATCATTTTCCAGTGCCTAATATTTCCTGTTGGAAAATGTGCCAGAATATGGCACCACTCAAATCTCCCTCTCACCCAAATGTCAAATTGATGGTCCTACTGTCACAATTTTTGTTGTTGTNTCCAGTGCCTAATATTTCCTGTTGGAAAATGTGCCAGAATATGGCACCACTCAAATCTCCCTCTCACCCAAATGTCAAATTGATGGTCCTACTGTCACAATGGAAATCTAGCCTTAACTATTAGCACCACAAGGAACAGCTGTAAATAATCCATCATAGGAAAAGCCACTAGCCTGCAGTTCACACCTTCAAGGCAGGGAGTGTGTATAAACATCCCTCTACACATTGCTGTGCTGACTATACTTCAAAAACTCTTATGTTGCTTAAAAGAAGAACATAAATTCATATATGCATGATATGTGGGAGGTACAGTAGCTTCATGTTTCCTCTGCAGAAAGAGTTCTACGGGAACATCATACCTTTAACTTTTAAAGTAGACTCCCAAGCAAAATCCTTATTATATTACGAGCCCTATTGGCTGAAAAAGGTGTGATTTCTCTGTTCAATTTTTTCTATATAGAAAAATTCTTGTAAGAAGGTTAGTATGAGGAGAATAGGTTTGTCTCACTGGTATGAGTTATGTTAATGAGAAAAATTAGTTGTTTTTTTAAATTTATGAGTTTTCTCACTAACATAACGTGCTTTTATTTTACAGAACAGCAGTAGAAAGTGAACAGTGATGACAGTCATTCTCTGAGCAGCATTTGAAGAAGAATGATTTCTAAATCGATGTTTCAATGTTTTTAAGCTAGAAGTACCTTTTTAAAAATTAGGTTGATCTAGTATAATTCATCTAATGTAATCCATATTACTGTAACCTAATTTAATTTTAAATTAGATTAAATATATAGACAATCCTTACAAAGGTGTTCATGCAGAAACTCAATGAGAAACCTCTGCTCCAGAAAATATTTACTGTGCAGATAAGTCATTTGATACAGATAAGTGACCATGGAGTGACTGAGTGGGTGCAGCAAGCTACCTCTGCAGTCACAGACCTGCACACATCATTAGACTGAGCCTGCTGCAAGATGAAAAGTGTTTTCCTGGCTTGTGGAAAATGCGGTGTAAGGTCATGCATTTAAGCTGCAGTCAGGGAAGCAGGGAGACTGAGAGATGCACATACTGTCTGGCACTGTGATTTGACTGAATGAGCCCAGCCCTAGTAACAATTGCTAGAGATTGTGTGGCCATCACCCTGAAATCTGCAGTGCTATTCCATTTTGTGTATTTGCCTTCATTTTTCCTTTGAACTGAACAGAACTGTAAAGGGCCAACAGCTCAGAAGATGACCTCTGAAATAAAGTAAATGGAATTTAAACTGGGTTATTCTGGAGTTTCCAGTGAAGAAGTATTTGCTGGGGAAATCTGTAACTGCTCCTTTTTGCCAATTACCTAAATAAGACTTGGAGTTTACACAGCTGGTGTCTTGCATGCTTGCAGCCATGTGGGGAGAAATTTCCTACTGCTGGTTTTACCGACATGTGGAGACATAAGTTAAAACATTTATGAGATGTTTCCTCCATGCTCCAGAAAAAAAAAAAAAAAGAAAACTCCAGGTTTTTGTCTTTTGTTAGGTTTTTTTTTTTTCTCAAGATTAACTTTTGCACAACAGATCAAAAGAAATTCTCTCAGCCTCGGAGTCTGAGAACTGTAGCAGCTAGGCTGAAAGACTCAGCAAAACAAAGAAAAGCACAACAGACTGCAATTTAGCAAGAGATTTCAAATTATAGGGACAATTTCCAACAGCTAATCTTTTATTTAGTTTGAGCTGGCTTCCACCCCAGCTGGTTACAAAACCATGTCCAAGGGTTCTGAATGATATGCCAAGGAGATCTGAGGTCTGTCAACACTTGTCTTGTTTCAGGGTTGACCATGCAAGAATTAGAACAGAATTCTGTGAAGAAAGGTATTAATGTAAAATACAAGCAGTAAAGGCACAAGGAGATGCGTTGCCTTACCAAGGGGGTATTGACAAAGGCTAAATTTTAGTCTAATGACACCAGTTTCCTAAGGGGCCCAGCATGCTCAGTGCACAGAAATTGGCTACAAATGTAAATGATTTGGGGCAGTTAAATTATTCTTTTGTATCTGTCCTCCTGAACCATCTCTGCCTATTCATTCCATACTGCCTCGTTACGGCTTCCTTATTCTGTGCCTGGGAACGATCTGTGCCGTTTCTCAAGCCGTGACGGCCCGCTTTGAGCAAAAAGTGAGCACAGCCCAGACCATGAGGAGTTCATCAGATGAAGGGAAATGGAGAAGGTGGAGACACATTAAGAGAAACCCATAGAGTCATTTTTCTGCAGTGAAGGAGAAGTTGTGAGGGAAGGAGGTGGGTTTCTCTGTTCGCACATCTTATTAATAAGGCAGGAGAATTCTGGAAAGAACTTAGGGTCTGTTTGCTTTTTGCAGTCCAGTAAGGCTGAAAGACAGCCAAGTTAGTCATGGAGCTAAAAGCAGGAGTAAAAGCAGAGCTGCGCTGCCCCCAGAATAAATTGAACTTTTAAGAAATAATGAGCCCTGGTGGAACTTGATGCTAATGTAGCTATGGTACCCCCAGGCCAGAGCTAGTATTTCACTGAACATACTCTTATTAATCTCTAGGAGATCCTTAAATGTGGAGTTTGCTCAATGAACTGGAATAATTAGGAGAACAGATAACAAGAAAATTAATCTCTTTTTCTGTACAAAACAGAATGTATGTCTGGCTAATGCTGCAGTTAAGTCCACCTTAAAATTTTTCATATGTGCCCGACTCTAGCCAGCCACCCAGCAGATCCTGTTTTCAGAGTGCTGTCTGATACCTCCATACTGGTTCTCCTGCTGATGTGGTTCCCAAATAAATATTTCTTTTCTGTAATCTGATTAAAACCTTTGGGATAACTGTTATGGGTGGGCAGTCGGTATCATTTAGGTGAGGTGAGCTCACGAGTGTGAGATGGAGAAGCTTAAATGGAGTAAATTGCAGGTAGAGAAAGGGTGTTTAAAAGCAGCCTGGTGCTAAAGTTGCAAAACAGTTGTGTGAATAGTGGGATGGGCAAATACAAGCCTTGAAACAGTAGGATATTAGGAGACTACAGAATATTGAATTATTCTGTTCAGATTTTATCTTGGTTTAAATTTCACTGGTATAATTATGGGTAAGTTCAGGCTTTTGCATCAGGATGTTGAGTTGGACTCAATGATACTGATGGGTCCTTTCCAACTCAGCACATTCTGTGACTCGATGAAAATGGGTAATCATGCAATGAAGACTTACCTTAGAATTTGGGACAGACTGTGTGTAAATGCAGAGTTAGAATTTATATTAGGATTTATCTATCTCTGCAGAACGTGTCACCCTTGCAATTTTTCATTCAATTTCATTTTCACAGTTTTTATGATTTATTGACTGTGTAATACACAGTGTTGGAAATCTGAAGGAAATTAGTTTGCAAACGTAGACAAACTGAAAGCTCACCAAATTATCCAAAAAGATGTTTTATAATTAGAAGTAAATTGCTACTTGATAAGAAGAATTCCTCCTACACCTGTCACGAACATAAGGAACACACAGAGTAACTCTATTGCTGAAAGACTTGGAGAGTTTGTAACACTGCTGCTCCCCCTAAATGGAAGGGTCAGAGGCCTGCTTGACTTACCAGAGAGGAAGCAAAGGGCTTTTAAAAACTTCTTGATATGCAAAACTCCTTCCTCTCTTACAAGCCAATCAAGTTGGAGTCCGCTATACGGCTACATGGCAATATTTGTGCAATGTGCTCTAGCCTCAGAGGACTGTCACGTCCCAATATTTGAGGAATGTGTGATGTACTATGACACTATCTGTCTGTGAGGACACAGTAGAAATGCAGCAGTTAAGGCTCAATGAACTGACACTTCTGTAAAACCCGTTGTCAGGGAAAACCCAGCACTTGGCAAAAGAAATTGTTGAGGCACACTGGTCACCCACAACGTGACTGTGAGAGAATTCCATGTTGTGCATCTGCTAGCTGTGACCTTCTGCCCACAGGAAAGGCTGAGCCGTTCCACCGTTCTGGTGGAATTAAGTGATTCCTCAATATCTAAAACACCTTGAGAACTATGGAGTCAAGTCCTCAGCTGATGTAAAGAAGGACTTTATGCTTACTGCATTACTGTGTCTGGAGCTCATGTTCCCCAAGGGTCTTGTTCCCCAAACAAGCTTTGTTTTTTAAGATAGCAATGGGAAGATATTTATTTTTTTAAATAGGTGGCTGTTCTATGAAAGGTCTGAATTTTATTTGTAATTTATGGTATGGCTCACCTCTAAAGTCACCTCTGGAGAGTATAATTGGAGTTCCTTCTGCTGAAGCATTTGGCTCAGCTATATTTTCTCCTGCTGTTCAGCTTAGTGATGTATTTCGCTGTGAAAGTCTTGTAGTCACTTATTCCCTTCTCAGGTGACCATCCTTACTGGGAAAGCAACCTGTACAGCAGTCAGGAACACTCAGATCTGATGTGAAGCCTTCACTGGAGACTGCACACATCAAGTTAACATTGAAAGGACACACATATTTTATGAGACAGGCTTTTGCATAAGCAGAATGAATGAGATTTTTCAGAAGCAATGAACATCTGGTGCCAGATGAAAATGCTGTGGTTTTAAATTTTGTTAAACTGTGATGTCTGAACAAAATATACAGTAGTTATCAAAAAATGATCTGGAACCTGTTTAACTATAAAGTGAGATGGGATCCCAGTTTTTCATTCTAGATATTTAGTCATTAGAATTTTTCAGCAAGCTTTGTTTGTTATATTCCATTATTCTCTAGGACAATGTGCAACTTCTTTTTCTTCTCCTCAGGTAATATCTATAACATCTTGGCTTATATCAGGCTTGTATAATAACTATGTAGCAGATACCTCAAGAGCAACAGATCAGGTGTACTTTGATTCAAGATCATCTGCAGTGGGGAATAAAAAGGAATTAAACTGGCATAAAAGAAGCACATACAAAATAAAGTGACATTCTTATACATTTTTTCTAGTTCATTTCTAGAAAAATGGAAATAAAATTGGGATGTGTTTTTCATACTGCTATTAAGCCTTGGAACATATCCCTAGCATGCTACCAAAGGGTAGGAAAACACTGAAATTTTCTGTTCTGATTTTCCTGCAATGGCAAGGAACTAGTGGAAATGGAATTATTTTAATTATAAATTATTAAATGATCATTTCTTCCATATCCCGCTCTGATTCCAACAACTCTCCATATGGATAAGACTATTAAAAAGGAATTGGGATTTCAGTTTATGGGGTTTTCTGTTTGACTGCCAATCAGAATATGAAACACAAGAATAGGAAGGAGGAATGAGTTGAAGCAAGGTTTGAGGTAACACCTCAAATGTAGCACTGGTGTGTGTCAGTTGTATATTATTACTGGTGAACTAAACAGTTTCATCAGCTGGAAGGACAGCTTGAAGTTATGACCAGAATCTTCATGTCCAGCTGGAACTAGCTTGGAAACAATAAGGAACAGTTTTTATCTCTGCCTTTCTATGATAGGGAGCTGGGAATAAACATAAATCCAAAATATTCAATATAGTCAAGTATGCCTTGGCTGTCAATAATATCACGTGTGATAGCAGTAGGAGAAAGCCAGATGAAAAACACGTTCTCCTGCTTCCCACATCTATAGCTTGGATATAGGACTGTAGGTTCTCCAGGGGTTTTTCATTTATTGGAAGAAATCGAAATCATCAAAACTGAAGATAGAGGAATTGAAAAGTGATATGATAAGAAATATTTTCTGAAATAAGATGCCTCTCAATGAGATTCATTGCTAAATAAATTCATTGCTAAATGAAGTTCATGGCTAAATTCTCTCAGAAAGGAATGTTCTCCTCCTGATTAGATAGAGAGAAGCTGATGGTCAGCACTTCAGATTAACAATTCAATTTTTAAATTATCATTATTACTATTAATATTATCATTATATCTATTTTAAACCATACAGATTAATTCTTCAAACTCTTACCCTTTGACAACATTATTCAAAATTCCAAAATGTGCAGTCAAAGTATTTAGCTTTTTTATAACAACTGTACTTATCCCTAAGTTTTCAGGAAAGATCAATCTACATCATTTTAATTACTTCTGTCCTCTGTTTTATTCTCTCAGCATTAGAATTTTAACTATGCTTCTGCTCATATTGCTTTATGATTACTCCCTCTTCAGCTTGGCACATATGGTATTTCATGTCTCTGATCAGCTTTCTTTACACTCCCGTGTTTTCTGCACTTCTTGGATTAAACCCCCCCAGTTCTTTCAACTGGAATGAAGTAAAACTTCTCCTGGCTTCAGCAGAGGGGCAGCTCCTTTCTCAGATGTACATTACGAACCGTGAGTGATTTGGATTTTCACTGCCTGCAGCTTAACCCTCTATCTTCTTCAGTGTAATAGCAGTAGATAATTTTTTTATCAATGGTATTTTAGTCAAATTTTAAGTTCTCTTTACTGTTACAAAGTCTTTGAGAAGGATTTTCATGTAGGTTTATAACTGAAATGCAAACAGATCAACCTCAAATCTTGATGTGAATCTGGTGCCTCACCCCTCTGCATCGAAAATCCATTATTCACTAGAGTTATTTAAAAATCCTCTTTTTTTCAGAAGAAATTATGACTTTCAGGGCATGTGTCTCATTGACCTTCAAAGTGCCACAAGCAAGACTAGTTCTCACTGTTTCTGCACTCTGGGCAAAGAATTTCCATATTCCCAACAGTAAATTGGGAGCTACAATGATCAGATAGTATTTAGTGTGTAATTCACTTTAGAAATGTTGTCTTTCTGGTTCTGCCAGCTGTCTGCAGTTTATTCAGAAGCTAAATCAGCCTCAGTCTTCTAAAACTCAGAGCTTTTTTAAAAAGAAGTAAAAATTCTTCAGTAATATTATTTATTAAGTACTTTTGAGCACTAGACAGTTTTTAATATGGCACTAGAAGAAGGTGGCTAAAACATGCAGATCTTTTCTAGACAATGCATTGGAACTCAGTGACAAACTAGATGCTTGGGACAGAAATTTTTGCTTGAAAGTTTGTGGTCTGTATAGACTGGGATGCCAGACTGGTGTTTTACTAAGGATTTTTGGGATTTTTTATTGTATGAACAATGCAATATTCACTGACCCAAATTTCAGCAGTAAGAGTGATCTCATTATACCTAGAAAACAAAAGGCTGTGTTATTTTGTCATAGCTGTTAATTCTACACGAACCCTATGTAAAAGATATATTTTATTATGGTTATTCCATTTTTGATCCATTTTTGAGGCAATTTTATGTGCTGTGTAAACATCAACTAAACTAACCAGTGCAAGAGAGGACAAAAATTGCATAGGAACAGTGTTGACTCTGCCACAGGAATTTTAATCCTAATATGATATAAAGAACCTTTTCACTTTATTCTTCCATTTTGCACTAGTAATGTCATGCGCCACAAATCAGACTTACTGGTCTATGAATTAACAGACCTGCTAGCATATCCTGACAGGAGAATTAAATGGTCCAGACAAAATTGTTTTCAGCCCTACACCAGCAGAGAAAGAGCAGAAAATGAAGAATTCTGTGAAGAACCTCTGGTTGACTCAAAGCGCCTTATATCAGTACCTAATATCTCTGTACCTAATAATAGATACCTTTGCATCCAGTGATGTAGACTATCTCATTTTGCTTTTAGAAATATGAATCTTGTTTGACATGCCCTGAATATGTGAAGTTAGTCAGATGGTTAGTTAGGCTCAGAACCAGGACACAGAACTGCTGCATCTGAAGTGAGACAGCTCTCCTGTCAGGTTTCAGCTTAGTTATGTATGCCATATTTGTACTTTCTGGATTTCCTGTGGTTACTAATAAGTAGAACCACTAATGTAGGCAGTACCCTTTACCCTCAATTTCCCTTTCCACTATGCATCTCTTTCCAGGATTTTTGTTTTGCCATTAGTGCTCACACTTTGAATAGTATTATGGTGACAAAAGCAATCAAAGCCATGGAGAGAGCTAAGAAAGTTATTTAAATCATGTTTGACTTAATGGATTTCAACAAAGATCCTACTGAAACTGGGCTGTGAATAACTACAGTACCAGGAAATGTGAAAGGCTTTAAAATGCGATGCTATGTTTTATAAAAAAAACTAGTTACTGACTCCTCCTCGTAACTGTGTCACCCAAAATACAGATGGGGCCCTAACCATGCATGGCAGTCCCATGTTGAAAAATGCCAAAAAAGAGAGCATGAATGAAGAGTAAATATTAAAAGTCAGCAGCATAATATGATAGAAAAGACAAAACGGGGGCCACACCACTGCCTTACTGTTGACAGCTGCACTGACTAAGCATTCATAAAATCATACAATTGTTTAGGTAAGAAGAGACCTTCAAGATCATCTAGTTCCAACCCCTCTGCCATGGGTAGGGACACCTTTCACTAGACCAGGTTGCTCAAAGACCCATCCAACTTGGCTTTGGACAGTTCCAGGGACCAGGCATCCACAACTTCTCTGGGCAACCTGTTCCTTTGTGTCACCACCATCGTTTGTGTCACCACCAAAGTATTTCTTCCTATTATCTAATCTAATCCTAATCTCTTTCAGTTTGAAGCCATTACCCCTTGTCCTATCACTGCATGACCTTATAAAATGTCCCTCTTCAACCCTCTTGTAACCCCCCTTTAGGTGCTGGAAGGTGCGCAGCTGCTTGTATGTGGATGCCTCAGTTGACATCTCCAGATATCTCTATTCATCTTTATTGACATCAGCCACAGAAGAAACCCTGTGGCTATTTATCTATGGACAAAATTAAAGTCAGATGCAAATGATCACCAAGTGGGTGTTTTTCAAAATGTCCAGTGTCCCTATTTTCAAAATCTCTAGGTAGCTACTCCCACTAAAAGTCAGATATTCTGATTAATAGTTTCACTTAATTGTTTAACCATTTCCCTGGTTAAAATGACCTTCTATCCACTTTGAGGCTTCTATTCAGAGCAAAGCTCCCTGGTAATTAAATCCTCACTAAAGCACATTAATTTATGCACCTATGCTTCCCTCATGCTGCTTGTGTCCCTGCTGCCTCCACTCCAGCCAGTTGTGCCTCTCTGGCTCAGGGCACGCACTCTCGATTTGTCCCAGAGGCTCCCTGGCAAGAACACGGGTCCTTTTGCCACTCAGTGCCACAAAGAGCTGAGGAGAAAGGTCTTCTGGGGACAGTCTGCCTTTTTGCCCGTCCTCCCCACCCCACCAGAGTTCTGCTTGCTAAACTGCTGAAAATGGTCACCCACCAGCCAAGTGATCCTAAAAAAATTCCTGTCCAGTTGCAATTACAAAGATGGACATTTAAGTCCACTATCTGTGGTATTTTATGAGAGAGAAAGGAAGATCTATGTCCCCAGCAAACTTCAGCTCTGACTAGAAAACACACTGAAAAAATATTATAGATCTGCAATGTCATTTCATAAGTCAGACAAAAATGTGGTGTAATAAATACCTGCTCTCATCCTCCTTCACTGAAGCTGTTTTTCATTTTGATTGCTGATTTTAAAAAGCTCATTTCTTAGTTTTCTATTTTACCTCTAGCAAGGTTTTCCATTATGCAGTTCCTATAAATATATGAAAAAAGAGATCCCAATAAACCAATATATTTACTGAGACTAGAACATTCTTTCTTCTCAAATGAAATGATGCTGGTGCTACAAACAGCTGAAAATATTTTACTGAGGTATCAACAGCCTCAGGATCTGTATTAATAACAGGCTTGTTAGAGTGTGAAATGTCTCCTGGCTTTTCTCCAGGGTGTTTAAACTAATACACTGTTAAGAATAAGGGAATTATTTTAGTTTTACTCTCACTTTGAGACTTTCAAATTTTCATTGACTTCACAGATATCTGTGCTGCTTTGCAGTCATGTAAGTGAGGGAAGCATCAAACCAGAGTCCACACATAGCAGCAGGTCTGAAAGATGAGCTGGAAGTAGTGTTACTGAAGGGAGGGTTAGCCAACCCATAACACAATGACAAAATCTTTCTCCTAACTATAAGTCTTTTCCCTTCTTTTTTTTTTTTGGCACCCACATAAATTTAGTTCCTTCAACCTGACATTTAGCATTTCTGAATAAATTAAAATAAACAAAAAGAAAACCAGAAGACAACAAACAAGTCACAAAATTTATATGGATCTTTCCTCGTGTTCTGAGCTTGGTAGCAACAATTGATGTATTGCTCCAAAAGCAGATTGGTTTTGTGAGTTGGTTTAATTCAGGGAGGGGAAATCAGCCCAATCATATTTTTTATATTGCATACAAATTTAAGGGTATAAGAGAATCAGACAGCTTTGAAAAGGATTGTGTGGTTCAAAGGATTAAAACAAGTAAAAGGGAATAAATTACTGAAGCCATGAAATACTGTAAAAAAATCAGTCCATCAAAAGTTCAGATAGAGTGTCTAAAGGAGTCTCCAAAAGTGACACATACCAACTCTCTAAACATAATCCAGAATCTTTATTGGAAGCCTTAACTACTTGATTTGGTATATACATGATTGTACCTCTTAGGTGACCAGAGGTTGTTGTACAGCCAAATGAAAGCAGGGTTGCTGGGCATGCCTTTGGCAACTGAATTTATCTAGCTGCCAAAACAGAGGAGCATAAAATAAACAGTAATTTTCAAAAGTTGGTCATCTAGATTAACCCCTTGCTCAAACTTGGGGGGGGGTTCCAATCTGGACTCAGTTTTCTTTCACTTTTTCAAACTAATTGGCTCAGCATTTTGTGACTGGCTTTGCAATGTATTTGCTGTTTGCCATTTCTGTTCAGTCACTCTGTAAAACAATTAGTCGATTTGTAATAAGAACGCTAGCTGTATCTGTGAGAGTGAGGCGTTGACCTGGAAGTAATCTTGAAAGTGGACTTTACTGATGTCCATGCCTGCAGAAGGAAGCTGTTTAGAGATGTCTATTGACAGATAACAGATCTGAAAGATTGCAGAAGAAGGATCCTGCATTTTGTGAAAATCAAGACTGAGTGGGGAATCAGCCTCCTGCCCTGTAACATCCCAGCCAAGATAATGCTCTCAGGACTAACAGTGCCCTCAGAAACAGTGCACTGCAAATGCTGCCAAGCTCTGTGAGCCAAAACCAACATCACAGAAGAAGGAGTCTTAACTGCTCTTCCCTGCAAGAACTGAAAATGCACTTGGAAGACTAAAAACGATGAAGGAGGGATGGTATCACTGACCACTTGAAAAGACATGACTTAATGGATTGAATAGTGAATGAACATGGTGGTGCAGGGTTAATGTAATACTACCAGTATATCAAACCTTTTAAGCTTTCAGCTTCACTTGGCATTTTCAATGACATTTCCTCAGCTAGAAGGTGAAGTGTATAGTAAGTGCTCTGGAGTCACAGACCATTTAAGCAGCTTCAGTCTGGGCAATGTTTGTTTGTGACTAGTTTTACAAGAGTGTATGGAATAATTTAAAATTGAGTACATGAAGCATACTTTTGATAATCACATGTTCTCTCTAGTCATGCTTGAATTTATATTCCAAATTATCTTTATCAACAAACATTTCCAGATTGCATCTGACTTGTCTATTACAGTATACTTGGCACTAATCAAAACTGCGTAACCTACTAATCATGCTGTCAGCTGCTATTAGCTCTGTGGAGATGGCAAGATTATGGAAAAAAAAATCAAATTTAAATTGTGTAGTTATTTAACCTGGTATTTGTTGATGGGCGTATCACCCTGGAAGTGCACCTGAGGCACCTGAGGACATAGTTTAGTGGTGAACATGGTGGTGCAGGGTTAATGGCTGGCCTTGATGACCTTAGAGGTCTTTTCCAACCTTTATGATTCTATGACTCAATTCTATGCTTCCATGGTTGTTCTAAAGGGCAGGGAAAAAGAATACAGTTAGGAGGCTTGGACAGAGGTTACCAGATGGTCCAAAATTGTGGTCAGGTTTCTAAATACTTGCACATGATAAATGGTAGGCAAAAGCCCTTGCAAGACATGTTCCAGGGTGCTTTTTGTAAGTAGGACTTAAACAATTAATTTCAATTTCCACTCAGTAAACAATTGCATGTCAATCAGAAAGCAGCAAATGCAGAACTGTTTTGCAGTGTAATAAGCCACAAGAATCACAATTTTTTTCCTCTTGAAAACATTTCCTACCATTCTGAACTTGCTATTTTGTCTTACTGAATTATTTAATTGTTATTGACTTCCATGCTGGTAGAACCCAGATGCTCGGAGACGTCTCAAGCAGTGATTGAATACATGATCATGCACGCTCTCCAAAACATAATCTTACCTGAAATGTTCTGGTGTCAGTAAAAATGGCAAGAAATACCTTTATTATTTTTATTCCTCAGAATAGAAATTAAGATCTGGAAAGATCAGGGCTGTTACAAGTCCTGCAATTGACCACGAACAAGTGGGCAGAAATCTCCTGTTTCCAGAGGGACTCATGTGAACACAGCACAGGCCTGCTCAGAGCAGGGCTGCAAGGCCAGGTCCCAGTTCATCACGTAATGGCACTCCAAGATTCAGCTATGTGCACACAGGGTAAGTCCAGCAACACGAGTTGATTGAAGGCACTGACAAAGACATGAGAAACATTCACAACAGAATCATAGAATCATAAAATAAGCTGAGTTGGAGGGAACCCTCAAGGATAATTGAGTCCAACTACTGACTCTGTGTACAGCACCCCAAGAGCCACATCACATTCTGAGAGCACTGTCCAAACACTTCAAGGACTCTGTCAGGCTCGGTGCTGTGACCACTGCCCTGAGGAGCTGTTCCAGTGCCCAACCACCCTCTGGGTGAAGAACCTTTCTCTAATATCCAACCTAACCCTCCCCTGACACAACTTCAGGCCATTCCCTCAGGTGCTGTCACTGGTCACCAGAATGAAGAGATCAGCGCCTGCCCCTCCTCCTTCCCTCACAAGGAAGTTGAAGATTGTTATGAGGTCTCCCCTCAGTCTCCTTTTCTCCAGGCTGAACAGATCAAGTGACTTCAGCGACTCATCATATGGCTTCCCCTCAAGGTGATTTACCATCCTCGTGGCCCTCCTGTGCATGTCTCCCAATATCTTAATGTCTTTTTTTATATTGTGGTGCCCAAACCTGCACATAGGACTCAATTTTTCATTATTGTATTTGGTTTGCTTTGTTTGTTGTTTGTTCCAGTTTTTTTTCATTTAGCCGTGCATGTCTTGCTAGTTAAAATACTTAAGTTCTGCAACAACTGCATAGGGCTTGTTGAATAAATGATATATTGGGAAAGTGATACCTTTCAAAAAGTATTCTTCAATCAGTAGGGAAACAGCAGGGTGAAGGAGTGTAATAGAGTTTCTCCAAAAATCCTCACGCCTAGGTACAGCTGGTGTTGGAATCAAAGATCAAATAACTTTTTCCTATAATAATCACCAACTGCAGTGGAAGCACAGAACAGAGGAGTTTGTTCCTTAGATCCATATTTCTTAAGGCTCCTAGACTGTTTCACAATTGCTGCTGATCATCAGTGCACTCAAACTCTGGTTTGCTGCTGTTCACAGAGAGAATGGGAATCATGTTGAGGTAAGAACCTCCTTCAAACCAATTTACTGCCTCATTAAAGGGTGAGAAGGTAAGAGTCTACCAAGGGATAAAAATCCTAACCCTCAGATATTAGCTATAGCCATATAAGAAATTATTCTTATGGCTATAGTCATATAAAAAGTTAATCTCTCAATTCTTGGCCCATAGTGAATGAAGAAGGTACCTCCCTGAAAAGGATCTCACTCACTTCTCCACATATAGAGGCAAACATCTCCAAAGCTCTTGTGGCTACATCCCTACGTGTTGTTAAGAAAACAGGGTTAGAAATACCAGATTTCTAGTTAGATCTAGGAAACAGATACATCAGATTTTTTTTTCGCAGAAAGCACTGAAAATTCATGTCCTATTCCTCAACAAAAAATTGTGGAAGACACTAAAAAAAAGTCCGAACAGAGATATAATCTTAGTATAGATGGTGATAAATAAGGGTGGAAAATATACATATCTAGTTTCCAGAAGTGCAGTGCCATGCCCACAGCTGGTCATGGTAGGACAGTTGCACTAAAAATGTTCTATTAGGTGCATGTTGAACGTACACTAATAATATTGGCAGAAGGTCTGAAAAGTCCATACAACTCTGAAGCTTACTAGAAGTATGATACTTTAAAACCAATGAAAGTCGTATTCTGTCTCCGAAGTATGGATGTGAATCTCAGCAGGATGATTCTGTCAGTCTTACATTAAACCTAATCATAACACATGCAAATTGGGAAGAGGTACTGGAGGAAGGGCAGCAATGGTGCTAAGTTATTAAAAAAGATATAGGTACACACATATTAAGGATTAACTTTACTTCTGCCATCCTTCACATATTAAATGCAAATAAATGCAAACACAGAGGTACCAATGATATTTGCCATTCTACAAAGCAATTCTACAGATGACTTTAATACAGAGTTTGAATTACATGAAAAGAGCAGAATAAATGATGTGTGCAGTGGCTTAGGATGAGCTTAAGAAAGCTAAGAAGTCTCCAAGTCATTGTGAAGGTATCTTATAGTACAGGGAAAAAATAGGAATAAGAATGGCAAATTAAGAGATTTGTTTAAAAGCAGGGGAAAGAAGGTCAGTGGTATCCTGGCTTGTATCAAGAATAATGTGGCCAGCAGGACCAGGGAAGAGATTGTCTCCCTGTACTTGACACTGGTGAGGCCACACCTTGAGTCCTGTGTCCACTTCTGGGCCCTTTCACTGCAAGAAAGACATTGAGGTGCTGGAGCAAGTCCAGAGAAGGGCAATGGAGCTGGTGAAGGGTCCAGAGCACAAGTCTTGTGAGGAGTGGAAGTGGAAACTGGGGGTGTTTAGCCTGGAGAAAAAAGGAAGCCCAGGTGTGACCTTATCACTCTCTACATCTACCCAAAAGGAGGCTGTAGCCAGGTGGGGGTCAGTTTCTTCTCACAGGCAACCAGTGACAGGACAAGAGGACCTTCCTGCCTTCTGGAAGGCCCCTTTATCCAGCCGACCTCCTGCCATCAAAGAAGTTTTCAATACCAACCTCCTCTTCTCCAATTATGCTCAGTGAGGGCTCTTCTGTCCATTAATAGCCTGGACTTAGCCCATTCTCTTGCCTGGTTTATTACCTACTTCCTTGGGATCTTTCTTTGCTCCTGGCAGAAGTGTCTTCTTGTTGTTTCAAGGATTTCCTCTGCACAAACCATTCCTCTGCTGCTTCATAATTTCTGCTGCTTTGTCCCTAGCTATTCTGTCTTTTAACCTTCCTATTACTGGTCTGTTTGTTCCCAGTTTTGCCCAGTACCCAGGTCCTCAAGCCTTTCACTCACGTTCACGTTTCTGTCTTTGAGCCTCATTCCTTTGCACCCTATCTGCTCCTGCCACAATTCCAGCTGCATTTGGAAAAAATGAGTCCCTATCAGGGGTGACTGATTGCTATTGTGCAGAGAGTTTCATCATATAATTTACAAAACACTGGAGGGACAGTGGTTTTACCAACACTAGTAGGCAATCCCAGAGATTGCACAAAGTCCCAAAATTCTTTAAGAAACCTTGAGAAGAATTTCTGAAAAATCCAGTACCTCAGTTTCATTGGTATGTTCTCTGTGTAAGGTCCTCTTCCTGTGTTTACATTCTATTACTGTATTACTGATTGGAAAAAGGAGTGTGGTTGTCTTGATAAGGAAGGGAAGATGGGAGAGCAGCTAGACTGCTGTTTGAATCTTTTTGAGGCACAATGTTCTCATGTGGCTCTGTGTAAATAATGGTGTTTTTCTGTGCTTCCATTCAGTATGAAATGAGTGAGGTGGTTTTCTTTCCTCGCTGAATTGTTGTAAGGGTGAATATATTACAGGTTTTAAAGGGCTCTGTCACTACATCAGTGTGGCACCTAAGAAACAAACATAATTTATTACTCTTATCCCCAAAGCCTAACAGTTTTCTGGTAGCATTAAGCAAAAATGTTTTCAATAGGTTTGTTTAGCATATATTCCCTTTTCTTTCACATAGTAATTGTATTTACGTATTCCTCACGCATAATTACAGAAATATGCTACAATATCTGATGGGATGGAGAAGACCCAGGTTCCTGCAGCTCATGAAAGGTCATTAGAGTGATTTAGATTTCCTTTGGCATTAAATAGGGCTGTTTATTCTGTCAGTAAGAATATTTTGTAAACATAATTCATATTCTGAATGAGTATGGATATCACACATATGAGTCTCCTGATTTTCTTTCCTCTCAAAAAAACCATGAAGAGTGTGAAATCCAGAAAAATACCATGGGCAGCACTCCAAGTCCTTGTGTACTTTATAGGAATATTAATTTTTGCAATTGCTGTTGGGATTTCATATAAATAAAGAGGTTTCAGGGTATTCATGGAGGTCACATTTTGGTGAGAACTTCTTGTAAATGCTACTTAGAGGCTACTGGCCTTAGTCCAATACCTTAAGAGACTTCTCATTTGGCTTCACATTTTTGTCAGATATAAACGAGTCTCATAGAAGCAGATCAATTTAAGAACAATCTGGTTTCTCCTTGCCTCACTTCTGAAGGCTTAAAACCCAACACATAATGTTTAAATCCTTGCTCTAACCTGCAGTACCATGTATGTTTCCCCCCAAGGAAGAAATGGAGGGATTGCTGCTTTTTTCTAAATCAAGTTAATAAAAACTTCTATTGTGATTTAATTCACTGTGGGAGATTGCTATAAATTGCTACAAATGTGATTGCTCAAGGTGCCAGGCACCTGATGCACAGACGTGTTTGGATATTGCAAGTGGTCAGAAGCACTAACCCTTTGCATATGATATCTGACAAAAAAACCCAGGGTGAACAAAGGACCCTCACATATCCACTTCTCTCAGTGTAAGGATGTTGATAAGTGCAGTTGAATTCTTTTTTAAAACTAAGAAGAATGAAAGAGGACAAGGTCGATACTTTCCCAGAACTTTATGGTAGATTGTGTTTGTGCCATTTTTCTCTAATGAACATGTGGAAGACTGGTAATAAACTAACAGTTTTTCATAAAACAGTTCCCTTTTCATCACACAAACAAACATTGCTTGGTTTTCAGATGGACTGATGAAATAAAAAAGAATTGATTGTTCTTGATAAAAATCAATCAGTATAGCATGTTACAAGGACTTTGAAGTGCATTCCACATAGAAAATACGTCATACTTTGAATCTGCCAACCTTGAGAATACGTCCTTAATTTTTAGCCAGGCATTTTAGCACAATGGATAAAAATAGGCATTTAAGTAACCTGGAAAATTAGCTTTGCAGAGAGCAACTCTAGGCCATTTATAATCACAGAAAATAAAGACAGCAACAACTTCCCCAAAGATTTTGTAGGTACTGGAGACATGAAGTATTTTGTGCATTAATTATTGTATTTCATATTGCAAATCCCCTGTAAACTTTTGGGAGGCTTTCCCTACAGCCTGCCGCCTGTCCCGTGGCATCAGAAGAGGCTGCAATGACTGTGGTGTGGAAGACACAGTGTTGATAGGGCTGCTACTGAGAAAAGGAAATCTTTTGGAGCATCCATAGAGTCTGAGGCTGGAGAATTTTGGCTGGAGGGGGTGCCCCTGGACATGCACTTTACTATTTCAATCTGTTGAAAACTCATAATAAGAAGGTTTAATCACATCATTTGGAAGTACTCTTTATGAAGAACGACATGTCTTCATAACAGTTTAGCTCAGAGTTGTCCAGTTCAGAGAGCTTTGGGCATCTACGGTTCCATAGTATAAATGACATTGAAAAATAGGGGAGGGATGTCTTTCTGCCTTTCTCCCCTCCCATTTCTTTAATTTGAAGTTAAGTCTAGGGGCAGGAATTTTATGCTCCAGGCTTCATGCCCTTTAATTTTTGCTCAGGTCCTGGCAGAAACTGCTACATCTGGACACCCCTCTGCTGATCTCCCATCTGCCCTTTGCTGCTTTTGATGGGAGTCGGGCACCCAGTTGTGGCAGCAGCAGGGAGGTGGGCAGGACAGGTATAAGGGAAGGGTTTGACAAAGGCTTGTCTGGAGGGAAAAGCAAATCTCCCCGGTTTCCACTGCCTGAAAAGCCCATGCTGCTACCTCAGCTCTCCCGGGCACACGGGCAACACAGAGAAGAGCACATCAGAGTTACAGAGTTACATTCTCCTGCCCTGCCCTGCTGCCTGACAGCTATGCACACAAAACATAACACTCCGGGATACCCTGCTACTATCACAATAGCATTCAGACACCCCTCATGCATGCCCTTCCAACCCCCCTACACCAGCAGCCCTTGCTTGCCTCTCCAATGTACTCCGAACAGGCAAAGTTTGTGCTTATCTGTGTCTTTCCATAATGATGTTTGTGGAAGGGCAGATTAACCATAAACTGAAATTAATTAGCATCTAAAATTATTTGAAAAATGCAAATTAGTCCATCAAATCATTTAGAATGTCATGCATGGTGCAGCACAAAATTTGGCAGGGAGAAGGAGTGATTATCACAGGTAGGCAAGCCAGCAGATGGCCGAGTGCTCTGAAACAGTGGCTGTGAGAAAAGGATGTTGTTCATAGCTCCTGGACTGCCTCTTTCCATGTTGATAAACAACTATGAATACAGTAATGAAAATGCCAACCAGCTTTTTGTTGTACTGGGGCATTAACATAACACTGATTATCTGCATAACCACAGTACTACCATGTACTTATCTCTGCAGGGTCAACTTCAACTTTAATATTTCCAAATCTGTAAATGGGAGCTGGTAAAGGCAGGTGTGGTTTTAGTGGGAGAGTAATGATGCCTATTATTTTGCACATTTGCTATTCCTTGGTGATTCAATGAATTAGAAAACATTTTAACTGTGAGTAATACTATTGTTCCTAAGGGAACGGATGATGGCTGTGTAGAAATGTGCACAGTGTCTGGTGCACACCGAGAGTGGTGGTGTTCCTACAGTGCAGGAAAAAGACCTAAAACCAGATGGGATCAATCTCAGAAAAGAAACCGGGGCATGAAGCAGGTGGCAGATGAAACTGCCTGCGTAAGAAAGCTCAGATGGTCAGATCTGCAAATATGCTGTGCTGGGGAGGCTGGACCTTCATGCCAGGACCCCTGGCACCTGTATTTCATCTTACAGTCTCCCTGAATTCAGCCTGGGTTCAGAGTGCACACAAAACCCTCTGGTCCCCTTCTGTCCCTCCCACAGCCTGCGCCAGGAGGATGTAAAGACCTTCAAAGGACAATCATGGGTCCTTGTGACTGCTTGAAGTAACCTCAAAAATGGGGGAGAAAAAGCCTTCTTGGGAGGAGAAATAGGAAGAAAGGTTGCTGCAGTGCTGGCCCTCATGACATCCTTCCTGCTAAGAGCGCAGTCAGTCAGCAGTCTCAGATTTGAAGGTGTCCCATGGATCAGACCACACTCAGAGCAGACACCACAGAGAAACCTTCTGGAGTCATGCCTGACTCTGATAGAGGCTGCAGTACCCCTGAAGGAAAAAACGCTTCTGCTTGAAGGCAGGAGGATAAGATGGAAAGTGTCCCATATGAGGCTTTTATTTGAAAGGGACAGTGCTTGCATTTCCTCTGACCCATAAAGCACACATCCCACAAGCCAGACACCCAACGCGATGGTTACCACCACACTTGGCGTAACCTTCCCTGGAGTAGGGCCAATATGTAAAGTGTTCTTAAGCATTCATATCCATTGATATCTGTGGAGATACTCAAAACCTGACTGGACGTGGTCCTGGGCAACCTTCCCTCTGTGACTCTACTTGAATGGGGGGGCGGGGGGTTGAATTAGGCAATATCTAGAGGCCCCTTCCAACCTCAACCTTTCCAACTCTTAGTTTAGAAGCTAACATGAAATATAGTGATAAAAAACCGCCTGCAAGAGGTTTGGAAAATGCTTTGAAAAACCGAGTAGATAAAGTGTCAGGTGGTCAGCGTGATGTTCCCACAGCCTAGATTTATGGCATCATATATTTGAAATCAGACTTCTCTACGTCTGGCTAAGTGAAAAAAGCAGTTCTGTCATCAAGAGCTCTACAAAAAGACAAATTACTTCTATGGCTGAGAGCACATAATCTTCAAGTTCATTTTTAGGACTGGAATCTTGTATCAAAAGAATA
Source organism: Oriolus oriolus (assembly GCA_013400235.1). Taxonomy (NCBI): domain Eukaryota; kingdom Metazoa; phylum Chordata; class Aves; order Passeriformes; family Corvidae; genus Oriolus; species Oriolus oriolus. The sequence continues at coordinate 557,062 of VXBT01002858.1, forward strand.
TAAACCTCATTATTTCATCTCTTCTCAATCTGAACAGAAGAATACTGCCTAACACGCTAACACGTGAAAACTTTGAGAAATCAGGATTGTGCTAATCAGTATCTCTTCAAGCAAAAAATGTATTGTCAAGAGAGTAGCAGATTATGGAGCTAACAGAAGATATATTAACATACAATTAATGTTCAATATTATTTATACCTTTACTTAGGATTTATCCTTTCACAGTGGAACATGTAGTGAATAATTCTCTTTCTCTATGTGATGTCCATATAATAAATCTTCACTTAGGTGAAAACAACCTAAGAGACCCTGTACATATTTCATGTGAGTTTATGGATTGTTTTGCTATTATTTTTTTATTGATGCCTAACTTGCAGGTTTCTCTAGCTTCATAGGCCTTCTGTAAGTGTGCTTAGTTTTAATTATCAGTACAAACAAAAGGTGACACTGGAGTCCTGAATTTGGTTTGGGTTTTTGTAGTAATATTCACAACAAAAATGTGAAAAATTAGAAAAAGGTCAATCTGACCTGTCAGTACTGACTGTTTCTAGGTTTTTTGCGAGAAGCTTCTTTAAAAACTTTGCACAACCTATCTGCATGATATAAACTGATTAATAATAAACTGCTCTTTTTAAAAGACTTCCTGCAGGTCCATCAGAAGACTGTTTTCAGATAATCAGAATTTTCTCTCCCTGTGACCATTTCCTTTGAAACCTCAAATAAAAGATAGAAAAGCAGTAAATATAAATGAAAGAGACAAGAATCAGAAGCAGCTATGAGATCTCATAGCATAAGAGGTTTCTTTCTCACAAGTGACAACATTCATTACCACAACTATTTAAACCTGAGACTCAACTAAGGCTTTCAAAGTGCTTTTAAATTATTGATTGAAAGGCAACAAGGAGCAACCAATGGTTGAATATGACTTTACACTGCAAACGTAACAGTAATTTAAACTGCAACCCACTAATCGGTGTTTAAAAAGGGGTATTTAATGGAGTCAGGGCTTGCCAAATAGGGAGGCAACCCTCAGCCTTGCAAATTACTGATTTCTCTCTCATTTTAAATGCTTTTTATCCCCATTGCTCAGACTAACATACACAATCATTGCTGTCAGGCAGTAATGATGTTTCTGTTCAACACACTCTTTGACAGGCAAAAGTCAATGCAACAGCATTTGTCAAAGGAAATGAGATGCTACTAAATCCTTTGAGGCAGCATTTGTCCCCTTCCCGACCCAAAGAAAGTGAACAAAGGAAGATTGTCTAAGGAAATCGGAGACGGGACTGGTGCTGGTAAGGTCTAATGTATATACACTTAAAAAAAAAACCCCTCTCTGCTCTGGGTATGACTGCAGTCAGCATTACTCTGGCATCAAGGTTGATAAATTAAAATTATTGGGTATTCTGTTTATTTCTGAATTCCATAAGACCTCTACTGATTATAAGAAGGCTTGTGCATATCCATGACACTCAATTATATTCTCTTTTAGAATATAATTTCCCTCATTGCTTTATTCTCCATTAGACAGGAGTAGAGTGTGTGTGATTAGTAACTAGTGTGTGTGATTAGTAACCAATATCTGCTGCAAATTCTTGGTTTAGGATTTGGATCTATGTATAGTTAAAATCAGGACTGTATTCTGAGGCCTTATGTTCAATTTTATCACCAAAATTGGTGCATTGTCTATAACTAAGCTTAGGTTCTCTGGGTTTCAGTCAGGAAATATAAACTCTAAAAATCCCATTTTGTTATTGGATTGTTCCCAGCCTACAGAGTAAGGAGAAGTATTCATTCTGATAAGGACCCTTACTGTGTTTGCATTTTAGTGATCCTCTGGCAAGGATAGGGTAAGGATTACGGGTGGGAATATAGTTAATATTGGAGAAATCTAAATACACGAAAGACTATTATACTACATGTTTCCAGAGATGAATAGAAAAATTTTTAGTTATTGCAATCTAGTAGAAGATTTTTACCCAAGGTTACAAGTTCAGGATCATGGTTACATTTCAGCAATTCAAGAATCCCATAAAGGTCCAAAAATCAGGAAAAGAACAAATTGGGATTGGGCATTATATTCTGTTTTACAGTAGGCTGATAAACAGAGAGCAATAACATTAGTGTCAAGGATGCAGTTAAGGCTGGGGTTTGTAAAATAGAAAACAGCAACCATCAATTCTGCACATTCCGAAAAGATAAAAAGAAAATAGGTACAAGATTAAGGCCAAGCCATTAATCTCATGCATTTACATGGAGTGTCTGTATCTTAAATTCTGAGCTGGAGTCAGGGTTCAGGCTTTGGAGCATGTAGCATAAAAAGTTGTACTTGTTGCTGGGTTAGTTAAAGCCTTTGGCATGGGAAAAAAAAAACCATAAATGCCAATAATATTTTTATGCTATTGCATTATTTGATTCCCTATGCATCTTGACTGACTACTAAATTTAAGATGACAAGTGAGTGAACCCAAGCATCAGTCCCTAGAGCTTACCAGAAACTTGTTAACTCTTTCCTTACCTGTTACAAATAAAAATCTTCAAGACAAATTTCATGTGTGATTGTAGAGCTAGATTACTCCATGGGGATTTTCTCAAAGGTCAGGATTAGGCAGGAGTGCCGAGGACAGTACGTCTGTCTCTTTCTGCCCAAAACTGTCTCCTTATCCTGTGCACCCATTTTCTCCTGCTTTTATTCCTGTGCACACAAAACAAGACTTGCATTGCTGTTATGAAAATGTCAGCTTTAAATATTTCTGTCTCTAATCCAAGAGAGTAAGAGTTCTCAAATGAAAGACACATAGCTACACGAAATTTGATACGGATGAAACTTTGCAACTGAAGTTAAGTCTGCTGCTTTAAATCTCATCTGAGTCATCGGGAGCAGCGAACATTTTGAAGGCAGAATCTTGAGGGAAAGTTCCTGAAAAGTCCATCAATTTAATATAATGGCAAAAGCTGAGTGAAGAAATGATAGCTTAAAGTAATTCAATTGAAAGCATGCCCTTAGAACAAGGATGAGGTTGCTAACTTACTCTTTTGGTCTAATAGCACAGAGCACTTCAGAAATGCCCAAATGCTCAAATGCCCAAAACTCAAATTCAGCAAAATCCTTCCTTGACCCAAGAAGCTTGAGATGTCCTGAAGGGCTGAGGCAGACAAGTGAGCTCTGCACTGAACAAATTTAAAGGGAAAAAGAATAAAATCTGGACTCACAGCTCCAATGATTTAAATGTAGATGAAACACCTGAGGTTACTTAGAAGGTGGGTAACCCAAAACTGTGACCTTCATAAGTGCCCTAAATGCACCTAAGGAAAAAAATACTGGTATTTGCAATACCAAGGTAATTTAAAAAATAGAGAAATCCATATGGATGCCCGAGGTATTTTTCAGTGTGTGATCCTCTTTCGGCTTTCCATCACTGAATGGGATACTGCAATCGCATGGATACAGCTGCAACAAAGCTGCTCTGGCAGCACAAGTTACAAAAACACCACCGTTTATAAATGCCTTACACCTGTTATTGAAATCCCACATATTTAAAGCAAAATCTATTTTTTTCAGAATAACTACTCCATGAAATCTGTCTTCAAATTCTGTTTCACTTGACTATAAATTATCTTTATTATGCTGTACATGGAAATTGAGAACTTTTCTTTGTCTGTGTGCTTGAATTAAAATGAGCCAGAGAGTCTTTTTCAGACAGCTACGCATTTTATCACTCCACTACCTTTTCTTAAGGTGAAAACTCTCCGAGCCACAAGTACAGGCTGTGTATTTCATACTATACACCAAGACACACTACAGCGGGAGAAACCTCTAATTTTGCTATGATACCAGACAGCACCTCTAACACAATTTAATGATGACAGTAGTCATCATTACTCAGGGGACTGATGAAAGGAATGTATTTTTCAGCCTCTTGGAAGTTAGTCTCAAAACACGTGATGGAAATTTTTTATCGTCAGATGACTGTAGGCTGTTGGTACCACACATGGCAAAGGCTGGTTTTAATCAGTTTCTGTCACACTGAATCCTCTGCTGTGCTTAACACGGCAGAAGAAATTCCAGGGGCCAAAGAGTTACTGAGGAGTAAGTACCCATATGCATACAACCCAGGTTGTAGCTCTTCAGTATCAAAGCTGAGCTTCTTCCAGTGACCAAAATGAGGAGTCTTCCATTATCAGGTGCTACAGGATAGAGGTTCTGCAACTCACCAGAGCATTGTGATGGCATAAGGCACTAATTTGAACTCTTTGTGCATGGGTTTTACAATGCATTTGCAGGCTGCCATGTTCACAGATATGAATGGTTATCCTAGTTCTCCGAATATGCTACCAGAGCTGTATCCTTTAAGCCTTCATTGCCCATATACATGGATACATGGCCATCTAGCTTTGTGGATAAACAGGAAAAAAACCTGTGTGTATGTGGTCCATACTGAACAAGCAAAATAAGCACATTTTTAGGATTTAGTAATAGGCTGAGCAGTCAGTTTTGCATTCATCTGAAACCTTCAGAAATGCTGAGCAAGGTGTCTAGCTCTCTAGACCATTTTATACATTTTGAAAACAGCAAAACACCCGCCTGCTTGCAGCTGTCTGCGTGTCAGTGTGGAAAGTTCACTTCTGCTGTAGAATCAATAAAGGCTTCAAACACCTAACTCAGGAATTTTGAGGTACACTGAGAAGATTAAATAAGCAAAATACATTTTTACTCCTTTTTTCTAAACTGAGGAGCTATTTTGCCACCTTCATTACTGCAGCCGCACTGTCACCCAGCTATGGGAGCTGTAGACACTCAGTGGAAGATTCTCCAGAGAAACATTAATTAATTGCATTTGTTTCAAATCAATAGGAAAATATGTCCATAATCATAGAGCAGGAAACTCACTACTCAGAGGAAACTGATAGCAGGAGTTTTGGAGAGCATTACTCACACCCCTTGTCAGCACGTGTGTCGGTGGTATGCAAACATCTGAACACTCAGCTTTTGCAACTACATGTTGGTGACAACACTGTCGAACTATCTGTATGTGTTTTCATTCAACTAGCTGTGCTCATAAGGAAAAACAGTCCCCAGCAGCTGTGTTCCATGCATGTGCCATTAATAAGCTATGCCTGGAAGAGCATTATTGGGTTTCATACCATGCAGTCATTCTCAGACATGCTCTATAATCACACTGATGCTAGTGATTAAGTCTTTAATGCTCAATTACATCACAGCCTTGGCTGAAGTAACTGGATGGTGTAGTGGTCAAAGTCTTGACTCAGCCATGTGAGGTTAATTGCATAGGACTACAAAAGATATGAGTCTAACAAGGAAGTATTGTAGTTTAAATGCATAGGTTTTTTTTTCAAGTTGCAGTTTGACAAGGTTGGCTGCAATAAATTCTTTTCCCTCTTTGTTGGAACAGAAAAGATTCAAGAGACCCAGGCACTGTATCAGTTGAGTATCAGGCTACCTGGATCCTGCCTCAAAAGCATTTGACCACAAAAAGCAAACATAAGCTGACAGAGCCAAATTTAACAACCTGTGAAACTCGCCGCACAGAAGCACGATGCACTGTCACACGCACACTTGCTGTCCCCCTCAGGAACCCAGCATCCCCTGCCACCTGGGAGGGCTGGGAGGGCTCCTGCCTGCAAGAGCTCTTTCCAGAGACCTGTTTCTGTGAGATTTGTCACAGCGTGATGTAAAGAAAACATTTAGATTATATGCATGGTTGGAGTACAGAGAGCTAATCCCTTAGGAGTCTTGATTTGTCTGTGTTTCTAAAGAACCTGGAGATCCTCAGAGAAAAATTGTAAGAAGTAGTGCAAGATAATTCTTGTAAGCATCAGTGGAGGAAGGGGAGTCACATTACCCTGGTTTCTGTCAGTTCACACGTCAGAATATTCTAATTATTCACACTTAGCTCTGTATTGAAAAAACATAACACTTTGAATATTTAATCTTTTTTTCCCCGAGTCTACACCTAGACACATTTCAGCAGACTTAAATTCAGTGCATAGTTTCCTGTCTCTGAAAGGAAATCTTGCTGTATCTTTTAACACATTAACTTCACTAGCCCCAGATATGTCTAAGAAAGTATTCGAAGGACAGAGAGTGTCAGATTTGTCAGTGCAGGAGGCACTTGATTCAAAGACTCTTTTTTTAAAAATAAAATTATATTAAAAGCATGGAATAAATCACCTAGTGGAGCAGCTATCTTATTCTGGGAGAGGCTAAATAGGGTGCTGGTAGGTAGTGATAAATTGGAACTTGATTTTGTGCTCGTATTACCTACAGAAAAAACATCAGAACTTCTGAGTCTTATTGCATTCATTCACTAATCCTGGCTCCCTGCTTACCTGCAGTGAGAAATACAAGCCTTGGGGGACAGGATCTGATCACAGTTTAAGCTCATTTCTATGTACTCACTGCCTCTAGGAAAGGCAGAAGTAATATAGTTACCCCAAAACGTGCTGGAAGTGCTTCTGCAATAGCATAATCACTAAGTGTAATTTAATTCTACTTCTGATCTGTTTTTCTTTGCCATCCAGTTGAGATGATGTTTCCTGAGAAAAAAAACATGGTTTCCCTGGCATACCTATTAAAATGGGACAATGTTAGAGACAACTTCTTCTTCTCCAGATGACCAGAACCTGGTCTTTTCTCTGGAGCCACAGAACATACTCTTCTCCCCCACTTACCCCAAAAAACCCAGGAAAATACTTGGGAAAAAAAAAAAGGAAAAAAAAAGAAAAATAATAAAGGCACATCATTGCCTGAAATCATGTGTGTTTTAGGGAATTCTACAGAGTGGATGTGTCTGACATACACATCCAAAACTGGCAAGTTTAACAAGAAAGCAAACTCAAAAAGAGCAGGAACCTGAAGGAAAGTGGAGCCTTCCTTCATTTCTCTTTCTGAAGTACAAACAGCTAAAGTTGTTTGTGATTGAAGACAGGACAAAATACTTGTTTCTTTTCCTAATACAATTAAAATTATCAAATAGTAAATAAACCAATAGTAAATCAACCACTGCTAAACTATTGGAGACCAATATATTAGTGCTTAAAAGTCCAGTCAGACTGTATGATTCATATTTCCCAGAACAACTATATCACACTGTAACAGGCAATGGAAGGATGTCTTGTAGGGAGCCTAAAATTGTCTTTTCTCCAGGTGATCTTATGTGAACTTTTTGTACTCCAAATAAAAACCTTTATTCTTCAGGATTTACCAATGAGTTCAGAGAGAAAAGCAGACTGGCACTAAAAAGAAAAAAAAAAGTGCTGTACACAGAAGGAGAGTCAAATTAGAAGGGTAGAAAAATCACCTTTGATTTCTCCTTTAATTTGACTGTAGAATTTTGACAGGAAGTTCCTGAGAGCTGCCAAGAATATAGTTCAATTCAATCAGAAAGCAACTATTTTTTGCTTTGCTAGCAAAATACATTCACAAGGAAAATTTCAGGGTTGTAGGAACTGTATTTTCTGCCCCCTTAAAAACCCCCAAAAAGTGACAATGCTAGGGCTTTGGTCCAAAAGTGTATCAGGTACCATTGTAACAATATTATGGTATGGATGACTGAATTACAGCCTCTAGGAGTCTTCTTTTTTCAATTACTGGTATAGATACAGCCAAAATGTCCAAGGGTTGCTCACATCTAAGCTCAATGTTCTGCGAAGGCAGGCTACAGTTATTACAAGGCTGACTTCCTCTGCTAGCATATTACAATGAAATAATTCATTTGAGTTAAGCACATCTCTGTTTCTCTTTGTAAACAGGCTCAGTAAACCACTAATGCCATATAATCCCACTCATGGCAAAAAATTTTGACTTGCTCAAAATTTAAGACTTACTCCCTTTCAGAGATACATATGTAGTTCTAAAAAGTCATGATTTTTTCCCAATCCTCTTTTAGATAATGAGATGAGATTTGTTCTGACATTCTAATATCCTAAAACTGTGAAATATTCCATGCTAACATTCATCTGAGTCTTGCTGAATTTCATCCCATTTATTTTAGATAGGCACAGTTTGAATCACTCTTCCTGCAACACAGTGTTTATAATCTTCAAACACTTGATCTTTATTCCTTCTAGTTACTGACTTTTTGGTGTGTGCTTATGTAAAAGTTCCTTATTGTGCCACTATAAAAGAATGATTTTGTTGCTTCTCTCCAAAATTGAAATGCCTCCAACTTACTTAAGTATTTCTGGTGTTATCCTAATTAATATTGTTCTTTAAGTGGTGACTAGAGTTAGATATCTGAAAGAAAAAATTTAGTTTTCATGGGTAATGAAAAAATGTTTCTGGCAAAGTCACCAATTTCTCCTTGGCTGCACTTCTGCTATACTATTTGACATCTCTCCTGGATAACCAAGGATGCCAAATATTTCCATTCTTCTGAATTGTGAAGCTTTCATAGTGTCTTAAAGTATTCAGCAGAGGTGTTTTCCTAATTTTGTCATAGTTTTATTAGACAAAAAAGTGTGATTTCTTGGCGCACTAAGATCAATAAAGTAAAGTTTCCACATGTTCCTTAGAAGATGCTATTTTAGAGTAAGGCAATGTAAACGTAGGCAACATATATACACTGATCACACAACTGTGGCTTGGATAAATTTTTTTCATAACTAGGTTTATTTTTTCCTCCATTCCATTACACAAATCTCCTTTAAAATAAAAACACAGCCATCTGTAAAAGATAAAAAAGAGGTAAACATACCCTCTCAGAATATCTTTTTTTTTCTTCTTCTGTGTGCGTGGGGATTTTAGTGACAGATGCCTTTTACATTCCTGACTACCCCACAAGAAAGAACAGCAAACTAATTCTACAGTGCTTGAAGTTGAGACCTTCCCATCTCATCTGACCTCTAACAGGCAATTTCTATCAAAGACTGCACCTCAGTCTTCCTTGCTCACAGTACCCAGTGAGCTCTGGTGCACACCAGTCAGAAAGAACATGGATGGTCAGTGGGAAGGGCCAGTCATCCCATCATGTCAATGAATCACAGAATTACAGAATATGCTGAGTTGGAAGGGATCCATCAGGATCCCGGAGTCCAAGCCCCAGCCCGGCACGGCACCATCCCCAAGAGTCACACCGTGTGCCTGAGAGTGTTTTCCAAACGCTTCTTGAGCTCTGTCAGGCTTGGTGCTGTCACCACTTCCCTGGGCAGTTTGTTCCAGTCCCCAAACACCTGTGTGTAAACACCTTCTTAAAGTGAAGAACTTTTCTCTAATGTCCAACCTAAACCTCCCCTGACACAACTTCAGGCCATTCCCTCAGGTCTTATCACTAGACTGAACTCAGTTATACAACTAGACAAAAAACCTGCTGTGAAGGACAGAGAGAACAAACAGCAAAAAAAGCTGGTGCCATTCCCCATTTGCATTTCCCCCACCCCTTCTAAGTTTCTCAGGGTATTGTGAAGAAGTAACCAAGGGGCAGCTGGCAACCCAGATGCAATAAAGCTCGGAGTGAAAAGAGAAGAAATATCAGATATGTAAACAGTGTGTTTATATTTCTTGAGATGTAAATATCATTTATAAAACTTGCCCAGAAGTTCAAAGTCTAGCAAAGGACAGTAATGAACATCTTCAACACTGAACCACTAAATTAAATATGACATTAATGGGAACCATTTAATGTATTTCAGATCTGCTTTGATGGGCATTTTAATTAGATTGTTGATCTGCTGCTGACAGCATCAGAAAACCAAGGCTTGAAGTACAGAACCTCGTCAGATGTAGCTGGATCTCAATTTCTATGCATAATTAATGAGATAAGTTTTTCTCTGGACACCGCTTGTAGGAGGGTAATTTGATTCACATGTCAGGCACATGGGTATTCACTGGCAGCTCTCCAGACTGTGACCTGAGCACAAGGGCCTTTTCCTCTGCTGGGCTCCAGCGGTGGGCTGCTGTGACTGCTGTGACAGTCTCTCCCTGATTACAGGGCTAATAGGTAACTGGTGTGATTTAAAAGTCTGTTGTTTGTCACTGCATGTGTAGACAAAAAGGTTAGATGAATTCTAATGGCAAGAAGGGTAAAGGTTACAAATACCTCTCATAAACAATCAAAATTCCAGCAGAACTAAAACCTTTTACAAGAAATTGTACCCTACCCACTTTGATTTCATATACAGGATGACATTTTCCTCTGTCTTTCTAGAGACTTAAGGAGGTTAAAGTCAAGCTCTTTTAAACTCAAAAGAAAAAAAGGAAGGAGAGTAATTTTTCTATGACTGTATTAGATAGATACTTCTGAATGACTTTGGAACGGTAGGAAAAATAAACCTTAAAAGCCTTAATACCTCCAAAGGGAAACTACACCATAACTTCATCATTGCAAGTACATGGATAGTCACTAAGCCTTCGGAAATGCACACATATATTTCAATTTATAATGTAACATTTGACTGTCAAAGAGTTTTAAAGTCAGCCTGTCCACAAAAGTTGAGGCATTGAGCAGACAGAATTTGTGCCACCATCTTCTGTTACCTAGAAAATTCTGGCAGACCAATGGCTTTTACTGTAAAGCTCCACTACTGCAATAGGCATGATTTAAAGAACTCCATCTTCCTTTGCTAGGAGAGCAAATATCAGCTCAGTAATAAATAAGAATGAGACTGAAAACAAAGCGAGTAATTTCAAAGGGTCATTTATACCTTCGGTGCTGTGCCTTGTACTTGTCATCCAGCCTCAAGAAAGGTTCAGTAAGAATTATGAGCAAAGACTTTTGGAGAATAAAGCTTTCCATACAGCAGAAGTATTAAAAAAATGTCCTAAATGCTATTTCATTAAAAAGATCAATGAAAATACGGCACGATCCATTTATTCAAATGAGAACCTAGTTCATAGCAAATCCATTATAAATAGTAAGCACTTCAAACTTCCCTTCAGTATTGTCTTACGGAACATACTGGATGAAATCTTCAAAATCAGTAGCAACATAGAGAAGTTAGTCTGGAAATCTCCATTAAAGCTGTCTCATAAATCAGAAAAAAAGGCTTATGAAATTGGAAAGCTGGCAATGAGACACAATGCAAAAAAAGCTGATTTGCTTTTTAAACACAATTCTTAAGCTCTGAAACTCTTTGTCATAATATACAAATAATTAGTTAGGATTCAGATAAGTGAATTGAGCTTCTGTAGCTAGCTAAGGCCTTTAAGTCCCATGACATAAATCAGAATATCATGCCATATGTAAGAAAAGGGGGAAAAGCAGAATATATGTAAAATCAAATGTTGGCTGTACAATTCATAAGTCTGAGAGACTCCATTGCTCCCTGCTCTTCAGCAAAGTCCACTGCTTGTAATAATCTCTTTCTTCTACAAACCTGAAGAAGATAACCAGCTGTTATTATGTTGTTTAGTGTTTTGTTTCAGGCCTGGAGTGCCATTCTGAAGCAAATGTCCCCATCATCTCCAGACCTCACCCTAAACACCTCCTTCTGTGGCACTAGTGACACCAAGACCCTTTCCATTTTTTTGGAGTGCACTTGACAGCATTTGGCTGTGGCTATGCACCTATTACCCAAATTCCACTACCATGTGAACAGACTTCAAATGTTAGGAAAAGACATGATGAGGGAGCGTCTTCAGTGCAGATGGGCATGGGGTTCCGTGAGATGAAGTGCTTGGCATTGCAGGCAGCAGGTTAAAAATATCCAGAATAGGTTGAGAAAAACAGCAATCCTTTGGAGATGTACTGGTGCAGGAGCTCCAGCTTTTTCAAATCCCACATTAAAGATCCTGTGTATAAAAGGCAACACTGTCCTCTTGTTAACAACTTGCCAGGTGCACAAGTCTGGTACACCAGACTAGTCTATTGACCACTTTCATCTACTCTTCTTTCTTCTCTTTTCCCATTCATTGCCTTTCTTCTTACTCATTTGCACATCCCTCTGTCAGAAGACTCCCTCTTTCTGATTTTCTTGCCCCGTTTCCACTCACTGTGCTTCTGCAGAGGATGTAGAGATGAAGGAAATATATGTTGTACACAGGTCGCTATAACATGACCCTCAGAAAGAAAGGGAAGGAAGTATTTTTTCCCTTCAAGAAATGAGCAGTAACTATTATGCTGTGAGTAAAAATGAAGTAAGGGCTTGAACTGACTTGTAATCTTTAAGATTAAAGACTTTGCGCACAGCAATTGATGTTTTCTTCAGGTAAAACCCTAGGTCCTCCATTTATACGTTTTTGCTTTATCTCTTCATCTTATCCCCATTTGAATTTTCCTGACTTCAGGGGTGTTGGATAATTAAAACACCGACATGAAGTACATTATTAACCCAACCAAATATGACTTGAACTACTAAAAGGAGTAAGTGGCGTGCAATCATCAGACTAGCAGCTGAAATCACCATTCAGTTAACAGTTGTGTACGTTATTCTATTAACGTAATGTATTTGAAAAAAGTTCCACATTTCAACCTGCATCTCAGCCTGGAGGAGGGATGGCTGAAAGAGATGGAGCACCACGGGAGTACATTGCATAAATACTTACCTTATTGCAGTAAAATACTTTAGATCTGAAATATTCTGTCAACCATATTTTAAAAAAGGCAGAGGAAAATGAAACACCAGGCTGCCACATATCGGCTCTTCTGATTTTTTAACTTGGCTGTCTAAACTAAAACTTCATTATTATTTAATTTGCTTTTTTTTTTTTTAAATTTAAATGAGAGTCTTTGCCCGTAAGGTGTAGCCTATATTGGTGTTTCAGGAGATTTTGCACCTCTTGCAGCTCCTTTTTCTGGGAAGGGTTTCCCTCTGTAGACTGGCTTGGGCGTATAACTTGTATTAACCCTATCAGCAACTGAAGGGACAGGCGGCAACAAGGCAAAGGATGAAGCAAGTGCACTCGATCAGTGCTGAAGAAGGTCGGACAGTATCAATCCCAGGAAGTGACTGACGGCCTGGGGGACTGGCACGGGAGTGTTAATCCCAGAGAAAACAATTCACAACCCTGTATGAGCATGTAATTATAAAGCAGGGATAAGTGTAGCTTCTATGACTGGAGGAGAATGGAGGCTGACAATGTGAATAATGGGAAGAGGTTTTTGCAGCCTGCATATGTAAAATAAGTATTTCAGAGGAAGCAGGCAGTACCACGGTGCAGTCATGACCTGGACAGCCCCCTGCAGAAAGCTCGGCAATCATCCCTGGCTGTGCACTCCTGTTTGCAGGCAGATACTTCAGGAAAGAAGACTGAAAATTCACCTGCAGCAGAAGACTTCCACCTCTCAGCTACCTTTCTTAGCAAGTGCTGATGTGCTGTAAACTAGAACTCCAATAACATTTCCTGAAGGAAAACAACAGTAGGTGGCAATAGTTTGTGGGTTTTGCACTTTTAGTTTAGTTGGGTCTATTTTGGAGCATTTGCAATAAAAAAGGGGAAGTATCTACATTTGGCACCTAGCATATCAACTAATCATGTAACTACAAACTTCTGCCAGGAGATGAATACTTGTCGATCACTATATACATATTCTATATACCTCAAGGCATCTTTTATTCTTTCACGTTGACCTCATTACAGGAATCTATGAAAGCCTCGAGCTAGGAAACGTCTATCTTCTGTACATGACGCAAACCTGTGAAAAATGCAAGAAAATCATAGACTTCCCAGTTAATTATGGTGAATTATGAGCATTTCGCATCTGCAAAATGCCTTTCAAGCTAAACTGTTATATAACAATTTCCCATCCGAATACCTGCTTTCTTCTGACCCAATGTTAACATATTGATAAATTTAATGCCCATGATTGCAAGAAACAGACAACTATGAACACAGATATCAACTCTGTGTGTGTGGCCCTGAATATACCTTTTTTTTATGAGTAACAGCATCATCACATGAAGTTTATCAATAAATAAATATATATATCTATTTAATGCATGTTCAACAGCAGTACCAAAAATGGTAATCTTAAAAAACTTTAAAAATGCCTGTCGTTGGCCACTCCACTGGCCTAGGTAGTGACTGGTTCATCATGGCTGATAATGCACTCACAGCATAAAATATCCTTCAGCTGGATGCATTTCTCCTGCTTCTTCACCTTTCCTTTACCTTGCACTCCCAGTGGGATCCCACCCACAGTGAGGACATCCTAGTTTGAAGTTTCTGTTTCCTCATACTGCTGTCTTGTATAAAACCAGTGAGAGAGAAGACAAATCACTACACTGGGTTGATGGCAGCTCAGCAACCAACCAGAAAACCCCAGCTTTGGCAAAGTGGGCAGCCCAGTGGTGCCCCGAGGGTCAGTGTCAGAGAATGCTTTCTTCACTGTTTGCATTTACTTACAAAAAACAAATGAATGGGAAAAATTGAGCAGTGATTGTCTCTACTCACGCATGCAGCTGGTAGTAGGCAGATGACAGTAAATTAAACAAATACATAGCTTATGATCTCTACTCCCTGCCTCAGGATAAGCCTTCCAGAAGGTTTTGGTTGATAGGGTATATGTACACTGGTATGAACTGTCCATTTTGATGATAAATTTCCTTTGAGCATCTCAGAGGAATCTACAGATATTGATTAAACTTCATAATGCCCTAAAGTATCTCAGATTTCTGTTCCTATATAACAGATGAGTAGCCTGAAGGGCAGAGAGAAGTTTTGTCCAAGGTCATAAAATGAGATATTGACAAGGTTAGAAACAGGAATCATGGTATGAGTCTTGCTTAAATACAGTGCCTTTCAAGAACAAGAGGACATATACTGCAATCATAGTTTATATTTCCCAAAGCTCTCCTGTATAAAATATACTATAACAACTCACAGAATGGAGAAGAAAATGCACAGCATCATGCAGAGGCATTTTATGAGATTGTGAGAGGGTTTCCAGCCCAATTGTTTTTATTCCTTTTAAATAAGGGAGAAAGATCAGAAAAGCAAAAAGAAAAAACATCAAGCAGTTCTCTTCCAGCTAATAAATGACAGCAAGAACTGGGAAAGGACATGTCACTTTAATCTGCCACAATTTTTCTTTTTATTTGCCAAACATCACACCTAGGGAAGACGAGGATATCTATCTTCTGTTCATGCCAGAATTACCTTAGGCAATTTTCACCTAAACTTCTAGAGCTGGTTGAAATGTTTTCCATAACAAAATTGAAAATGTTTGCAGGATATTTTTATACCTGAATAGAGAATTAAAGTGGATGTACTGTTTTTCCCCTTGCCCCTGAAACCTTGCTCCTCTCTTCCCTTTCTACTTGGAAGTTGGATAAGATAAAATGGATGAAGAAAGTGAGGAAGAAGAAAATTAACAGGATTTGGATAAAATAAAGGGGCATGGGATTTTGAACATTATAACAAGCAGTCAGAAAAAAAAAACCCTCCAGAAATGACATATTAGAGGAATTAACGCCTTGAAATAATGTTTTTCATTGCATTCATACCTAAACATGGCAAAAAGTGTCAGGGTATATGAATCTCCAGCCAAAAATATAAATAAGTAATGTTACAAATTTTCTTTTTCTTGGTATACAATGCTTCCAGAAAATTAATATTTTGCTATTCCCCCTAATTGTGATTACTGGGTGTTATTTTCTTCTTAAATTTAAAAGTAAATTCTTATCCTAAAATATATATAAAAGTTTATGAATTGAGAGTAGTTCTACCAATGCTTCCAAGCTTTTGAAAATGATGAATGTGATTCACCACTTCATTAAACCTCTATAACAAAGTGATGAATCAGGCCTGGTGTTTTAAGTAAGGCACCATTTCTTGAAACTGCAAGCAACTTGTGCACCTTAGGGAAGTCCACTAAGTGATTTCCATTAGTTTATGGACATTTCAGCCTGCAGCCTCCTTTGGGGCTGGATGGTGCCTTTTTGAGGGACTGGATCCCCCTGGGGTCATCTTGCCATATCTCTCACAGGACATCAGCTAGAGTCAGTGCTCTGCTTCCTCCATTGCTCTCCAGCTATGTTTAGGGTATTCAAAAGTGCAAGGTGCAGTGGATCTGCAGTGCCATATTATGTTTATGGCTTCTCAGGGATAGTGCAGGGGATCAGGACTCAAAGGCTATGGGGACACAGTGTCATCCCTGCTCCCTCCTTGTATTTTCACACCCAGTTCCATTATCTGCGTTATTTTCTATTCAAACTTGCACAAAAACATTGCAAAAGCTATTACCTCTTTATCTTACTCCAACTGGAATGCAAAATAATTTGGTTTGCATTACTTATTTACTGTATCACTTGTCATAAATGTTGTGAGGATCACAAAGAGGGAGTAGAGATTGGAGCACATGATGTAGGATCGAAGACTGGGACATCTGGGTTTGCTTGCTCCGGAGAAGAGAAGACAAAGGGAGATTTAATTGCTATCCTCCCCTCCCCAAAGGGACAATACGTAAATTCAGACTCTTCCCAGAAGTGCACAATGAAGAGAAGAGGTGACAGCCACAAGTTGTAAGGAAACTGGACATGAGGAAAAAATTCACCATGAGGGTGGTTCAATGCAAGAACAGATTGCCCAGAGAATCTGGGTATCTCTACTCTTGGAGGTTTTCAAATTTCAGCTGGGAATATTTCTGTGCAGCCTGCTCTGATATTTAAGTTGGCCCTACTTTGAGCAGGAGCTGGACAAAAAGACCTTAAAAGAATTCCTTTAATGTAGATTCTAATTATTTTTTGTGAATGCACCTGAGCATCATTCTGAACCTGAAAATAAGTAAAGGGAAATACTCTTTTAAAGTATGTTTTCTGCTTATACCATGAATTTAATTTCTTGCAAATAGCACAACAGTAAGAGAAGTTATTTTGTGAAGAGTTGGAAGGAGCAATTAAGGTTTTATAGCTTCTGCATTTGCTAAGCCCAAGCCTTGCCTACATGGCTTTCAAAGCAGATTCACAAAGCAAACACTTTGCCACTTTAAAGATCCCCTAGACTACCATCACCTTTTGTTTCTAACCAACATAAGAAGCTTATCAAAATTTATCAGTATAACAGGTAATGAATCCCCATGCAAAGTATAATGCAAGCAGGGGTTCATTAGAAAAGGGAAAGGTGAAATTGCAAAGCTGTCCTTATGTAAATTCAGATCCCTGACTCTGTAGATGAGGGATGAGGGCTTTGGAAGCATCACCAGCAGTTTTGGCTATCAGCTAAGCTGTATGCTGCTTTTCAATTATTGCAAAGCCCAGTCAGAAGGCAGTGCTCAGGAAGGCTTTCTGAGGAAAGGCTATTTTGGAATCATGCAGGGTAGGATGAAAATTGGGATCTGGATAACTAAGCAACCATCTGTCCCAGACTGTTAAAAAAAATACACCAAGAAACATCCACCACAGCTTTTATCTGGATGTTTGTACAAGTGCTCATAGTGAAACATTTATTCTGCTCAACGATTTTTATTCCCATTGCTGGTATCATTCCTGTAGCCAAGAGGAGTCAGGAGATATAGGACATTGACAGGGAAAAATTGGAATATGAGGAAACTCAGGAAAACGTGACATAAACTGCAGGTGGGTAGTGAGAATGAGATAAATCAAAATCTTTGGCAGGGAACTGTGTCAGACTTATTACCTTATATTATTCCTAGCCTTAAATAATTTTCAAATGACAGCCACTGTAGTACAAACTATCCTCCCCTCATGTGACAAACTCCTAGACTCTAAATGCATGAGAAACTAAGATTCAGTAAGTAATTTTCTAGCTCTAACTGGGGGATTCAGACACTGCTTTCCTCCATTATACATTAAGCTCCTCTGTTGTACTTGCTAGGACATAAACACTAATGTCAAGCCTAGCTCAGGGTTTTACGTAAAATGATTTATAGGATGGAATTGGTTGGGCCTATTATCAGAAGAAACCCCAGAGAACTTTTCAGGGCCAATATAAATACATAAAATTGGGTAGCCCCAAGGGTATACATAACCTTAAGTGACCCAGTGCCTGTGATGCTTCTCACTGACATTATCCCACATTAATGCAAATTCGTAAATGTGGATTCACAATGTGAATTCATTGGTTACATTACTGCTGATTTATTGCTGTTTATAAAAAGAGGACAGTCCCCAGCTAGAATTAAATTGCCTCTAGGAGCTTCTTATAGTGTCCTCTGCTACAGGGAAAGCAGGGCGAGACTGCACATCACCCTTGGGATCAGTAAAAGTTGGGGGAATAGATGAACACACTTTGTTGTTCAAGTACTTGCTCTGGGTTGACAGAAAACTATGCCCAGTAACTCTTTTAATCCCCTCTTAGGTTGGTTAGGGCTTTCCATGCTCATTCAAGCTGTAGGCAAGGCTTCAACATGGGAAACATTTAAACAGGATGTTTCCTCACTTGCAGCAGCACATACAAACTGGAATTAATTAATTAATGTGAGCCTTTCCAACAATTCTAGATATTCAGGTGTATTATCAATGTTTATTGTTGGCCTCCTTCCACACACAGCACACGAATGAGACGGGCTGTTGGCAAAAAAAGTAGAAAAATGGCAGTTTGAGGAATACCTCTGTGTCAGAGATATCACAATCTAAGGAATTATGACTGAAAATTAGTATTCTTATGCCATATAAACTATTCTATTGCAAATATTTGCATTTAAGTACATGAATGTGCAGACATAATGCTTGTTCATTAAAATCACCCTCATGTTAAAGTCCTAAATCTCTGTAAACCCCTGCCTCTATGCAGCTTTACTCTTTTTCTGTTCCTCCAGGTGAGAAAATAAATGGGATTTTTCTAGGGTGATACATGTCACTTCTCAATCATCACCTGCACACAACCAGTTGTCTCCATTTCATGGGAGATAAATAAAAGACTTTGGACTTGTCTTAAGTATCATGAATCACAGGTCTATTCGATTCAGTGCTTTACACATCACAGCTCTCAGATTTTCTGCTCTAGACTGCAAAGTGTTTCCTTCCCAAGGAGAAGCCAATGTTGCCTCTGTCACAGTGGAAAGATTTTGCAGAGACTCTACACCTTGCAGTTTAGATAACTTTTCTGAGAGGATTTAATCTCTTTTCATGTACTTCAGACTGTCTTTTTCTGCGGTAAACACCTGCTCAGTCTAAAAATTTCTCATTGCTTTTAGGATTTTAGGTGATTTCAAAGTGAAGGTGTCTTTGTAAGCCTGTGTACTCAATACACATAGCTACTACCTATGTTTAAAATATTACAGCTGTCACTGGAAGCCACCTTTCAATCAGTGTTAGTCAGCATAAAGTGGCAGAACAACTCTGCAGACATTTATCATTCTAATTACTGCTCAGTAGTACATTATTCTCTGCTCAGTCTTTTTGTGCAAGAAAAAATAAGCATTGTATAGTGTGCCTTTCCTTGGGAACTTTAATACTATTATTGATGGCTTATTATTAAAATGTGTTAACGGTTTTTCTTTTTTCATACAAGTCTTGATGCTGAATACATATTTCCAAAATGAGGTTTTTTGAAATCACATAGAGAGCGTCAGACAAAAAGTATGAGTAACATTTCTGCTACCATTTTCTACCATAGTGTTGTGACCAAACCATGAGATTCCTTAGGCTTTCTGGGCTAAACTTATAGTATTTATTCTGAAACTGACTTTGTCAATCAGCTTGTGGGCTGATTTTAACATAACATTGAACTATTCCGTTCTGGTGTCTGCAGAGGAGTCGCACAATTTTACGAACACAGGTTTCTCACCCAAAAAAAGGACTTGCACTTAAATACAGACATGTTAAAAAATTATTAATAAAAGGAAAAAAAAAGAGAGAGAGTTTAAAAACTGGACGTAAAGATATAATTCATTGTGTCTACATGGAGACTTTGCTTGGACTCCTTCCTTCCCCTTGGTCTCTGCAGGATGAAGACCTTCCAGAGCAGTCTGTGCTTCTTTCTTTATTGAGTGCACTTAGGGAGGTGATGAAATGTCCTGTAATAACCATAACAAAGGTTATGCAGAGTCTGATTCTGCAGAGTGAATCCAGCAACACCCAGACAAGAAAGATTTTATTTCCTTAAGTCATCCCTGCTCCAAGGGCCTTTGTATGGGATTTGCAGCACCTTCTTGGACTTTCATTTTAATAACTATCAATAAAATCCATTATAAAGAAAGCTCACATTAGGTTTGGGCGGTTTTTTCCTATTTAATACTTCATATTTTAAATATTTACATATTTTAAATCCTTTCACAAAGATTTTTGGATCATTATGGATGGAGGGTCTTTTGGCTTATTGCAGGGAAAACAGGGTCTGTTTGCTGTTTGGAGAGGAATCTCATATAATCCTTTATTAATATTCCAGGAAAGGTTTTGACTGTCAATGTATTCTCATCAGTCTAAAGGTCTGGTTTTTATTCTGCTTTTCAATTAACGTAACTAATGACAAGTAGCAGTAAAGCTTTGAAGACTAAAGCCACCTCAGTCCTTTATAGTTGGCAATACCTCTGCCTTCATAAGCTTATGCAGGAAGTTAAAAAAACTCAGAGCACAAAGGAAAGTTAGCATCCAGGAGGTGTGATTTATCTGCTTCTGGCTCCTGCACTCATCTGCTGTCAGGCTCAGAAGATGTTTGCAGCTGCAACTTTCAAGACACAAATCAGCTGCAAAGTCTTTACCAAAGACTCACAGGTCAAAGGCTGGAGAGGTGGAGGGGCTGAGCAGGGGACATGGAGCAGAGGACCTGGAGAGGCAGGGGAAACCTAGCAAGAGATTAGTGGCTTTTAAATATCCCAGCTGGTTGGGGGAAATTGTAGATAACAAAATACTTTTAGATAATTCCACTGTTCTCTCCAAGAAGCTATTGCTGTAAATTTCTTGTAGTTTGAAATGGATGAAAAAAGTCTGAACTCTCCACAGTTGAGCCAGATAGTCTCAGCAGGATATGTTTCTTAGTGCCTGGCTTGCAGTAAACATCAGCTATGGACACAAAATATATCCAACATGGAAAGAAATGCATCAATATTCTCTTACAATAAAGGGAACCTCATCTAAGAAATTCATAGAAATGGTCTGGAGGAGGTTTCTGTAAGAGAACAAAGACCTAGATGCTGACTGCGACTTCCTTTATCGAGGTCTCCGGTAAGCTGGGAACACTAGGCAAACCTCTGGGAATGACTGCAGAAATGGCTTCTGTCACAGTGCTCCCAGGGGCCATGGTGGTGAGAAACCATCACACATTAGCACAGAGCAGTGTCTGGGGAGGCACTGACTGAGCAAAATTACTCTGGCACCCACATCCTCATAGTGCATTTACCAGTATTTCTCACTGCCCTCAAATATCCACCCCAAGAAGGGCCCTTATGCTTCTTGTCCATGTCAGCTGTTTATCTATTACAAAATGCATGTCTGCACAAGAAAAGTAAATTATTTTGTATTTTTTTAATCTTTGTCCTTCCCCAACTTGTTTCTCTCTTACTTACGTTTTAATTCTTCCTTTACCTCTGATTATTTCCCCCAAAATTCCCATTAAGCAAGTATTCAGCATGTGGCAAGTGCTACCCTCAAAATCCCAAACACCCACACACCAGCAAACAGGTGAAATTAAACCAGGGCAGGAAAGAAAAGTCATGAAAGTTTTAAACAGTGAATGCTTCCAGAGAAGTTGCAGATACTTGGATACATCCAGACTGAAGGAAAGATAAAACACACAGTTTACAAACAAGGAAGCAAAATCTATAAATCTGTCAAACCAGCAGAACTGAAGTTGTGACCTACACCAAGGAAATGGCTTTTAATATTTTCTCAAAGGGAAAAAAATATTAAAGAAAATCATATTCAGAGCAAATCACTTGTCAGAAGATACCTCCTGAACTCCTATTAAGGTAGCAATAGATTAAAATTTAAAGTGGACCAAGTACACATTTGTATCTCAGAGTGGCAGGTACTGGTGACAAGGTAGGAAAGCCTTTTCGTGCAGCAGGTGGAGCCATCAATTTTTTAGAATCACTTTGAGCATTTCCACTTAAAACATTTACTTGCTACTAAAGTGAGCTAGAACATCGTCAACTCACTCTTGAACTATCCTGCTCTTTTCTTATGTGACACAGAATCTTTTCATGGCTGAATTGAGGTTTATAATAAAGTCAAAAAGTACTGTTTCGCTGAGTTCCTGAGAATAAGGATGCAATATTCTGTGGACTTAGTTGGACTAAGCAGTTACTGACTCATTTGTAACTGTGAGGGACAAGACTGGATAATCCTTCCTGTCTGAAATCCAGAGGAGAGAATCTCGTATTGGTTTGGGAATGGCATTTTTGCCGTCCTCTCTAAGGCTCCTAAATATACCACCACTGAATATATCAATATTTTATTGACTTTGTAAAGAGGGTGCCTTAGCAGAGAGGAAACAAAGACAAGGAACTAATGCAATACATAACTGTAAATGGTTACGGTTTTTTGGTGAAAGTTAAAGTTGGGATCTGTTGTATTCCCACGGATTAGTTCACAGGCACACCAGGAAGTACAGAACTGGAAGCTGCAACTTGTGGCATCATTAAATATCTATGCTTGTTGCCCTCACAAGCTGCTTTGAGAAAGCAAAGCTTCTAAAAAGTTAGCAGCAAGCATTCCCTGCAATTCCAGTCTCTGACAAACAGCTCACAGAAGCTTTTATTATGAGTAGAATGCCATAGTTAGACAGATAAGGAAGACTTGCTGCCGTCTGGATCTGGACGTTACCACCTAAACACTTGGGTCCCTACATGTTTTAATCTACGAAAAGGGATATAAACCCCAAGACTGACTGGTGATCAAAAGTTTTGTGCTTGGTACACCACTGTCGTGAAGGAGAGTCCTATGGCTACATCTCAACACATCAAGGATGGAACTCTAACTTCTTTTTACTTTAACACTATAGTTATGGATCATCTGTAGAGTAATTTTTATACAGAGCATAAAAACATAAAGTATTCACAATATAAAAATGTATTTACAAATAAACAAATAAATAAATAAATAAATTCTCTATAGTTCTCTGTAGGCTTCATTCCATGCATGTTTGAAGTCTGAAGCAGGCCACTAGAGGAAGATGTGCTTTCATTGATAGACGGGCAAACAGCTCAGGGACATCCTGAACTTTAGTATCAGCCCATATGCAGCCTCAGTTATTTTTCTTTGGATGCTTTCCATTTTTTCCCAAGCTGTATGAAGAACTAATTTGATGTCTTTTTCATTGTTCTGGCACAGACACTTAGGCTTCTGAAAATCAGTTAATTACATAAAGCACTTACTTTTAAATTCTACCAGTTTCAAATCACCATGGATATGTGGGGACAAAGGACAAGCGGCACAAAAGAACTGGCACACTGTACACTGTGAAACATACTATTAGGCAGTATCAACCCAAGGAAAGTATCATTCTGTTCCACAGAGACACTTTTAAGAAAATTAATTCTGTCTCTCTCTTTTTAACAAGCTTCATTTCCAGTGTGCTACTTTGTTTCAAATTCATTCTTTCTCTTTTCTTTTCCACAACTTTAACATGGCTGTTGCTTTCTTCATAAAACTTTTTTCCATTGGATTAATTCATGCTCTTTCTCATCTGCTGGAGTTCATTGTATCAAGTGATCAAAATATTTAGTCTACTAAAAAACTGTGTGTACAGACAGAGCTGATCTGTGCTGACCCTTTTAGGGCAAAAATTCTTTGGTCCTGAGGTGACACGAAAGTTGTCATGGACTGGCAAAATTTTCCCAGTATAACGCTGGAAGCTTCTAATGAGCTAACATCATTACTAAATTTCTGAATGTCCCCTCTCTGCACTGTTGTCATGTAATACGGCAGGTGAAAGAAAAAGAGAAAAGAAATAGAGGAAAAAGGAAAAGGAAAAAGGAAAAGGAAAAAAAAGAAAATAAAAAAAAGGAAAAGGAAAAGGCTTTTTTTGTGTCTAAGTACAACAAGCATCTGCACAACTAGCCCTTGTTGAGACTACCATGAAAACAAGCCAAGCAAGACCCTGACCACTCACTATCCCATCCCACACAACCAAAACTTGGGTTCAAATATCCAAACAGTGCTTTCTCTGTCCCTGTCACATGGACTTGCACAAACAGTTCATCCAGGAATATTACACAGATAAATGGGCCAGGAAACTCCGGCGCGGAACTTTAGGTTGCATCAGGGGTGAGTGGGTGAACCTGGAATGCATGAATGTGGCGGGATTTCTAGAAGGGGAAGAAAAGTTCAGAGATATCTACACACATGCACTTCGTGTTTCAGGAGAGAAGGATTGGTTTGTGTTCTTTTATCACTCATATTCTTAAATCTTGATAAAGAAAGATTGAGAAGATTACATTCAGCCTGAAAAGGAACGAATCTCTTACTGAGTAGCTGACCAGAGGTGCTGAGAAGTGACAGTTCTCAATCTCGAGGATTGAGGAACCCAGCAGCTCCACTAGAGGGAAATACTGGCCATAGAGAAAAAATGAAAGCGACTGCATAAGAGTTGATAAAAACATTTAAAGGCTTCTACAGATCATTGCATTCAGGAAGATAAAAACTCAGAGGTTTTCTGAAAGCTTCAGAAGTAAAAAAGTGTTTGACTTGTGGTTATAATGGTGATATGCACTGAAACACATCTTAATCTCTTAAGAAAAAGCAACTCTCAGGGATCCAGGGAAGAATTAGTATAAATATCTAAATCCTCTCAGATATGTGCCTGAGTGGCAGCTGCACCAGCAGTAGTCCCAGGACCCCAGCAAGGACATGGCAGGCAGGGGCCATGTCAGTGCCTCACAGCATTGTACCTCTGCTCTTTGGTGGCATAGCTCCTCTCCTGCTTGACTCCTAATGAGTGCCTATGAGGAGAGCATGTGATAAAGGACAAAGATTTCCAGCAACATTAAGCCCTCGTGCTTAAGGTATGCTAGCTTGGAGATCCCAGCAGGGCTGTCCTCAGAGGTAATGTGTCCAGAAAAAGAGCTTTGAAAACATCTCCCACTTGCGGATATTTGGCTTTAGTTCTGTACTACAGCTGCAATTATTTAGCGTGCAAGGATACATACCAGGGTGTGAGGGAGCCCCCAGGGGCTGCTGTTAGGGGAAGAACACCATGATCAGAGCATGGAGAGCTGAAGCCAAGAGCCAGGAGCTGAAAAGATGCACCGTGATGAGGACCTTGGCAAGAGCATGCTTGGGACCACAGACAAGGAATCACAGAGTTTGGCATAAAAGGAAAAGCAGAGAGTGTGGGCACAGGCAGGATTGTGAGGTCAGAGGGGCCAACTCTGCCCAGGGTAAGGGGCACCAAGCAGGGTGTCCAGTTCTGGGTGCATCCAGCATCCTGCTGTTCTCGGGGATGCAGCCAGCAACCACAGGCAAGCCACATTCCTTTCCTATACCGCTGCTGGGGAGAAAGGGGGAAGTGTCTCGAGGTACCGACAGAAGGGCAGGAACCATCATCTGATTTTTATTGTGTTGTCTTTAGAAAGCCTCTACATTCCTCAGTATCCTGACCTGCAGACCTGCAATAATGCTGCTTGCCTTCCTCACTGGAGAGCTGCAAAGCTCGACTCATTATTGTTTGTAGCCTGTTTTAGAGCCCTTAACTGAGATGTGCTAAAGAAGCGGAACACATTAGGTACAAAGCACGTGGGTAATACTGATGCTCATACAAAATACACTTCAATAAAAGCTTAATAACTTACCAAGAGGCAATAAACCCACGTGTTACCTCGAATGCATTATGCATGGCTAATTTACAATTCCTGGCATGTTTCTACCTTGGAGAGACAATCAGCAAACATTATTTCAGAAAAGGTCTTCACAGATAAGCAAAATGAATATAATAGTCTCCTTAGCTGGCAAAAATCAGCATCACTCCTGTGACCACTGAGTCAGTTTACACCAGCTGGGCCCATTTTGCACGGAATGACCAAAATGACCAATTTTCCTCACCTGCTGGGACATTTGGGCACTGGGGCTCAGAGATGGAAGTGCTAGAGGACTGAGGTTCCCCAGACAAATTTACATACTCAATTTCAGTCAAAAAGATTATGTCACGTTTGTAATCTATTTCTGAATTAAAAGAAAATTTTTGAATGGCCCTTGGGAATTGAGGGCACAGTAGTATTTTGATTGTTTGGAAAACTGCCATAATTACTTTCTCTATAAAAAGAATATCCATATCATACATTGTGGAGGACAGAATTTTTAAAGAGATGAGGAAAACTGACCTGAGTGGATTAAAGCTGAGGCATAGAATTTTAATGGAATGTGTAGAACTGGATAAAATGGTTTTACTCTTGTTGCACTGATAAAATCATTGTAGGCAGCCCTTGTTCAAGCAGTGAGCTGAAAATTCTGGGTCCTAATTGTAGAGGTAGTTTCCTGGTCTCTAACTGCCTCTTAATGTGAAAAAATGATGGAAATGATTTTTGGCATGTTCTTGCATGCTGAGAGGTCATAAATAATTAGAAGCATAGTTTGTGAATTATGCTCAACTTATCAGCAGGAAGACATCCTGGAAGTTTTTTAGCCTACTTGAGCTAAAAAAACCTACCAACTAACAACCAAAAACAAACCAGAGAAAATTTTGTCAATTGTCTCTAAAGATTTTTTTATATTCTTAAATTCTCTGAGGAAATACAGAAAATTGTATTTTTCTACATTTATCTTTCTTTTTCACTTTAAACTACAACTGAAATAGAGTTAAGCGAGAACACTCCAAACGTTGTTCCTATACAGAATTTTGTGCATGTTCTTAAATTTCTGTGCTCTGACCAAGCCTCATGACCTGGCTGAAACTTAGGCTCATAGGTGTGCTAAGACTAAGAACTCTCATCCCCCTTGTCTTTCTCTTTTTTGAACAGCTGCTTTTCTACACACAAGGATCCCCAAACTCCACTTACCACATGGACTGGCTTCAACGTCCTCCTTTTTTTGGCATCCTGCTCACTTCCCATTCCCAGCAGCTCTTCTCATGACCACACTACTCACTCCTTGCAGCAATTTGCAATCAAGCTGTGAAGTTGCTCAGAAAACTAACATGGCCAGGAGCAAGCCATTTCTCAAGTAATTTTTCAGCTGCTTTCAATCCCATAGGTAGTTCACTGAATGATGGCACAAATTATCTGCCAGTCCCAGAGGGAAGGGATTGAGTGGTACAATCTCTTTGCTAGCAGCACTAAATTATGCCATCCTAAGGTGGTTTTCCAGTTATGCATGATACCAGTATCAGGCTATTTTCATGCTGTCAGAGTGCCAGATTTTCAAGAAGGAAGACATGTTCTTACCCAAATGTTTGTTTCTACTGCTCCTGCAGCGCTGAACAGCTTGGTCCTGGCACGTGCAGTAGCTGCAGGGGAAAGAGGTTGTCACCATACTTCCATGCTGTGACTATCAACCTGTTCCAAATTTTCTAACAGATCTAGCAAAATTATATGCCAGCTGATATGACAGAGACTTAATTTTCAGGCAAATCATCAAACTATGTACACTGTGCATTTGAACTGAGCAAAGCTCAGAAATGGAAGGACTGGGCTCATACTGCCTAAGGAAGTCCATGGAAGTCACTTTGGCACCAGCTCAGTGTGTAAGCGGAGCTGCATCAGTGCTATGATCCAAGAATATCCAAATGCTGTATACCCCTCTCCAAATTCTTCAGCTGAGCAATTCACTGCCTTTTCCAGAAAAACATATTTTAATCACCATAATTGATAAAATGCAGGAACGCACTATGAAAAGGAAAAAAATCATCCTCTGAATGTCATGGCACAGCAGGAAAATGAGCAGGATGGTATTTAAACTGTGAAGTAATGTGCACACCTACTGTACAAATGTTCTTTATCAAGCATCATACCATCATGAAGATGATGGCAGGCAAAATACGCTATATAATCTCTTGCAAGAAAATGAGACAGAAATCCCAACATAAGGAAATAAAAGTATAAGAATTACTTTTACTCAGGGCTGATTTTCTGCTCTTTCCCAAGTGGCAGAGGGGAGAGGGAAGAAAAGCTCACGCAAAGGTCGAAGAAAATTTGTGGAAAATTAGAATAACTACCACCAAATTAAATAACCACTTAAACTCAGTGTCCTAGTCAATCAAAAGATACAAATACCATCAGCAGATGCTGGAAAGCAGTAGCAAACAGTTGTGTGGCAAGTTGTGTTTATTACAAAACAGACAAGGAAAAATAATGGGAATATCTTTACTTTTCATATTGTTATAATTTTATTCAGGTCATTTATGTCAACTCATAGTCAAGAGGGACCATAGGTAATATGACTGGTGACATTATTCACCACATTCCAGGTAAGGGGAGTTTTATTACTATTCTTATTCTTATTCTTACTTACCCTTGCTATTATTGTTTATTACTTACCACAGATGTACCAGAAAAACAAGAGCAGTAATTTTTGGTATGCCTATGTATGACTGTCCTCCTAAAAATTAAATCTTACTGCATTCTGGGTCATTTAGTAACACCAGTAACTTTGTACACAGTAACTAAGCATGTAAAAAAGATATAAGAAAAAGAATAAAAAATTATCTTATGTGTTTTGTTACCAGTTGTAAGAGTGACTCAGAAGTCAGCAAATCAGAACAAAATCATCCTTCAAATTCATCGCAGTACAAAGTTCCTTCGGACATTGGTAAGCAAGCTCAGTAATTTGTTTAATGAACTCAGTCACAGATGGAGACTACACTGGAGACTGTTCAGAAACAATTCTAAGTCCTTCTCAAAAAGTAGCTGTGTCAGGCATTTGGGGACTTAACTTCATGCAAGAATCCACTTTGAGAGGACACAGAACTGATTGCAGGTACCTGTGCTGCATACAGCTGTTTGTCAAAGCAAAGGGAGCAGGGAGAGGAAACAATGATTTGTACCTGAAAAAGCACCACTTCTTAATTCCTGCTGGTTTCATTCTGGGCAAGGGGAAGGAAATCGACCTCTCAGGCAGTGTCCTAAACTGTGAGACAAAAGGCAGTAAATCAACTGGGCTACAGCCCTTTTCTCTCAATAATCTAATTTTTCTCTATATACCCTTTTCAAAATGGATTTGTGGGGAGATGCCCACACTGAGATTCCATCTCTCTGCCAGGCACTTTCCACAGGTGCTCTGCTTCCCACAGTATCCCAGCACAGACAGCATGCTGCTTGCAGTTATATGGACATTTTCTGGACTCTTGGCTCTAACTCAGGTTTAAGATCATCTGCAATCTATAAGGCACCCCATCACAGGGTGGAAAAGCAGATGTTCTGGAGGCAGGAAGAATTGTTGTCTGAGTGCTCTCTTTGATGGCTAAGCTGCACGAGGATCAAGGATGGAAACAGGAAACAAGGCACCAGCTCTGCTTCCTGCAGGAGCTGGTCCCAACAAGGGAAAGGTTTTCAGCCATCCCCTGCACTGCATGCTCACGGGAGCCCCGTGTCCCATGCCCTGTGCCTTGTGTCACGGTCCTGGCTGCACAGAGGATTTGGCAGAAGCCAGCCCAGCACCCTGCTGTCCCCAGTGTAGAGCTGCTGCCATGCTGGGGACAGCTTTAGACAAGCTTGGTCACAAACTTGGATCTAAACAGCCAAAGTCTACTGAAATCTCATTTCAAGCTTCTTTGCCTGATACACTGTTCTGAGCTCAGATTTTTTGACTCCTAGTTCAGCTGTCCTTTTTAATAATTTTTAAACTAACATTTTTATACTAACATTTTTTTAAGTGTCAGAATTATTTAGAAGGTTTCATTTGCTCCTCACTGTTCTCCCAGAGACTTTCACATCATTCAATCTTTGAACTCTTTTTGACAGGGAAATTGTTTTGTTTTTCTTCTTGAGCAAATGAGCTCTGCTCTTTTTTTTATTTATAAGGGCATTCCACACATCACTGGCAATACAGGCCTGAAGTCCTGATTCAGCACAGAGAAATGGCTCCAATCCTCCATACAAGATGAGGCTTTGGGTTAAGGAATACTCCACTGAACCCACAGATGCCCCAATAAAATTCCGTTTTCTGTGATTTTGCTGCAGTGAAATAATTTTCCCCCATGAAGAATATATATATGATGAATGATCAGGTTATTTTTATTCTAAATTGTATTTTATATGAGGCAGTCATCGGAAAAGTGAGGATCCAAGAGGTTCAGTGTTTAAAGCCAGAAGGAACCATTAGATCATCCAGTCAGGCTTCTGAAATATCACAGGCCATTAAATTTCATGATGGTATCTTACATTAAATCCAAAGGCTTTAGAAAAACTAAAGATTTTCAGACGCTCAGATCTTTTGAGGAGATTAAACTGCATCTTGCAGGCAGAGTACCAGAGAGACCAAGCTTGTGCCAGATGAGTAGTGAATGACAAAGAATTGATTAGGTGCAGGATGTTCCTGGAAAACAGTGCCCTCATCACTGGGGAAAGTGAAAAAAATCATCTGTCAATCTTCCCTGGGATTTAAGCTGCATTTCTGACCCCCAGGCTGAACATGTCATGGACAAAGTAAGCAACCTGCATCAGCAAAACAAGGGATCACAGGCAATCTGGTCCCACTGACTTGAGAAACAAGGAAGATCCCCTTGGCTGGTCTAACCACACTGCAGAGTCTGTAACATTTTGTTAAGACAAAGCATTAAATCCCCTTTTCTAAGGAAGGATTTTAGATGATCCTTTTCTGTTCATCTGATGGGAAATCAAGACAGCACAAAGAAAGCTGACTGAAAGATTTGACTGCACTTCCTCACTGCCACTGATTGGTGGGGTGGACCAGCTACAGAGTTGACTGAGGCAAGTGGATAAGTCCTCACCCAGAATCCACCAGTCCTGCTGGGTCCTCCTCCAGCTACAACTCTCCGAAAATAGTAAACTTGGAGTTAAGATCATGCTTGAAAGAAAATCCTGGTTTACATTCACAGCTTTTATAATATCTGGACTTTTTAAAGTTTAAGAAAACTGACTGTCCTAGGTTACAATGTAAGATGTAACCAAAAGTATGCATTCTATTATCATCCTCACAAGCTGTTAGAGCAGGTGGGGCAGTGTTCCTTATCTCCTGCCATGACTCATCCCTGATAACTCCCTCTGGGAGCTATCTCTGTTTAATGGGCAATCAAGGACCCACCACATGGCTCACAGAATTGCATCAGCCCACTGTGAGATGCTCCACCCAGGGGGAGGAGCCAAGCATTCCCACCTGGATGTATCTGGGCTTTGGAACAGCACAAACAGCCCTTACCCCTGGATCCCCAGAGGGCAAGAGCTACCACTGGACCTTCAGGTGAAGACCAGACTCTTCTACAGGATCACCACTTCAACAGGGCCACTTCATCTGGACTGCTGCCACCCCCCTGACTAACAGGGTGTCAGGCTGTGTCCTGACTCTGTCAGTGCTCTTGTACTATTGCATTTATTTTAATTTTCCTATTAAATTATAATTCTGACTCGCAATCTCCCACTGGTTTGTTTTTAAACTAGTACACTGACTATATTTAACAGTCAGCAAATGTGAGCTTTGGAATAGAATAAGTGAGTGGGAAAACATACAGAAGAATTATTTTCTAGGGAAAGTGGCAAAAGAATGAGCATCTTGTTTAAGTGCCCAAAACTGCTACCAATTAGGGTATATATTTATCAAATATTCATGGACTCTATCCTGCTAATGGCTTCAAATATTTAGCATGTAACTGTTCCTTACCTTTCAGTGATTCTGAAGATGTTGAAAGATCCCCAAAATCCAGAAGACCAGATGGATATGGGCAAGCCTTCATTATAGTCATCTCACAGTGAGGTAGTTACATTCAGGTGAATTGCTCAAGGGAAAATCTCTGAAGAGCTACTTTGTCATCTCACTGCATTGAGATACATTTTCTTTGATTACAACAAAAACCTGAGCATTCATCTGATTCAGGAACTCTCAGTGTATTTCTTAAGTGCTACATTTTTATTATGGAGCAAGGATAAAGTAAACAGTGAATGCCATTGTCGTACCAAAGACATCCTTCTGAACTGTAGGTGAACAGAAGTCACTAAAATCTGGCAGGCACCTGTGGGCTGCTTAAAATGGAATATTCTATATTCTGTGAATATCCCCTTGCCTTCAAGGGATCCTCCCACAGATTTGCAATGTGTTGTCAGCCACTTTGCTTGCTGTCTTGAAGCAGAGTGGCAACCCATACAAAAGCAAACTGCAGCAGCATTTAAGTTCCTGAAAGGACAGAGGAGCAAATTTTCTGCCTGGTATATTGAACATTCTGAGTCTTTACTCAGTTAATTTCTCAGAGCTGGCAGGGCATCCTTTATGCTAGGGGAAGGTGATCTTAACGCCTCTTATCAATATCTCTACAAAGATCAGCTCTTGACTGGTACCTTTGGCTCATGTGTCAGCTGAGTGCATGTCAGAGGAAATGACTCCGGGCAGCTACAAGGGTGGGCGGTGGTATCCTGTGAATTCAGTGAATGCTCCTCCAGCAACACAGTGCACTGAAACAAGGATGGGAGTAGCATTTAGTTTAGCCTGTAAATGAATAAAAGTAAAGTGTCATCCTGCGCTTCAGAATGAAAGAAAATAATTCCTTTAGACAGACTGATGTAGTTTATCAGCATTGACTTAAGTGGCGGGCCAGGGTAAAAGTCTTCTGAAATTTTTGTGTTGAAGCAGGAGAGATTGGCCAGTCAACACAGAATAAACTCTACCCAAGATTTATCCTCTCTGACAGATTATTAGACAGTGGAATTCATAAGTGAAATTTCATGGCTTGTGGTTTCCAGGAGGTCAGACTTGATGATGAAAATGGTCTGTTTTGAACAAAAGAAAAAAAATCCATGGCTGTTTTTACAGAATGCATTCTGGTTTAAAATTTATTTAAAAATTGGTGAATTGAGTGAAGGAAAGAAAGATGCAGTAGGAGTGGAACAGTTAATTTAATCTTTGTTAGTATTTCTTGGCTCTTGCCAGATTTTGTCTCTTTGCAGGAGAACAAAAGATCACAGTCCTTTCCTTTCTCTCACATTTGTTCTGTTTCAACATGAAGCAAAGAGTGACCTCAGCTCTTCACAGCTGAAGCCAAGGACTGGTTTTCAACCTCATAATGAGAAGCTATTATAGTCATAAAATATACTATAAATAAATAGCTAGATAAAAAAAACAGATTTGAATAACAGTTTGCACTGTAAAACTTCTTGAAACCTTGTTCTATTTTTTCCCAGAGTTGTTCTTCCATACTCTTCCCCTACCTTCCAAAACCAAGTCCCACACTGCAGATCTGGCTTGCCATGCATGAAACTCTCCATCCTCCCTTACTGGTTCCAGCCACCCACAAATGCAACTGGGGATCCCCTTAGCCTGGAGGATTCACAAAGCAGACTTCTATATTAATAACAGAGCTGGAGTAAATTATAATTTTCTGCAAGTAAACTACTTTCATGCAACTTTTTCAGAATTTCCATGTCATTAGCAAGAAACCTAAAACTTGAAAACTAGCAATTTTTTGTGTCGAGAAAAAAGCAGTCATTGTTTCCAGTGATCCATCTTTCGTGTTCCCATGTGGCAGTAAAAGTCAGGGCTATAAAAGCATAACTTTACTCAGAGACTACCTCCTATCCTACAGATTGTGAGTGAAGAAATGGTTATTAAAATAGCAAGTGTAAGGCAATAGTGTATTTTCAACTTGTTCAAAGTGAGGCATTAAGAACGTAAGACCAGCTCTTTGCCTTTCCAGGCAAGTGCACGAAAGAGTTCCAGCTTACAATGGTCCACAGTATCCCTGTCCTGCATTTGTCACCCTGGACACCTCAACAAATCCTGACAAACTTCGGAACTGCACGGAGAGATCAGAAGATACCAGGAGAGTGGGTCATAGGAAATCAAATTGTCGTCCCTGTTTTTATCTGCAAAAACAAGCTACACATCAAAGTACTCCCCCCTCCCTCCCTCCCTCCAGGTGACCAGCACAAGCCTTGAAGCAATGCGGATGCACAGCAGACACTGCAAAGCAGGGGTTGATCCAGCTAGAGGCTGAGGAGCTCAAAGCCTGTTCTGTGAGCACAGTTCAGAAATGTTCTCAGTGAACTTTATGAGAGGATTTACTTGATGAAAATTGGCAGCTGATGACAAATTCGGTGGTTTTGAAGAGATGTGTTGTGAGGGAATATGCAGACAGCATTTACAAGAGCCTACTTTTTTTGTCTCAGTCTACAAAACAACCCTGATTAGGTAAAGATATTAGCAACTGTTTGTCTTTGAAGGTACACTCTCAACTGTGAGTTTTACATCTTTGCAACAGCACAGAATAATTTCTTATTAGAGGGTTTTAAGTGTCAGCGCTCTTTTTTCAAAGGTAGTATAATATAGCACCAATGTTACAACCTTAGGCTCCCACTCATTTCAAAGGATCCATTGACTTCATAAACTCACAGACCAAAGTGTCTTAACACACTTCATTTTAGCTAAAGGGAAAAAAGCAGCTAAAAAAAGTAACAAATATTATGTTCCTAAAATTGGAAATTGAGTCATTTGCACAAACTGTGACACTCTTGTCTCTCTCCCCAGCAATCAGAATACAAAATGTCAGCTATTTTCTCGAAAAAAGGAGACAACAGGCTAGATGTTAATTCTTGACCTCTATGACTCACTAGGGATTGTCTTACTGCGCATCACTCACATGACAGACAATTTTTATCAGTGCTGACTCTGTCTTTCAGCAGCATATTGTCAAGGACCATGATCAAAATCACACTCTTACTTGCTTTTTTCCCCCCAAAGTTACTATGCATTCTCAGTGTCCTTGGAATAGCCTGCCCATATTCCATAGCAAGGCTTTGGAAACACCCAGGCAGAGCTCTCTGACAGTCCAGTTCGATTTTACTGAGCACAATGCGCAATGAGCTTGTTGCTCTCCTCTTCTAGTGCAAAATGAACAATAAAGATTAAATAGCTCCAGTTATGATGTGCCATTTTTTCCTGATGGACAGAACTCTCTATGGCTTCCTAGTTCTGCATCTGGAGAAATAAGAAAAAAAGATATAAGTAACTTCATTTGAAAACAGTCATGTGCTACTTTATTGCTTTTTCTCCCCTTTCTATTAGTCATTTTACACTAGCCATGAGTGTAAACAACTAGCCTATTTTATGTGCTTTATTTTGTGCAGCGAAAATAAAATTAAGTGCATCCCAGCAAGTATTGTTCCTGTTTCACACTAAATGCTGTGTGAACAATGTCATAAACCCTTGTGAGAGCACCAGTCTGGGACCTTCCAAATTGCTGAGGTGATTAGGAGCAGGTACTCTGCTGGCTGTTAAGGTTACACTTCCAGATCACTTGATACTTGTAAAAATCCCATGTAGTTTCAAGCCTGTGCCAAGACTAGACTGATTTTGATGATTTTAAAACATTTTGCAAACATTAAAAAACCCCTTTCAATTACTATGCTGCTGAGAAAGACTGAAAATTCCAGGTTCAATATTGATGTTGATTCCAGCCATGTAGGCCAGTGGATTTACATTTGCCTGGCTGAGATCAGCATCTTCATTTTATCAGAGATAAAACCCTGTTTGCCACTAATTCTCATAATGACCTCAGTAATTTTTGCTTCGCATGGTTATTTAGTATGTGTCACATACTAGAAAGGGAACGTATTCCACACTGCCCATAAAAATCTGCTACATTGTTCTGGTATATTTTACATGTGCACAGCCTGGAGGCAGAAAAACTTTGGTCAGCCTCTTTCTGCTCTGTTTACACATCATGTGTTCAGTTACCAAAATGAGAAAAAAAGAATTTATAGAAACTTTTCTGTTTAATTACATTCAATAACTGCTCTAATTTCTTGGTTATTAATCTTCTTAAGACATTACTGGAAACCCAGATTTAGTGTGGCGACAAAAGTATGACATAAGCTCCACAGAAAGTCTTAGACTGCAGGAAGCTAAAGGAAGAATTTTTGGCCTCCACTTTTTTTGAGAAGTACAAGCTTCAGGCAATTTTATGGTTGGCTCTTTCCATAATTTCACCTAATACCTCTGAACGCCTTCACTCATTCTCTGCTTCTGAACCACAAACATCCCAACTTTCAAACTGGAAATGTCTTGGTCAAGATGTCATTACAGCCCTCCTGTGCTAAGCAGCTTCAATTGGGAATTCTCTTACACATTCCCATTTTTCTACTACGGAATCATCATCTGGGATGATACTTGTCTAAATTTAAAATATTTTAAAATACGAGGTAAGACTTATTTTGGGATGTAAAATTACTCCCCACAAAAATCAGAAGATTCAAAATGACAAGGTGTGGGAACAGCACAGTAGATCCACAGCTAAATCACAGAAACATTATCCCAGAGCTTCTTATATTGCTGCAAAGTTCCCTTGCAAGTTTCTTCTCCAGTGAACATAGATATCACGCAGAAAGGACAGAACAAGGCACCAGTTTGGACACAAGCATCCTGTCCACGCCACCACTCATTGCTGCTCTGGTCAGTGGTGCTTTACTGGTTCTATGACTGTGATGGGAAAGGGCAAAGAAAGATGCCTGTGCAGGCTCAGGCAAAGCTTGATATTAGCTTATGTGAGTATTCAGTTTACAGTGTCAGTGCTGAAGTAAACTAGGTACCCATTATGTAAACAACAAGTGACACATTAAACCATTCTATGACCTAATGAAAGCTATAACTTTTTTTTAATGCTATAAGCCAACTGGAAAATGGTGATGAGAGAGGAGTCCTTTCTCTGCTATTGCAGCAATTTACAGTATGGGTTTTAATTAATCTCTTCCCTCCATTGCCCCTGTCTTTCATTGCAGAACTGACTTGTTTTCTCATTTTAAAAAAATCCAGCCCTCTAACAGCTCACTGGTCTCTGGAAAAGGATTAACCCATTTGAAGTCATCACTAGGGGCTTCAAGCAGGTGTCCTGAAGAGCAGATGTGAACTGCTCTCAGTAATCACTTTCAGCTCCCAATTTGTCCTTCACTGGCTATTTGAAATTTAACCTTAAAGGAGTCAAATAGCACTTATATCATCTTCACAGCATGTAAAACTCAAAGCAAGAAAAGTTACAACACAGTAACTTCTCCAGCTCTTCTTGCCCTTGCAGATGCTTCTGAGATATAAGAGATTAGGAGAGTGGAGGTTTTACCTGAGATGTCAGAGTGCTCTTGAGAAAGACTATGACACAATGGAGGAGGCTGTGCTTGAGCAGAATTTGTGGACAGGGCAGCTAGCATCAGCTGGCCACAATAAGATCCAGATGACAAAGATTTTCAGGCAGTGAATCTGTATTTCCTGTCTGTCTCTAGTGGGAATATATCTCAAGTTACTGTATTTTAAAAGTAATACTTCTACTTGGCAGTTGCTTTGCAACAGACTCTCATCTCAGACACACTTTCTTACTTTGGCAAATACATTCTCATAGTAAAAATTACAAGGGAAAGAAAGAAATTGCAGCTCTGAGCGAAGTGATTACAGCAAAGATAGAGGAATTAGAACATCCAAATAATGTAATTTTGAGGTTTAATGATCACAGGCTGTATGCTGCAAAATGCCTGTGACAGATTATGTTAACCACCATGCGGCTGCCTGCAAAGAGCACGGCTGTCTTATCCTCCTGGCCACAGCAGGCTTCTAATCCTTTTCCCCCATTAGGATGGTGCATTTTTGAGAACACATTGGAAACTGTAAAATGATGTCTTGGGTTTGGGTTTTCTTATCTGATACTTTTTTTAAGCATTTTCATTGAAGAAAATTATAAAATTCTCCCTGGGACCACAATGCTAGAGTTTTATTGGGTTTTCATCATTCTGCTCTGAAGTTTTGCAGCTTATGTGAGGTCTCCTACCTTAAAATTCATTAAGTCTCTTTAAAAATATATATTTTTGCGTAGAAAAATCAGGCAGTCTTCACAAGCCTAAAGACACTTGACCAGGCTTTGTAACTCAAGGGATCCTAATTTGTCACCTTAAAAACCCCCACAAGAACTCTGAATTTTATGCTTAAAGGACTTCTCAAACTTTCTTAAGTCTCCTTACAACTCTGTACAATCCTAAAAAATATCCAGCTAGAACTGTCTTAAATCCAGATGCATCAGACTTCGCAGTAATCTTTTTCGGAGCCCTTTTTATATAGTTATATTTTCTAAACACTGATCCAATCCACTGAAAAGCATTTGCTGAACAATCCATGGTTTGCTGTTCTGCTCTGCCTTAAGCTGACAATACAATCTCCAGTTCCACAATCAAATGCCCATGGGGAAGATAAACCAAGCAGGGCATGAGTAATGTACCTGACTTTATCGTGTGGTGACACACGCCCATGGCAATCCTCCGCCACTGACCACCGCAGTCATGGCTCAGCCATGGGCTCTGCCTGGACCCAGTCTCACAAAAGACCCCCTGTAAATCTTTAATGTCTCCCTCCCTCCACAGGTTTTTGAGGAAGAAGAGTTTTATAGTTTTAATAACAGGAGGGGTCAGGTTTTAGAACATTTGGTACTGCTGGGTGACATGTAGGTAAGAGCACTGGAAGTGGGACTGGAATTTCCAGGGATATGGTGCTTCAGCAATCAAGGCCAGATGATTGGTGGCTTTTGGTGGAATTTTCAGGTAAGTGGAGAGGTTGCACTTTCAGACTGGCATGACTGTGACAGAGAGGTCTGATTCAATTTCAGAGAAAAACTACAAACTCTTGTTGCACTATGGGAAGGCTGAATTTCCTAAATACTGGCTAAAAAATGAATACTACCAGTACAAGGTATTCGTGGATATATTACCCAGCACATTTCTTCATCACTGTTACAAGCAGTCAATGAGATGTAACACTGTGGGATTTTAGCAACTGTAAGGGGCATTAAAAGACAGATGGCTAATGGACAGAATAATAGAAAGTAACTGCAGAATGATCACAGATTGATTCAGTTTGTATTTAAAATCGAAGAATACATAGGAGTAGGTCTTTAGCTAAAGATCCTGATTTCAGAAAAGCAAATTTAGACAAGCTAAGGAAACTGATTAGCAAAATCTGTTGGACTGAAATGATACAGCAGCTTGACTATGGAAGGAGAAAGGAATTTATTGCTGTCTGAAGAGCTGAAAGTAACAGCAATCTTTAACCTCAGCCAGAAGTAAAACTTATAGAAATGGATTCCGCACTTATGTACATAAATATCAACCTTTAATAGCATATTTAAAAATACATTTTATTACCTTTTGAAAGGATATAAGCAAAAAGCTTACAAGATCTAGAAAGGCAAAAAGACAGTTACATAAGTAAAGCTAAATTTCACAGGTTAAGACGTACTAGGATAAAAAACAGTAACCGACAAAAAATAACCTGAGCTGGATCCAGAAAACAATGAAAAATAAACCAAAAAAAAGCCATTTGGAAAGCTACAGCAGAAGGAAATGAGGAAAATAAAATTGTCTCCTAGTCCTGATGATTGGGTAACCTGTCGAATAAAGATCAGTTAGGTATGACCCCAAAAATAAAGGAACAGTTTACCCAGATGTTCAATAACCAAGGATGCACAGACAGCAAAGGCAATATATAGATTGGGGATGCCAATATTAATTAATCTTAGTTCCCTGGAGAAGACAGAAAATTTGAGGAGGGTCACAAAAGAGTGTAGGAAGGGAAGAAGTGGGAGTAGTCTCCACACCAGAAATAAGGTCTCACACACAGTGTAGGTGTATTTGTGAGTTGTTTTTAGGAAATACTCCAAAAAGTCTGGTACTTTCTAAATTGAATCTACTTACAAGAAGAAGAGAAGTGGGACATAAGGTGGGAAAACATCTCCTAAAACGATCCAAACAATTATCATTCTTTGTCTTCGGTAATAAGGCTTTACAACACCTTTGGAAGGAAAGAAGAACACAGACATGGAGATAAGCACAAAGCGTCTTGCCAATACCCTAATCTCAATAGGGACTACCTACTAAGCATGAGTGTCTCCAGCCTTCTTCTTGCTCCTGGCTCTGCTCAAGTCCACCTAACTCATGAAAAATCCAAAAAAAAAAGGAGAGCACAGGAAGCTAAAGCATTTAATCCTGTAATGTACACATTTTCTATTTGCATTCATACCATAAAAGCATACACGACAAGTGTCGCTAGTTCCGCTTGAGAAGCAGCCCGGATCCACGATCCAGCGCCAGCAGAGGGGCTGCCTTCTGCCGGCAGCCTGGACGTGCCCTAAAGGATCTGTGCCCAAGGGCAGATAGATGCCGCAGCGAGGCAGGGTGAAAGAAGCAGAGGCAGGACTCTGGCTTGCCAAAAGATTGCTTTAATAGGGGAGAGGGAGGGAGAACGGGGTACAATCAAGGACCAGAAGCCGCAGCCTCGGGTCTGTGTAAGGGCTTTTAAAACTTCGGGTATAGGGGGGGTCCGGGGTAATACAACCAGTAGGAAGGGGTAAGGAGGAGGGTCCAGGGATACAGCAACGAATGGGGAGAATTTGGGGGAAGAACTAGGGGTGCAGACCAATGGGATGTCGAGTATAACAGAACTTTCTAGATTAACATGAATATTAAACAAGGGGTTACCGTATTTAACAGGGGGTTAACATAAACTTGGGAGGGGGTAAGCTCAAGGGATAGGAGGAGTGTTGGAAGATTGGCGTTTGGGGATCCACCACTGGTCCTCCATACCAGGACCAAACTGATGAACCCCAACAGACAATCAGCCTTTTTTTCTCCATTTCGTTGATCATTTCTATTCCCCTACATAGTATCTTGTTCTCTGTCTAGCGGGCCAGAATTTTTTTACATCTTCTGAGTTCAGTTCATTTTTCTTGAACTGATAACAAAACTCTTGACTGCTGTGTTTCAGAGGAGGGCTTGTCAGGACATTGCCCAGTGATATTTAAACTTCTTGAACTGGGAAATATCTTTCTCAAAGAATTCTAGGGGTATCTCTGCTATCTCTGTCTCTCTTATATGTGACAAGTGGTAAGACACCTGTCATTGACAAGTACATTCAAGTCTACCTTAGTCACTTCTCCCTGCTCAGGTTACAGTGGAAGTTTAAAAGGGAGACTTTGATGTCCTAAAGGACTCTTTTAATGTCCTGTACTCAAATTTTATTTTTGAGCCACATCCACTATCCTCCCGTGCTGGTGTTCTCATGCTGTTCTGCATGATGGTGCTTCTAAAATTTGTCAGTGCTGCATTCATCCTGTTGGCGTGAAGGTCAGTGGAAACAAATAGGGTCAGCTCTTCTAGGAACATCCCGCTACCT
Source organism: Oriolus oriolus (assembly GCA_013400235.1). NCBI lineage: Eukaryota > Metazoa > Chordata > Aves > Passeriformes > Corvidae > Oriolus > Oriolus oriolus. The sequence goes on from VXBT01002858.1 coordinate 598,150, forward strand.
CATCTTTAAAGCTGACTATTTCCCCTGCAGAGAGTTCCTGGGTGTGCTCTAGTTCCCTATAGAAATTTCCCTATCTCAAATAGACTGTGGTACTCAAATCTAAAATGAATGGCAATCGAAAGAGATATGGAACACCTGAACTCTATTGAAACTATCAGATGAATTGCAGCCTTTATCAGGACTTGTCTCTTTATCTGTTTCCAGCCCACATGAAACATCTATCATGTAAATTAATAAATGTTGTCATCTCCAGAAGGGGAATGAGGAAGATGTTTAAAATAGAGATATCTGGCTGTTTTGTAAAGGAAATCTTCTACGTAAAGAGCAGTACACCTCGGTAAAGGTTGCAGAAATATTACAGAGCATACATAGGCAAACATGTAAAGAATAGGAAAAATATTCAGGGCTTTTCGCTATTTTTCTGTTGCTTTTTATATCGCAGTTTCCTGAAAATATTACTGCTTTCAGAAAAAAAAAACAACAACCCAGAAGTGCCTGGAGAAGAGTTATGTGTGAGAGTCTCTCTGGCAATATGCCTGGATAGAGGCCCAATGACACCGGTCTGACCTTGGCTGACCCTGCTTTAAGCAGGCAAGCCCTTCTGGTGCCTCTTCCAATCTGAATTATCCAGTGGTCCAGCGAGGCTAAGTTGCCTCTCTGCAGCCCTGTAGCACAAGCAGAAAGGCTGAGCTTGTCCAGCAGGGGTGTGCTGGCTGCTCAAGGGCACAAAGTGTCTCTCAGACATTCCTGTCTAATTTCCACTTCTCCAGGGAAGGATGCCTTCCAGGTTTCTAAGGGGCTCTATCCCTGTGAGACCCAACCATAATGCTCTGTGGAGGCTTTAAGCTACACAAAGTGAGCAGGAAGAACCATGACACCAAAGCCAACATCTGTCAGACACCTACTCTTTGAGTACAGCAAAATGCCCCAGGAAAAGCAACCTTCTGGCTATTCTGACTGCTATGCAGTCCCCTGGCAGGCCAAAAAATAGACACGTAAAAGTAACTTCTTCTCACTGCAGGTGTGTGCTCCCACCCCGAGCACAGAAAGGATGATGAGGAACAGTACACTGCCTCTCTGCTGCCTGAAACTGCCTTGCTGGCCCTGCTTTAGAAACCAAGAAAAGAGAAGAAATCAAATAAACTTCAGATCACAATCTTACTGACCCCTGGGGATAACATGCTACAACCAAACAAAGCTGCAAGGACTGCTGCCAAAGTGTGTATTCCTGCCTGCTGCTTCTCCAGGTTGGCTGCAAGCGACATCATGAGAGAGTGCAAAGAGAAACATCCCTTGGGTCTGTGCAACTCCCCTCCAGTGAGTAACCCTGTGTCTGAAGCACCCTCTAACAATTCACAAGTGTGCATCACTTAGACAGACGCTGAAAGAAAGCTGAAGAAATACTACAGTACACTCAAAAGGTTTAAAAAAACCCTGTATTCTGAAAGAGACAGTAAATTCTGCCTCCTTTCTTAGAAAAAAACTTCAGCGCATGCATTCAACAAGAGCTCTCTTGGCTGTATTTTCAAGAGTTGGGTGGTGTCCAGGATTTATAAAGTCCCAAGGCTATGTCCAAGGAATCGGGAAAAAAACAAAGACTAAGATCTTTCTGATAAAGAAGTCCCTGACTGTGTGTTATGGGATCTGAGTCCTGGCATCTTAACTGAACAGGAAAAAATATTCAAGCCAATTTTTTTTCCAATGACACCTGGTTTCCACAGAGCTGAAAACTTTCTTAAGAAAATTCTGGGTTTGATTTACTATTTAAATTAGAAATAAAAATAGCAAATTTTATTCTTCCTCTACCAGAAGACTCAAATTAAATAACTTGTCTGTATGGCTTCAGCATTAATTTCTGTGGGTTTTTTCAGCTGTTCTGTGCTTTGTGGCTGCTGTTGTCAGCTACTTGATGTCCCCATGGTCTCTGGACATACTGCCTAAACTATATACCCAATGGCACACTATGATAGCACAATCAGAAGCACTCATCGCTACAAAATTGTTCAGTTAATTTAATTTCATATCACCTTTGTGATAAAAGTTTCTATTTCACCTTTTAAAGGTAAAAACCAAACCCCAAAATACTGGAAATTCCTTAGGGGTAAAAAATTCATTTTCCCATCATCTCTATTTTTAGTTGTATAAACAGAAAATGAAAACATCTCTGACTTTGGCACAAATTCAGGATTGAAGGCATGTTCATTTTGAATTTATTTTATTCTTCCATGTGAGACACTGTGGAACCACACAAGACTCTCCAGGTTCCTTTACTGGGGCTTCTCACTGACCCAGTCAAGCAACACCTACAGCCATTGGGACAGCAGGGCCAGCCATGACTGGTGGCAGCTGTTGAGAAGCCTGAAATCAAACAAGTTGTTTAACAAAGTATCAGGCAAAAAAAAAAGAAATAGCTTGGGACCATGCCAGCAGCCCAGAGCTCATCCCTACTGCCTTTGATTAAACTGTCAAAACATATTCTTTGTGGTGTCCCAATACCACAGTGTTTGTCTGGGGCTCAGTGACACTTGAAGGAAAGGATTTAGCTGTCTGCAAAACAAACACAGAAACAAAATCACAAAGCAATAGCAGGTGAGACCAAAGGCACAAAATTCTCTTTTCCAATCAATAGCTCTACAGTGCTCACAGACCTGTGCCAGGAGCCAGGCTATAAAAGAGATGCCTGTGTTACCAAAAACACCTTGGGTAAGAGAATCATTCCCCTCTTGTCAACAAAAGGGTAAATCAACCCCACTGATTTCCACATAGGGTTATTCCTATTTATGCCACTATTCATCAGAAGACAGTTAGGATCTTGATGTACCCTGGACATCCTCTGCAGCCTGTCCTTCTCACTAAGTGTACCATGGCTATTCTCACAGACAGGAGGGGGTTTTTGGTGAAAAATTACAAGAAATTGAGTTAGAGGTACCCTTCTGACCCTTGGCATACCCCCACACTCTCCCCAGCCAGCAAGCACACTGATCTTGAGGCTGGCATTGGAAGGCACAGCAGTGCTGAGGGCAGTCTCACTGCATCACACACCCATGGGGCTCAGGAAAGTGGCTGAAATTGTAGGTCAGGCTGGAGCAGCTGAAGGGGAGCCCAGGCAGAGCACAAAGGCTAAAACCAAGCCTGTAGGAAATGTCATCAGACCTTTGCTTTAGTTATTTAAGTTGGGCAGTGCCTTGATCCGTTGTTGTTCTGAAAAGCAGATGACACACTTGTGCGGAAATGGTGGATATACCTCTGTGCACAGTTCAGCTGAATTCACAATAAATTTTAAAACACCATCATCACTATCATTGCCCTCCTAGAGCCCCTAATTGTGTCAATTTAGGAGATTTAGAGAGGGTACTGGGCAATTATATTCCAAACTCAAGCCTTATTTCTTTTTAAAATTTACAAGCTTGCCTTAATATAAAAATATTCCCTTTAGAGTTTCTTGGCAGAATTAGATACATAAAAAATTATTTCATAGCTGCAGGAAGGCATGCTTTCTGAGATAATACTGGTTTATGTAAAGAGATTATTCAAATACAGTGGCAGTCTCTTTCAAAATACTGGAAGGTTACATTCAGGAAAGACACTAAGATTGCTTAACATCTCCGGAGTGAAGAGATAACACGACCTCCTTCAAACCCACTGCTTCCCTCAGCCTTTTCAACAGTGTGCAGCTGCAGGGTGGAGGAAGGTGTGAGTGAAGAGAGCAGGCAGCAAGACAATGAGCAGTGTTTCATTTTTACATAGAACCACATCCCCCCAGAGCATGTCATGGGCCAGTAAAGGTACACAACATACAGGTGGGAGGAAAGTGGAGGATGTTTAGCCATGACCTTCAGTCTGCCATCAGTTGCCCTTCCCAAGATAGCGATTTCTATCTTGCTGTAGAATGAGGGTAGGAGACACTGTGGCCACGTGGGTCTGCGTTAGCCTCGTCCCCTCGGGGCGTGGATGACCGCACAGGCCACAGGGGAATGCAGTGCGCTGCTGGAGAAGGCTGCATGCTGCAAGCTTCTCCCGCAGATTTGTCCTCACAATACCCTATTCACACTTAGCCACTTCCTAAAACTTCCCCTAGATAATCAGACGTTGCTGTTGCCAAGTGAGGCACGTGGCGGTACGGGACTGAGCTTTCTGCAGCAGACCTGAGTGCTGCACGCACACACTCGCAGCGATGGCGGGAGCCTCGGGGTGCCCGCAGCCAGCAGCACCCACGGTTCCGCCAAGCACAGCCGCCTCCAGATGTGGGCCCATGTCAGGGCAGCTGTGCACCTTCCCACCTCCTGCAGCTCTGGGATCTCAGTGTTGCTCCCTCTGCATCCCAGATGCCCACCCCAGCAGAGGTGTACAGTAGAGGGCCTGTGCTGGCCATACTGGCTGCACTGTGAGCTGGGGTGGGAGTGAGGGCTTGGGGAAGGAGACTAGCAATAGTCAGAGCAGGGCTGGCTGCTGGGATTAGATCTCCTCTGGGAAGGATTTCAAATGCCCTGACCACAGATGTGGCACTGTGAATTTTGGCAGAGTCATGCAGTCAAGACTATGGCAAGTGGTGATTCTGATTTGGAAGAAATTTAGCTAAGAGGATAAAACTGTGGATGGGAGAAACTCACAAAAAATCTCTGGATGGAGTAAAACCCACAGAAACACTTGCAGAAAAAGAGCCTGAGATGATTATCATGGAACCAGAGTTAACCTGGGAAGGCTATGCTACACTAGTGCCGAACTGGTACAGCACACCATAAGCAGGATTTGAATTTTTAAAACTCTTCACCAAGTCCACTCTCCTCACTCCCCTTAGCAGAGCAGATCTGGACATTTTTCAGATTCTTTCATGAGCAAAGAAATAATGGATTCATCTTCCCAAAGTACTTGTTCTGTTGTTGGAAAACTACAGCATTTAAGGCAACAACATGACGTCTTATTTAGCAGAAAAGTAGAAAAAGTACAAATTTCTCTCAAACGTGTCCTGAAAAGCTACCTGTTGTTTAAACAGAAGGGACAGAAGCACTTCAAGGGATGAAAGCTCACTAAATCATTCGTGTGCTCTGACCTGCTCTGCCAATGGCTTTCTAAGTGAGGTCTTTTAACTGGCCCAAGGATTTCCTCACCTGCTGACCTGGGATATATTCATGCAGACTGGTCTCCCCACTCCAGGTTTTGGTGGGCACTATCCTTAAACTAAAGGATGTCTCAGTTTGCACATCAGCTGTGATTTTGCAGACATCTGTGGATTAACTGGTAAACAATGTGGATGAAACAATAAGAAGGCATTGGTTTACATCTTGAAGAGGATCATAATGGAAAGCACCAAAATACAGTACACAAGGCACACCAACATTGTTTTCCTTCTGCAGAACCACAGCTTGTCAACGTCTCTACATGAGCAAGTGCTGTTTGTTTAGACTACATACCTAGAAATGTTAGTTTCTGCATGGCTGTTTTAAAAAAACTTTTACCCTTCTGCAGTTAGCAGCTTCCTGTCCTGATGTTTACAGCAAAAACATGCTCTTTCCAAGCTTTTTGAAATGGCTTTATGGCACAACCCAGAGCGAGCAAGCATAATGCTAACAGTATATGTGCAAACCAGAATAGAACAGCAGCAAATGGACTCATTATCATCCTTCAGCCCTTTGCTTCCTTTTACTTAAGTGATGCTTCGTACCCGTTAAATATGGAAATGAAGGATTGCAGATATTCTGATTCAATTTTATTAAGTATGTATTTAAGGCAAGCCCTAGGGATGTTAAAACATCTTTAGACAGAGATCCTCTAATAACTGAGAACAGATTGAACAAGTCACTAAATGACTGAACTAAAAATTGTATGATTAAAGGGAAAAAGACAGACTTACGTCTCATTTTAATGAAATCATAGTACTTCTCATGGGTGTCTCTATACAAGCTTTTTTCTTCCTGACCATCTTGTTTTACCACTAAAATGTGACCCTTACTTTTTATGTGTGGGCTTTCATGCATGGGCTTCTTCAGCAGCCTTAGTGATATTCACTGGTGTTGTCATTTATTCCACACTAAGCTTGCACAACTCAGGATATGAAGTGTATTTGTGGTGGAACAGGACTTTTAAATAAGTGATGTTCTATTTAAAAAACATACTTAGCTATACTGTCCAAAATATCTATTACACATTTGTCATTATCTGTAACAGATGTTGAGGCAACTTTATATTAATATCTAACAGTTTTAGAATTATGAGAATAGCACATTTAAATGACAAAAAACTGTGTCACTTTATCTAGTACCTACATTTGCAATCTAAGCTTTCTTCCTGGGGGAATGAGAGGAATACAAAAATTTTGGTATTAATTCCCTTTATCATTTTTCTTTTACTTCTAGACCTTCCTGTTGCTATCATCACCTTCCACATACAAATAGATGCATCAGTTAATATATCTGGAAGTAAGCAATTAACCTAGGTGTTTTTTCTTAATTAGAGTTGTAAAGATAATATGTTTTAAAGCTTGATGCTAGTCATCCATGTGACCCTAGAGAAGCAGATAGCAGTCTAATTCTGTATTTCTGTGAAGTCTCCCAGGAAAATGAATTTCATGATGGAGTGCCAAGATCAAAGCTTATCTGAAAGCATCTGAGATTACAAAGATGCCGAGTTCATCCACATCTTGCCTAAAGCAGTTTCCACCAAAAATCTGGCCAGCATTCCCCTTTCTTGAAAGTATAGCCAAATGGTTAATTCCTGGAGTGAAAAATATTTCTATAGATTTAAACAGTATCAAGAGATGTGACTATCTTGCTGCCAGCTCTGTGGACAGTTTAATAACCCTGTTAATGATGCAGCACTGCATGCCAGAGGCTGGTGTTGATTTTGGATGGATAGATAATGTTGGTCTGCAAAGGGAAACACAAGCTGTCTTGCTTGGCATACAGAAGAAAGATGCTGAACTTAGAGACAACACCAAGGCTTCCGTGTGGGAGTCAAATATAAGGAAGGTGAGTGACCTGGAAAGAATCAGGAATGCAGTTTCATTATAAACTACTAAACACTCTAAAGCTTGACAGCAACCCTGCTTTATGTTGCCATCAGGCCTTGATAAAATAACTTTTCTTTTCCTGCTCATGTCCCTCTTCTCATTTCCTCTTGCTAATCATTTTGACTTTCTCATAAGCAGTAGATTCTCTTTTCTGAGTTGAATGTCGAACTGTTTACCCACTTACATTTGTTTTTTAAAAAGGAGAATAACTATGTTTGAATGGAGTGTGAATTCCCAGGCTGTATGTATGTGCTGTATGCAATCCCATTGATTACATACAGCGCTCTTTACATAGGCAGTAAAAAATGAAGACAGCAGGTCCTTTTGGAGTTGCAAGTGTGGAAAGAAAGTGTGAGGATGCCTGATAAGAATTCTCAAAATGCAGCCAAACCACATTTTCTGTAGGCATGCCTGATGGGAAAGCAACACCACCAAAGTACTTTCACCTGGTGTTGAGACACCCAAATGACTGTTACCAAACAGTTTAGAAGGAAACATTTTCCTTTTCTGTGCTGAAGAACGTCAGAATCGATCGATATTCAGTATAAAAGTTTGCCTTGATCACTGTGGTCATTAGCCAAAGTTGTTTATGAAAAATGTGTCCATGGGACAGATACTTCCTATTAAATTTTAACTCAACTATGCAAGACTGAGGGGGAAAAAAATCCCTTTTGATGATTCAGGATATTGTGGCATACAGTTCCGCCCCTATGTTGGCAGTGCCTTTTCACACTTCTTTGTCAGAAGTAGAGGCTCTAACATGGGAATAGAATAGGTTTAATAAATTAAAGTTTAAAAAACTATGGCTATTAACTAAGGGATATAGAAAATTTTGCTTTAATACTTTTAATGTAATTATCAAAAGTTTGAAGTGGCTTTTGAGTTTAGGTTGGCCTAAAAAGTAGGCATTGACGCTCCCTCTAAACACAGTATAAAATGCAGAGTTCGCTTAGTGCAATATCCCAACAGTGAAAGGGCAAACAAGGCAAGGACCTCCCCCTTGCAGCTCTTCCAAACCTCTCTTGCAGAGTTTGCATCCAGGCCTTCATTTGATATGGCTGGTCAAGGAAGACGCCAAAGTTTTGCTGCTCTTGAGGTGTCACATCCACAGAGTAGCACAGCCCAGCTTTGGAAGGCTCCTCTTTGCAACTCAGTGCAGTTCATCATTCCCTTATTGTCTGCCCAGGTCTGCATACACAAACTGCAAATAAGTAATGAGACAAAAAGATGAATTCTGAGACCAAGAAATGTTTATTTTCCCAGAACTTGTGGGTTTAATCCAACAGCGAGCTCTGAGGCCGCATGATCATTGTTCCCTTGAAACCGCAACACACAGTTCTTCACTCCCTACCTGATTTATTGCCCACAAATATGAGCCTGTGTGCAGGTCTTGTCATCAGATATGCTTGTTTTAGTAGTCCATATAATAGGAATTGACTACCAGAAAATGCATATTTGTTTCACAGCCAAGATGAAATACAAAATATATTTCCAACTCCACCATTTTTTCCTCCTGTTTATTAATGTCTGAAGCCCAGTGCCATTACTCTTACTGAAGTCAGTGTGATTAGTTGAGCTAAGGAATGCTTTCATTTACATGAGGTTATCAATGTGCACTTTTGTGACCAGACTAAATTTAGGAGAGAGATTTTAGCAGCTGACAGAGAGCAAAGCAAGACATGAAAGATGACAGCAGAAGGTCATGCTGCTGGGTGGCATAGCAGCATGAGGGGCAGAAAGCATGGGAGAGCTAAAGGCCCTTGAAAACTAGCCTTTAGGTGTCTCCCTAGGCCCCTCATCACTCAGGCTTTAATAACCACCGGTTATTCTGGTCACTTCAACTACCTTTTGCTTCAGAATCCCGGTTGTAAATCAAGCATGACAAGAGCATGGTTGTCACGACATTAAATGTATGATGCATTCAAAAAATAAGATGAGCAACCCAAGTCTGCGAGGAAAACATTTCTGGCTTTAGCCCAGCACTTATGTGGGGTGAAGGAAACAACAGAAGAAAAATATTAAGACCTTTGCTTTCGAAAATGGTGTCAGAGACAGAGATTCAGGAGAATGTTGCATATACCTCAGGGAAACTGATCTTTAAAGGAACCATCACACCATGGCTGTCAGAAAACCTCTGAAAGTATCAGCCTAGGGCTGCTCAGAGCTTGAGGACTGGGCTGGTTTAAAAGTAAACTGGTCAGAGAAATGAACCCCACTCAACCACCCCAAGAGATTTTGCAGGTTGGATTTACAATTTACTAAAGAGATTACAACAAATACAATGATACAGAGAAAACAGCTTTTAACCCACAGCATCAGAGTACAACCCGGCACCTGCTGGTCAGAGCCGTGGTCACAGTCCTGGGGACGTCCTGGTCGTCTTCTGGATCTATCAAATGGTGGCATCCCTAGTCCCCAAGCCAAAGATTTATACATGCTTAGGTTCAGGTGAGAATGCTCAATACCTCTCCCAGGGCCGGCAGTTTCACAATGGACGATGTAACACATCGTCATGGTATACTTTGGGAGTCCTTGATGGTCTAATCTTTTCAGCTGCTTGTTCTGCGGGTGCCATTGAGTCCACCACAGCCCATTAGCAGAGATGACCCCTCAGGCTGGGTGTAACTGTGCTGGTGCTTCCCCAGAGGGGAGTTATCACAGCTGAGTTATTTGTGAAGAAAAAGAAACATTAGCCTGCCTTGCAGGGTTTGCCTCTTTCTCCTTATCTCATTTAACACCCAGCTTGTGGCCTGAGGCATCGGGTGTGCACTGGGCAGCTGCTGCAAACGACCCATCACTTACAGTTCATCAGAAATGATGTAGGGGGAGTAGAATACACAGTTTGGTTACACCCACGTAGTGCTACACCGGCACCCTACTCCCGTAACCAGGACAGGAACAAACTGTAAGCCTTTGCACAGACTGGTTCCCAGGGTGTCAGCATAGTCCATCTTGTCAACAGAGCCAAGTGCACATTTAAATCCTGCAGAAATTAGAGATATGATGAGGGCAAGATGGCTTTACCATGGGAAACTGATGTTGCTGGCACTTGATGATGCTTGGACTAGACATGAGTTCTTGATGGTGGTGAAACAGGAACTAGTGAGAGACAAACTGACTGCCATCACAGTTGCTGAGTGTATTAATGCTAAAGAGATCTTTGTTTTGAAAACATTGACATGCTCAAAAGCAAGACAAGAAAAAACAACACCAGTTCCTCTGCTGCTCAGTTCCTCTGAAGTTAAAAGCCAGTAGCTAAATTTTTTTAATCTGTTGCACCAACACCTCTTTAGCAAATGTGTCTGAGCCATTGATATGAATAACAATTTTAACTTCAAATACCAAACTACTTTTCTATTGATTGATTTCTGGGTGATGCAACAGAGCAAGAGAACCAGGTAACATAGATGAGCCAAGGTGCTGCTACAGCTCTGAGAACCCAAGGCTGAGATTTAGAAAGGAAAAAGAATAAGCATACATGAAAGTGAGAACACATAGGAAAACAAGAAGTCTGTAGCTTTCATTTTTAAAGAATACAAGCCTTGTTTCTGGCCCCAGCATTTTTGTTTTCTGTCCTGATACACCCAGAGGTGGCCCTGACACAGGCAAATTGCTCTTAATTCTAGAAGGTGCCTTGCACAAGATAAAATTTTGAAAAGGTGTAAATCTCTAAAATCTATTTGTGCAAAGTTTGTTCTCTCTTGTGAACTTGCTGGGGAAAAGTATCTGCCTCAGCAATCAGGAAAGATCTGTTCCAAGACGCTTTTAAATACATTGTTGGGTTGGTTTTTTGTGGGTTTTGGTTTTTTGTTGTTGTTGTTGTGTTTGTTTTTTCAGTGCCAGATATCATTGACGAAATAGCAAATAACAGTAGGAAGATCCTCCTTGATTTTAGTTGTCTCAGATTTCCCTGTTTTAGGAGACTAGAGGAACCATTTATCCCCAGGAGCCCTGTGCCTGGCACCTATGGTTCTAGTGAGTGTAGTTTAGTGACCTAGTGATGCAGCACAAGTTATGGTGTTGGTTTGAACAAATGAATAGAGAAAAACCTAAAGGAGTTGCAAAGTATTTTACTAAGAGAATTATTGCATAGAGTAAGGAATTACATCATCTGCTAGCAACAAGGAAAAGAAATTAGATGTAAAGATAAAGGAAATACGGTTTTGAATATACACATATGTTTATATTTAACAAGAAAAATATTATTTATGTAGCAGGGAAATTACACTACTTTTTTTCCAATAAAACAACCAATCTCAGAGCCTACAAGAAGTTTATTTTGTGTAGAGTTTTCACACTGTTAAACATACTGTGAGAATATAAGAATAATCACATTTCACAGGAGGGGTCCAAGCCAGCAGGTTGGTTGCGTGTTTACACTGCCTAAGTCTCTATAGTTGTGGCATGCAAATGCTATAAAAATTAGCTAGAGTTTTAAATGCCTTGCTGAATGAAAATGAAAAAGCTACAGAAAATCAAGCTCAACCTGCAAATGTTTCCCATAAACTTGTTGATAAAAGCCATTTTCTGGCAAAGCTGAAGAAAACTGTTTCTGCCTGGTTTAGGCAATCCATGGAGAATTCAACAGTGAAACTGAACTCCAGGTATTTACTTGGGGCCCTAAATCAGCACAGAAGTAGCAAGAGAAAATATTTGATTTTTAAATTGCATTTGAAGCACCTAAAGTGTTTTCTTGATATCTGGGTGACAGACATAGCTGTCACTCTGGTGAGCTGGGAGTGACGAACGACCAGGTCCTCTGTCATTGCACTGGCCAGAGTCAGGGTGATCATTTGTAGGACGAGTACTGAGAGCCAGGGAGCTTGGACAATTAGTTTTCCCTCCCAGGGGCCCAGGCATCATCCCTCAATGCACCCACAAAGCAATCTGCAAGGATGCCCAAACTCTTAACATTCAGGTAGTTTTTAAAATCTCAGGTTCACCATCATCCCCTTCTTGCATTTTATTTCTATTGAATTTAAGGGGTTTTTTCTCTCTTTCTTAGCCTTGTTCTTTTGTGTTTTTTCTTTTTCCTGGTTCAAACTGAACAAAGACAGGCCAGTTATTCATGATACCTGATTAATCCAAATGCTCACTGGGAAAGACCTCACGGCAGCCTGATGGTGAAGGTGTGATGAATTAAGAGCCTATCTTTTGGGAAACTTCACTGAATTTGAAACTAAGAGAGAACTTTTATTTTACTTTTTAATTTGTCTATTTAACTTTCACCAGGATTCATATAGGTCTCTGGAAACAGAGGAGGGTGGAAGGTGGTTGATGTCCCTGCAAGTGGATGCCCAGATCCATCAGAACATTTGGGTCTGATCTTGCATTGATCAAGTTGATCCCCTCTTGAGGTAAGGGGACAGGATTTTATTTTGTGTTCTATTATCTTTTTTTGCCTTTCCTTATTTTCTGGTGCAAAGAATATAATCTAATCTTTTTCCACTCCTGGAAAGTTTCCTTCTTTCTAAGTGTTCCTATCTGCTCCATCACTATGCACTTAGCTATGTCAACCTGCAATACCATTTTAAATTGTGATTTCAGTTCAATGAAACACTCAAGTGTTGAAATGCTTTCCCACACAGCAATACCTTAATGTGCTAATAGCCAAGCACTCATGTTAGAACTTCCTTCAGTGAACACTAGTAGCCAAACCAACCAACCCAGAAAAGTAATTTTTGCTTAGGCAATAAATTATTCTTCCCCTTGCTATTAAAATACAGCTAAAAAGCAGTGGTAAAGAATTGTGATGAAATTACATTTCCCATAGTATTTCAGGAGATTTATGCTGATAAATTTTAACTCTGAAATTTCAAGATGTCTGAAAGTTTTCATTAAAGGTTAGAAGACTAACAGTACCATCCTTTCACTTGGAATGGCCAAAATCAGAAAATGTTTCTGAAAGGTACTATTTAATTTATTTTCTTCTATTCTAAAATTCCAGGTATTCTCATTTCTATGGAAAGAACTTCAATTGTCTATCTTCTTTGCTAATAATAGGAATAAAACAATCAAGAGCACAGAAGAATGCAGCCCTGAACCCTCTTGCTCAGTGGTGAGATATATGGTTTTTATTTACCTAAGATTCTCAGTACGAATGGCTGGAGTCATTTACAGATGGTGATCAGTGAAATACTGCTTATCCACTTGGTGCTGGAAGGAGTTAGGATGTGGAAATTAGAATTTAACAGAAATTTAGAATGAGAACAAAAATGAAACCTGACAAATTCCAAGTTTTATATCTCAAATTCTCAAACCCACACAGAAAGAAAAGCATTCATAAGGAAATCACCATGCACTGAGAAGATCAATTATTCTCTGTTTCCAGCACACTCCCTCTCTTTCTACACTGTCCCTTCTTTAGTCAGTATCTCCTGCTAGTTGCCACACAAATAACATCCTCCACCTTCTTTGGCAACTTCCTTCATGAAACAGAAGTAGCCTGCAATAAAATACTAAGTCAAATAGTGCTTAAAGGATTTTGAGCCACACAGGACACAGAATGAGTCTCGTCTCACTTGTGTGAGTGATGCTTAAGAAATCAATAGCACTCCACCAGAACAAAATAGATACCATGGAAGAAGACACTTAGTGATCCCCCTTTATCCTGCTCTTGCTGTTCATCAGCTAGTGATACAACCCCTGGCTCCCATTTCTCTGCACCCCTTTCAAGAGGGACACAGATCTAAAGATGCTCTTGAGAGGTGTTACTAGCTCTGCTTCAAAAGAAATGCAGGAGATGAATGATTTGAGTAGTTCTTGTTAGATTTATTGAATAGTTTGATTTTTTCCTTACATCAAATTGTTTGAAGGGTGCAAAAGCATATGCTCTCGTTTGCTCCCTTTTCCAAGCACAGCAACTGAATTCATTCACAAGCCACTCACTTGAAGCAAAAGCCAGGTTCTTTTCATAGTTCTTTGTCTTGTTTTAAAGCCAATTGTTTGCTTCTGCCAACTTTTAATTGCACAGAAAACTTGATGTCTGTGAGTGTGAAAGGAGGTTTTCTATCATTATGTCTGATGGCTGTTCTGCTCTGTTGGTGATTATTCATTTACCTCTGATGTTTGCGGCTCTTGGCGGCAGCTGCTACAAAACTTCGGTGTTACTTCCTATTTGTCATTCACAGAATCATTTGTTTTCTGTTCCAGGAAAACATCAACATCTTAATGCAATTTATTCTTCTGATTAATGAGAGAAGTAAACCCATACATTTTTCTAGTTTACTCTCATTTTATTCAATAAGCTACAGTTGTACGTATTCAAGAATATTTGAATTGAAAGCACACCATGAAATTTTAATCCTCATGTGGAAAAGAAAACATTTTAGCTGATTAGTCTCACTTTTTCCTATCATCTGCTACAGGAAACAGAGATATTAGGGAAACTAATTTTGCAATAATCAAGTAAGCTTGGCAAAGCAATATTTGGTTTCCATGTGCTCACTGTGACCCATGAGGAGGCAGCTGACTTTTATCTGCCATGAGCAATAGGTCTGTTACTGGGGACTATAAATCCCAATGTCCTCTTTGTGAATTCCAAGACTATGCCCAAAACACCATCAGGCACTTCAGAGACTAAAATTCACATTTCTTGACTAGTCCATTTTAAAAGTCCATTTAGTCAAATAGTCTTCTTCTATAAAGGCTTTGGAATTAAATTCTTTCTTAAGTGTTAAAGTGTGAAACAGGTCAGAATGAGTCCTGGTATTTACTGAGGCAGTGCCATGGACATCAGTGGATAGATATGTATTTACACAATATTCATTTGATCCAATCAGTACTGGTGAGAGGTATGAGACTGCATTTTAACTGGCATCCTGGCAGCCTATGAACTTGGATGATGGTCTGAAGCCATGAGAGGCACTCATCACCCCACCTTTGGTTTTAGCAGACAGTTTTTCACTTAAAAGGAAGATAATTTCTGTAAGCCTTGAAGACAATGCTTTTTGCTTGAATTTTTAGCAGGAAGAACTTAACTGCCTCTTACTGAATAAATAATGATTCAATATATCTTAATCAGAGTATATGTCCTTCAGAGACTGAAGGTCTTGGGAAATTTCACCTGCAGCGCACTTGTAACAGGAGTTTGACAAAGTTCAGCACTTGTTTGGTACTATAAAAAATGTAGATGCATTTCATCATCATCTCCCTTATGCTTTCTCTGAAGGACATAAAGTTACTAGCCCAGACCTTTCTGGTAAAAATAGGTATCAAATATATAATTTCTCACAGCAGTTATTATTTACCACCCCTCTTCTTGCATGGTCTGATATGGTATGGGAATGGATTTATAGAGTCTTCCTACGCAATTTACATAGACCTTGGCATCCTTGACCCCATTTTTCCATGACAGTGGAAATACCCATTCAAGTGCAAACTCTACTGCAAAGTTTTTAGAATTAGTGGTTGAAAGGTAACTCCGTTTTCAATCTTTTGTTTGTTTTGCCGTGAGTGGCACAAGATGTCAGGGGAACCATGGATGTGGTCATCATCAACTTCTGCGTCCAAAGTGCTGCAATAGAATCTGAGAACTCAGCAGCCCAAGACTTTCTCTGAAAAATAGCCAGTTCTGTATAGTGAACAATAAGACTTGAGTTTCAGCTGGGGAGAGTAATAGAGGTGCTTCTGGGTGAAAATTTTCATCCTGTAAAATGTCCCCCAGGACTAATTCTGTGGGTATGAATAAGAGGCTTAGCAAGACGAATTTTGCCATGCAAGTGAATAATCTGTCACTGGCCTTCTGTCAGTTTTACTAATGTTAGTGGGCCTCATATGGGTTTTGCTGATATGCAGTGTAAGGTTCTGGTAACTTTGAGTGTATTTTCCTTAAAGGCTAGATAATTTTGTGCAATCATTAACCACCTCTTGCTGCTTGGCCTGCTGAAATAATAAGGATAATTGAATATCATGCTTCTGGGTGTATGCTAATTGCCTGCAGGGCTTTGGAAGGATGTTTCCTCCCTGTACACCACACAGCATAATTGGATAGGTAATAGGCATTATGGGAGCCTTCCACCTTCCTCAAGAATATCAGTGCAGAAGGCAAAATGTCAAGCTAGATGAACAAATGATTTAATACAGTCTGGCAAGCCCTCTGCTCCTATGGTGCTGTGGTGAGCAACTGATTGCAGGATATGCACCTGCCATTGTGTGATGAGGTCCTGAGCATCCCAGGTCACTATTTTTGACCTGAAATGCCAGCAAAAGCCCGAAACTTCTCAACATGCTCATTTCTATGGCAACCTCCATATAAAGTATTGTTCAGTTGTGAATTAAAATGTATTTTTACTTATATGAGAATCAGGAGGGACTATTCCTGGTTTTGTAAACACACCATCCCCTGAATCCCTTTAATCTCTGTGTGCTGCTGAATGTCAGGTAATGGAGAGGCACAGTGTGAGCTCAATTAGTTTAAAGCCTTATCATTGTAATTGGGCAGGATGAGCTGTATTATCTTGCCAAATAGGACTCAACACTTTGAGGTTATTTACTCACTTTTTAATGTTCTTCCAAGTGCAATTAATTGCATAACCATTATAAGTTAATATTAATTAATTAACAGGGTTCCTACATAACTGGATGTGATAGACATGCCCAAATGAGTCCTTTGAGATGACTGGAAGGTAGGGAGGGGGATTGCTACCACGAATACCAAATCTCCTTGTCAGACTGCTTCACCTATAAATGATGTTCAGGCACAATTAGGAAAATAGCCCATGCTAAAGATAACTCCGGAGCACGCACTGCTACACACATGGCCTCAGCTTAGAGATGCAGCATATCATTAAATCAGAATAACCTTGGTGAAATCAGGACTCTCAAAAAGCTGTCTACAAGAATGACCTCACTACTTTCATCTGCCTTAAACAGCATTTCACTGACTTCAACAAATTTCTGTCTTCCAACTCTTTTTTGGTAGCTAAATATTCTTCCCTACAGTTTCAGCTAACTGGGGCTAAAAACTTTCCGTGTAACAAGGTATTTCCTTTGGGGTTGTTCATCAAGGACCCCTGCCCATGCTTGCCAGCACACTGCTGCTCTGCTTTCTTCCCTTCACCACCAAAATAGCCTCCTCCCAGCAAAAGTAGGGACACTGAAGTGGTGATCTGGGCTACTGTGCATGCTGTTCTGTTTCCTTGCAGACAGCAATGTGGAAGCCACACAGAATTATGTCACTGACCATCCAGTTGCTGAATTAAAGTCCCAGAGCACTGCTGCTATTCTGCCACTAGAAGTGCCACTGTTTATAGCAGCTGTAAGCCCTGAATGCCTGTGCTTATCTCAGGTGCTGAACAGCCTCAGTTGCTAGAACAGGTTGTTATGATCCCAACCAGTGTTCTGACATTGTGTTCATTGTGCTGGGTACTGCTGTTATGATCAAACTTTTCTGGAGCAGGAATTCATTCAACGTTCCTGACTTGGGCTGTCTAGGGAGCATGTGTTTCAGCAGGGAGAGTATGTGAACGGGGCTCCATCAATAGCCACTGACTTTTTGCAAAGACATTAAGCAACTCTGAGAGTCAGAAAGCATGTACTACCTAAACAAATTCAGAAAAAACTTGAAATTTGTGGGTTTTGATCAAAACACTAGCTCTAGGGTATGACAGGCAGATCACATACCTTCCACATGACACCTGTAATACAAAGAGGTTTGAACCAGGTAAGGGATGAGATGAAGTTAAATTTATTGTCAGAAAATTATTTTAGTTGAATATTCATTTTTAGCTACACTTTTATGTGAAGGTCCCCTGCTGTTCCTGCTGGATTCTGCTTTGCTTCTGTCCTTCACTATGGGACAGTGTTGTTATACACAATTAAACACATATCCAATTTGTTCTCCAGAGACTGTGGCAGCTGTACCTCAACAGAGGGTGAAGACAGAGCAGATGGATAGAAGGTGAAGTGCTGTCAGTCCATCGGGATTGAAGATGCCACAAAAATGCAAACAGGACCTATAGTTTATAAGAGAAAATAATGTCTTGACAGCCTGATGAAAGACTAACTCAGAAACCCTCAATTCCCCCAAAAGTTAAAATCAGCTAAGATTGATATGGCTGCACTGTCAGGTGCTTCATCTTTTTTATCCTTTTTTATCTTTTTTTTTTTTTAATGAGAATCCAGACCAATCTAATCTGAATGAGGAAAGTCACCTTCCCTGGTGCTCCATTTCATGTTCCTCAAGCAATAGAAATGAAAATGAAAATTCCATTTTAAAAACATGAAAAGGGGAATATTCTCATGAAGATAGGAAAAAAAACTTCAACAGCCCCACAAGAAAAACTTTAAAACTGTCACTCATATCCCTAAAAAATGAAGCCCTACGAAACAAGCTGTTCAAACCCATATGTGGATGCTGCATTTTTTTCCTCAAAGACCAATAGAAACTGAAGTGACTTAGACATTCAATTAATGCATAGCAAAGGAACACTTGAGAAGGGAAGGAGAGAGGGAAGACAGAGATGGAGTCAAGTTAATTTGGAAGACACTTTCAGAAAAGAATATGAACACTGTTCTGGAACTCCCAGTTCTGCACATTAGTCAGTAACGAAAGAAGGAGCTGATGTGCAGGTCAGCATTTAAAGCCATAACACTTTTGGCAAAGTGCTGCATTTAGCTTTATTCTTTATTTCTTGTTTTTCATGCTGTACCTATTTCACATGCACATGTCCCTATTTCTTATAGGCCAGATGTTGCACATCTGAAGCAGTGCCAAGTCCCAAGAGATCATTGAAACTTTTAACCTTAACCAGAAAGCAGGATATCAGTATGTTTTCATGTGTTAACCTTTCTGATCCTGAGCAAAGCAATATACCCTGTGGCAGGGTATGAATTGCCCGATCCCAGTGGAAGTAACTCTCCACCTCACCAGTCCTGGCCCAGCCAGAAGCAATGAATCGTGTATCTGCTCCCCTGTCAGTTTACTGATCTGCCCTTTGTGTATATATTACAGCAAAGATTTCCAGTCAGCCAGCTTGACATTTTTCTATGAATTGACTATGAAACGACACAGCTAAAGGGCAGTATGCCAAGGAATGACCAATTCGAGCATGGCAAATACTGACTGAAACAGAACATTTCAGAGTATGAGGGGCTTGCTTGGATTTTTCCATAAGCACCTCAGACATACTCAGCATTTGACTTCTCCAAATTTCCACCTGCTTTACAGCCACGCCTCCAGACCCAGCAGCAAGAGGAGCTCGTAGCTCTGTCTGCTCTGTAGACAGAGAGCTGAAAAAATTGAACTTGGCCAAAATGGTTTAAAAAAAATTGTGTTTCTACACGTACATGTTTTCACCCAGTAACAGAGAAGTAAAAGAAACAACGGAAATAAATCCTGCATTGCTGAGGTCGGTGACCTGAAATCTCCCGGGAGAGAGGATGAGCAAGGACGGAGGAAGCCTGCTCTCACACCACGAGGTGCCCTGAGGACACGTAGCCCTGGCACAGTCTGCTGCACTGTCAAGTGAGATCAAGACAAAGGCACTTTTAGGCGGCTCTCTCAGGAGCTGGCCCTGCAAAGCGTTATCAGAGCTCCCTGAGGTCTCTTGTCAAGATGTCCCCAATAGAGGGTTAATCACAGAAATTATGGGATATATGAGGTAAACTGTATGGGAGGTTTGCCCTTCCTCCATTTCACAGTAACTTACAGATATTATAATGTTAAATACTAGCGTAAGAGAATGCATTTTGCCTTTGGAGTATCTTAGGGGGAAGTAGAAGAAAATATAGTTTAAGAAAATTTGCAGTTACAATACTGTTAGGTGCAGGGTAAATGCCTGCCCTTTACCAAGTGCAAAAGCATTATGACGAAGGATAGAAGGACAGGCCCATAGCAAAGGCAAAGTAATCCCCAAATAAGGTAGTATTAAAGGATCTTCTGTGGATTTCTATATTTCCATACATATTTCATGTATATTTTTTAGTTAGCAAGACAAAGAACAAAATAAAACCTCAAGAACCAGCAATCTGTTTGAGCCCATGTGTGGACAGGAGATTTTGATGAGTATGTGGAGGACAGATATTTTATTAGGATCCTATAAACATCAGGATCTGTAAATATGGAGCCTTTTCTTCTCCCACTTTTTTGGGGATGGTGGGAACATTTTGACAGAGTTGCTAAACCACACACACACATTCACCTGGGTGATCTCTCATAGTTTCTCCTCCTGGTGTATTTTGCTTCACTTTCCAGGTCTCTCGTTTCCTTTCCAACCTGGTTTCTCCAGCTATCCTGTTTTTACACTATGAAATAGCAGTTTATCTCTGTGTTTGGCTCTGCCTGCCCACCCAGACAGCAGTGGGGCAGCATGGCAGGCAGGCAGGAGGCCTGGGCTCTCCACTGCCCTCTGAAACACGCTGGTAGGCGGCTGAGCAGGATTTCAGCACAATGTCCCAAACACATTTTGTGACGGCTCTCAAAACCTTGCTCATATAAGGAGGCTGTTGTGTGGTTTTTTAAAGCACGAGTCTGTCTCTGTTTTTGTGCCCAGCTGCAAGAGCTGACATTTCTACAAACTCTGCCGAAGGCTAATCCCCGCTAGCCATTCTGTGCTGAGCCAGGGGCTCCCTACCATGGCTTTGCTCTGCTTTTCTCCCTTCCAGTCTCCCTGAGGGGAAGAGGTGCCCCAGGCCAGGAGTCTGGACTGCCAGTGTTCACACCACCACTGTGATGGGCCAGCCTGGGCCCAAGGTACTTAAAATTGTCCACAGCTCTGAGGCAGAGGGGCCGGTCTCTGCTGTGAGGCTGCCCTCAAACCTGATCCTCCGGCACACGGGCACTTCTGGGCAGGAGGGCACAACCTGTCTGTGCACAGCAGAGCTCTCCCGGATTGCACTGAACTCTCACAGCAACCAAAAAGTCATCCCTCACCTTGACACCCCCTTTCAGGTCATGATTTTGTATGTCCCATTTTTCACAAATATATTTCCTGAGGGAATTCAGCCTAGTTCAGAATTCTCCCACTGTGGCACAAGCTGTATGAGAGTGGCAGGTGAAGACTGTTGGAATGGCTGAAAAGGCACCCATCCTTTTTCTTTCCCTTTCTTTTTCCCCTACATAGCTACCCTTGTTAGGAAACCACCAGTAAACTGGTGTTTTCTATGACTGCTCTCCAACTTAAGAGGTAGTTTTTTCTCTTTAAATTGTTATTTAAATGATTTGGTCATTTGGGGAAAAGAAGAAAAACACAAGAGGAAAATCAAATTCTTTACATTATAAACCTGTCGTATTTCTCCATTCTGAATACAACTTTTGCTGGCAGTATATGAGTATCTTATATGGGCTAAGCATGAGAAGAAAGTAAACATTTCTCATTTGATGAGGCAGCACCCAAACTTTCCTCTTCTTTTTTTTCACCTGAAAATGTTGGAAGTTGTTGAATAAAACAGTGATTGCACATACACACATTTTTTGCCACTCACAATGGATGACAGCCTCAGAAGGAGCTGAGATCTAAAAACCCCCTTAGGTTCTGGGGTGACGGTGGTGCCAGCATACCAGACCTTGTATACATCACCTACCAGGGCTGGGATTTACAACATTGCAGATTCCTTAGTGAGTTCAGGCTTCAGAGCACAAATATCACTTACTGGTTATGGGTGTCTTGATGCTGGTGTGAACATATGCTACCACTTCTCTCATTTCTTCTGAAACACCAGAGATTATGGTGATATTTTTGGCATAACAGCTTACTTCTAAGAACACTGGCTTTTGAAGTCAGCATAAAATCTGCAAGTTCCTTTACCAATATGTTCTATGCCAGGCTGCAGCATGGTGGGATCAAGTCACCCAATTCCCCCCAGCATCATGCCAGAACTGTGCCAGAGTGCAGAACAGAATTCAAGTTTCGTTGGGCCAGAGAGGCAAAGCACAACAGAGATGCTGATGGTGGGATCTGGAGACCAGGATGCTCATGGTTGACAAGGAGCCTGATAGTGCTTCTGCTCTCCAGGATGTTTTTGGCTTGTTAAGGCTCTTTAACATAAATTTCCTTCACATGCTATACAGCTCAACATCTAGGGCCACATCCTGGGAGACACAGTTGTGAAACATTTTGGGCAGAATTTTCTAGGCCAGTATTTCAAGCCCTGAATAACTGCAATGAGCACTACAGCTATCACCCCTGTCCCACCACCCTGATAAACAAGCAGGAGTCAGCAATTTCATAACAAATAAGAGGTGCCTCCTCCAGGGATGATGCTATGCCCCATATCCCAGGCAGGTTGAAGTGCTTATCGGAAGTTCTCCCAAGCTAGGGACAGGTACCAGATTTGCCTCTGACCTCTGATTTTCTGTTCAGTATCTCCAGGTGACTCCTCTGTCAGCATGTAGATGGCATATAGGGGCTGGGATACCAAACAGTCTAGCTTCAGCTGGTCCCTAAAAGCCCCAAAACTTATGTGGTTTGATGAAGTTTTTAGCTGGTAATTTAAAAAATTTACTAAGAAATTTCTTGCTGTCTGCTCTGTGGCTGGGCTATTACAACTGCAGGTCACACAGAAATAAATCTTTGGGGAAAGGGATGGGGACAAGGCCTTTATTAGTCATAAACATGAGGACCCTTAATCCTTAAAGTATCCTCCATTACTTCTAGGTCTTTTATCTGTGCATATATGCATCAGAATTTTTACAAATAGAATAAATCACCAGAATTACATTAGCACAAGCACCCAGCAGAGCCACACAAGCAATGCTAATGTGATGATTGCTTCCACTTGGTTGTTTAAGTACCTAGAAGCAGCATTTGGTGCTCATAGGAGTTTTACATCTTCAGGCTCTGCGAGATGGCCAGATAAGTGTAGGTGTTCTTTTCCTTCTTTGTCCTGGTGGCCCCTGACCACAGGCAGTGAAAAAATGGAAATCAGTGCTAAGGAAGAATTAAAAGAATGGAAGTTATGTGGGAATGGCATGCACACTTCATTTAATAACTTAATAAGCCAGAAGGTTTTTGAGGCAGCAGATAACAAACAGGGATGGGGGAAAAGTTTGTCTCAAGGAAAGCAGAGGTTTAGAAGGGACATTTTAAATCTCTACACCTAAACAAAGGTTTAGAGCAGGGTGTTCTGCTTTAAAACAGAAAAAAATTAGTTTAGCTCAGCTCCACAGTAAGGCTGTTGGAGCCCTCAAGCTCGGAAAAGCATTTGCAGGTGAGATACTGTTTAGGTTTGGGCCAAGGTTTTGTTAAATCCCCAGTGGAGTTCATCAAGTGCTTAATATTCTGTTATGTGTGTGCTTAACAGAGCGCATGCTCTCAGGTGGAGAAGGTGGAGAACAGATTAATTACACTCTGACTCTTCCCATATTAAAACCTGGGGATTTGAAATGCACTGCAAAACAAACAAAATAATGTGGTTATCCCTCCAGCATGTAGCAGACTCACGGAGTTCCTTGCCAGAGGCCACTGTGAATACTTGAAGCTTATGCACACTGAAGACAAGGATTTGAATAGAGATATAATCTAGATTACTGAACAGAGAAACTACATCAGTTCTGGAAATCTCTTGAGCTACAAGTGCTCAGAGCCTGGGGGCAGCACAGTACCTTTCATGTTTGCCCTGGTCTCCCTCTTCCCTTGGCTTCTGCTTTCACCCACCATCCTAGTGGGGTGTTGGGCTGGGGGAACCCTCAGTGTGACCTCACACCACCACTCTGTGTAGCTGTGGCCTGTGGGAGAACAACTTTATTAGCCTCACTTTAGAAGGACTGATGGAAAAATCCGGCTCAGCTCTAGGATCCGGATTCTCCAGTAGGGAGATTTCTATCTATTTGCTATGATTTCTGCACATCTCTTGTGGGTGATTCGGAGCCGTGCAGAATCCTCACATAGTTTTGTGTTTCTCTCCACTGAATTAAAGAACTGTGAAGAAACACAGGTGAACAGAAGCAGCTGCGGCCCCGAAGTATGTATAGTACTGCTTTGCTTTTTGGCAAGTCTGGAATGAATAGTTATTGAGATAGAGTACAGAAGCCCATGGAGAAAAAAATTCCACAAGTCAAAGGATTTTCCTCAAAATTTCTGTAGTATTTGAGTCGTTTCAAATGGGAGGAGTAGCAGGAGGAGAAAGGAAGCAGAAAAGTACAGGAGCAAATGTGTACACACTAGAGAAAAATGATGCTCATGCATAACACAACAGAAATATTGCTGAAAAATGCACTCTCACCAAGACACTACAGAGCTTAGCTGCATTTCCAGCCACTATGTATCTGACGTGTACACCTCCATTCTTTTGATTTGCAGTCTTGAAAACTCTGATCTTGGGTAGGCTTGCTCTTCATTGTATTTGTTTTCCAGGGAGGCATGTGGTACATGAACACTAATGCTCAGAAAACTCTGCTGGTGTGCACAACACATATTGTCAGATATTGTTTGCGTGAAGAAGTTCCCACACTTATTACCACCCAATATCTTGAAAAACGAAGTGATTTCACTCTGCCACCTTACACAGCTTGTTTGAGTCACAGAGTCTTGTAACAAGAGTGTGTCTTTATCCTCATAACTCATGGCATTTGCCAGGGGCATTTTAGTTGCGGCAGTGAACCAATTTTTAACTTGTTTCATCAAATATCATGTGGAGAATGCAACAAAGCGCTTGGGCACCATGTGTAAAGTTTTCAACTTGAAATCCCCATGACTGTTCTGGTACTTAAATTTCCACAAGCTGTGTGTATTTTGTTAGATCAATTTGTATCTAAAGGACGTGACCCGAACAGAGCCTTTCAGAGCACAGGAAGAGAATCAGCTGATCACCCACCCAAGTCCACTGCTAAAAAAAGGGAGGAAAGGTATACCGATGAGCTTAGGTGTGTTTTCTCTTTGACTTTAACAAGTTTTTCCTAATCATTTTCTCTCCTGCCTTGCCAAACGAAAAGCAGGTAACAGCAGGATAACAGAAGATTCTGGTAGTTACTGCATTTCTCATCAATTTTTGTTTTACAGGTGTGGGAGTTTTAACAAAAATTTGAACACAGTGAACCTTGAATCTTCACAGCAACACAGAAACATAACAGTTTCAAACATAGTTTTATAGTATCTGTGCTATCAAAGAATATATTTTAGTCAGGAATATAAGACAGTTATAAGTATATAATATACACTGTTGAGTAAAAAGAAGATAACTGCACATTTTGAGTTTAGTAATACCCCAATAAACCAGACTTAAATGCACGGAAGTTACCTTATTGATATAATGTACACCAATTTCTGATACAATTCTTTGTGGGATTGTTTTTTTTCTTTTTAAATCAGAGTGGCAGTGAAAGATACCTTGAAATTACAGCTGTTCAGGAAAGCATAATAAAACCGTGTTTATAGCTAAAATTAAGTTATTGATTTTAGCTCCATAAGCAGAAATACACAAATGGCAGGGCTCAGCATTTATTCTAAAGTGTACTCAAGTCAAGTTTCCAGCAATCAAGTGAGACCTAATCAGATTTTTTCCTCTCAAAAATAATGATTTTGGCAGATTTTGTTAAATAGCTTGCCAGGCTTTGCTGTTCCCGAGGGTGTTGTGTGCTTATGGTGATTGCTGGGTGCTGAGATGCGTTTGTGCCTCAGTGCTGTGTTTCCTCGCTCCCCATGCCTGTGTCTGCTAACAGCTGAATGAGGTATTTTCAAGTGCACTGAGACATGAGAGAAGATGGGACGCTGTCACTGCGGCTCTGCTGCCCCAGGCAATAGGCTCTGCTCGCACCTCAGCCCTGGGCCTCTGCCCTGGAGTGTGGCTGCTTCCCAGCCACTCTTGGTTCACAAAGCTCTCCCCGGACTGTCTCTCCTCCCTGTCCTCAGCCTGTGTTGCCAGCCTCACTTTCTCCTCTGCTTCTTCTCAGGTGACATGAGAGCTCAGGCAGGAAGGCTACCTGGCTGCTTCCCCTGCCTTAGCTCGGCAGACTGCTCATTTCCTCAGTTCACATAGTTTCCTACTCCTGTTTCTCCATTTTCCTCTGCTTGCCTAGTATATCTAGTTATTGCCTTACAAAACATTTTGCAGTCCTTTGCATGAAAATTGCTGCAAAATAATGCATTTATTTTGCAGCATATAGGAAGAGTGGAAAACTCCAAAAATTAAGAACAGAATTTTCTGCTTTAGTTGCCCATAGCTGGATATCTAAATTAAGCTTAATTAAAAAACCAGAAACAAACAAACTAAAACCACCACACAAATGAGATTTTCAGTGGTGCTGAGAATACTCTATCATGATTGCTTTCATTATTCTTTGAAGAAGGCACTTGGATGGAAAGTGCCATAAGGCACCGACAAAAGCTATACTGAGTCCGGCTAAAGATGACAATGTCTGTTCATGCATCCTTGTTCCAGGTGAGTAGGATATCTCAGGTGGGAAGAAGGCATGATCAGAGTCCTGGTTCTTATTGCTAGACTGTGAGCTGCCTGTGAGTGCCATCAAACTGCAATACTCACACATGTGGCAGGAAAGTATGTGGGGGTCATGGACGAGTAACTCTCAGTGAAATTTAAGGTGGCCATTTAGACCATATTGATGCCATGATGATTTTTTGCTTTTCTTTTATACCACTTTTACACCCCTTTTATACACTCTTTTATATAGCTTTATATATTCCTTGTGCTTTTAGCTTACGTAGTTATAATTCTTTAAGTTCAATAACTCACCTTAGACCTTCGTTAAGTTTAGAGACTAAACCTTCTAAAAGCCCCGGAAACCAAGGGCCTCTCCAGAACACATTCTGTAAACAAAGATAGGCCCATCCAGGGGGAGGGTCCCTTGGGTAGGGGGTCTCACCCAAGTCCCTCATTGGGGAACCTTTGATAGATATGCTAATTTTTGCAAGGCCTATAATTGTATACTCATCACATCGGGGGTGGCCGTTTTCTTCGGTGGGGACATCGGGGTGCATTTCGATGTGCATTTCATCGACCCTAAGGATCCTTAAATAAATACCGAGGTAAAACCCTTTTCCCTCTTAACTGTGTTCAGCTCTCTTAATTTTAAGATCAGGATAAGGCATCAATATTAACATGGAGTTCCCAAGTACCTGAAATACTGTCTGATCAAGTGCTCACAGGCACCCCCACAGCCACTGTGAGTGGAGGCACTGGGAACAGCAGTTCTCCCGTTTAGTTACTGGTAAAGGACTACTGGTAAGGGAGAGGTTGATCACCCTTTGTGTCATGTTAAGAAACATTACAACTCAAGCAGAGAGATTAAATAATCCATTTCACTTGCAGAGTGTAGCTGGTGTCAGGGCCACTGCTACTACGTAAGGATTTCCCATTCTGGCTCTCTGGCTATAAGAACAAGTGTTGCAGGTCGGGAGACTTCTAAGAGGCTTGCCTGTTTCAGCAAGACACATTGAAGAGAAAGACTTCATCAAGACATATTTTTGTTTAGACTTCCATCTGGAGCTATAATTTAAGCATATTTTAAGTGGTGCCCTTCCCATTATCTCTTCTAAAGCACAGCCTTATCGATCCCATTTCCGAACCACACATCTCCACGCAAAGGATTTATGTGACTGCCAAACCACAGGGCACCAGCAACCATTTTTGTGCTCATAAAGCCTCACCAGCTTGAGTACACTCTATGAATCGAACTGGTCTGTGTTCTTGAAAGCTTACCCTTCCATGTTGTTTTTTTTTTAATACAGCTAAATATTGCAAACTGCATTTTAAGCCTGAATACAGTCTTTCATTCTTAACCTCTGTGTTTATGCATTTTATTGAATTTTTGAAGATTGGATTAATTTTCAGCATTTGATTTGTTGCAGTGACTTTGGGCTGGCTGCCCAACTTAACCATGGCTGCTGCTCTTGGATGATGGCCTGACCATTAATTATTTCCCCGCTGAAACTGCATTACCACAAAATAAATTTTGTTATAATGACATTAAGTAAAGGCCACAGAAACCTGTCCAGCATTAGAAATTTCTTCTTGGGAGCTGTTTTATGCTTTTTCCTCACGTTATCTAAATCAAGAATGAGGTATCATTTAATATTTTACCAGCTCATGAATAAACAGGCCTTCTATTTTCCTTGATGTAAATATAACAACATCAGCATTGAAGTAATTATCAAATCACAGACATTATCCTGCAATCTTTATAAATTCAATCTCCCAAATAAGACAACACATTTAAGCATAAAAAGATTGAATCATGTCAGGCTAAGTTAGTTACCATCTTTAGTTTACAGGATATAACGGTTCTTACTTCGTAAGAGAAGTCTCAGTATGTAATAAAACACTCATTCATCATCCTTACAAACACAGAAACTTTTAGCCACAAAATTAAAAGGTAAACCATTTGAGACTCTAATGAAAGACCTTGAGGTGAAAGGAAGAGTAAGAGGAAAATATGTATAATTAAGAATGAACACCCCATAGGCTCACTGTTAGCCCAACTGAAGTGCCAACAATATGTATTTTGGCTGCTTGTATCAAAATTATGCAATTATGCTAATATATGGTAATGTCATTGCCCTTGAAAATACTGCTTTCCTCTAATAATTTAGGAAGGAGATCAATTGTGAAGTCACGTGGTTTGGTCTTGCTGGTGGTGATGTCACTCTGTTGCTGAAAAACATAAAACTTATTAATTCCTTTACACTTCTACCATTCCAGTCTGCTCCTTTCCCTTTACGTTATATTCATGTGGAAAATAAACCACAAATTTTTTTCCAGCAGAATATTTGTTAAGAAATGTCTGCAGAGGTGATTTACCACTGAGAATGTAAACAGAGTTGGAGACATTCAGCTATCCTTTGCTGCATTAATCCAGTTCCATTTTAGCTAACAGCAGCCTGATGTTCGTTATCTTTCCAGAAGGTAACTCTTCCTTGCCAAATATATGCTTTTCCAGTAGTTATTATGCTTGTAAGTATTTTCTCATTGTTTTCTGCTGCACAGTGTATTTTTTAAAAGAATAATTTTTTTTTGTAACTTCATCATTGGTTTGAAACATCTCACTGCAATTTAATTGTGAAGAATAAAAGGAGAAACAGGGTGATACAGTTACAGCAAATGTCTTTGGCTACTTCAAGTCTTTTTCTTTCCCCCTCAATTATAGACCAGTAAATTCAGTGGGTTTTATAGATTAGAGCTCAAAAAGGCCATCATGATAGGTAATATGGAATAAGTCTGACTTTTTGCATTCTTATTTTAAATATGGATTTTATTACCTGCTCCTGCACAATCTACAGCCTTTTCTCTTTACCATTGCACAAGTGCGCTTGACTGGCAGTCTCAAATTTTAATTTCATTCCAGAGTGGAGACTGTTTTGCACATGATTTTGTGCAGCACATAGAACTCAGCTGCCAGGTTTGAGGTTTTTCAACCATGGAGAACAGCCTGGTATCAAACCTGCAGCCAGAGCCTCATTGTGCTTGATGATGTATGGAGAGAGAAGATCATAAAGTTACAACATAAGCAAAGGGACCAAAGTTCAAAGTGTAAAATAGCAAGTAAGGAGTAAGGGAGAAAGGAAGGTATTCAATAGTCACACCAGCCAGACCAGTCCCCTTTCATCAGGTTGCATCACCAATCTAAAATGTCCTTCAGAAGATTGTTACTAGTACTTTTCTCATGTCCAAAGGAAAAATATTCACAAAATTATACCACTCAAAGCCTGACCCACCCCTCAAGGGGCTGTGCTTGTTCCAAAATCACTTGTAAGAGAATTGCTTAGCTCCTTCATGTGCACAGCCCTGGGAAAGAATATATACTATTGTTTGGCCTTATAAGGACAGTGAGATACTCTAACTACCTGGAGTTATAGCTGTTCCCATTTCAAGCAGCAAATTCCACTTTAATTTAATGGAGGTAAGAACATGGCTGTAACAGGGCAGACAATACTGATGCTCACAGCATCACAACCGTTTCCCCCAACTGATGCTCTTCTGTGATGAGTTATCAAAATATTTCTACCTGGTTCCCATTATTGTCTGTGTTATCAGTTTGGCTTCTTGGGCTCCCTCCAAAATAACCACTACTGTCTATCTCTTTCAGGAGCTGTTCTTCTCTAAATTTTGTAGTGCTTTAGGACTAAAGTAGCAAGGAAATATACGAGTACATAAACAAGAGCCTGCCTTGATTCTTTCATCCAAATTACATCAAGAGGCTAGTCTGTGGAAAGAGCTAATGATCCAATCAGCATAAGAACACATTACAGATTTGAATTCTAATACATTATCTCTAGATGCAGATTCATTATGTAATTATACATTTGAAGAAATTGAGTATTTTATATGGTTGATTTTTCTGTTGCTGTAGTCTCTTGCAAAGATCCCTTTAGCATTTGAGTTCCTAGTTGCATTCCACAGAAAAGGCTTTGAATGAATGTTGCTTGACAGAGTGTCCTTCAATGACAAAGGCAGGAAGGTAGTGATGAGGAAAAAAAAGGATGCTACCAATAGGCACAAAGAGACTGCAAACCCCTGGGACCCTCCAGGATCTCTCTGCATTCTTTGTAAACGTGATGTTGGCAAGTTGCTTTCATGCTGTTCATGAGCTAATGCTCTTATGATATGCGCTCCCAAGCACTTCGGCAGACAAGCAAACTGAAGTGGCAATAAGCAATGAATCAACAAGCCCTTGCTGAAATGACAGCAAACAATGAATTAACAGCCTGCTAGGGCATCCTTGAATCTGTGACTCCTGTGTCATATGAATTCCTGTGCTACAAATGAAACATCAGTCTGCTTCCACTGCCGATAAAATCAGAATTAGGAAGTAGCCGATACAGAATGGCTGTACTTACTTAGCCGTATACTTACTTGTTTGTGCCATGTTATGCGCTGCTCAATCCCAAGAGCCCTAAAACATATACATATAGTTGCCTGTGGAACAAGAATAAAATCTACAGGTATTTGCCCCAACATTTATTACAAGTTGCTTCCAACGGAAAGGGCCGTCTGTCAGTGATGCTTGGAAACACATTTTAAGCTTGGGGTTTCAAATATATCTCAACGGAAATGTAAAACTTAAGCGAGTTGTATTCTCTACTTCTTATGCCATTCTCCTTCTCTCAGTGCTTGATTTTGAGAAGAACATGGTAGCAAAAGCTCACCAACTTTACTTTAAACTCAGTTAAAATGAGGTAACTCCTGGGCAGGCAGCTGTAGCTCTGCACATGTGCACATGAGCCCAACAGCCAGACAGGAGCACTCACACACTCCCTCTGCTCTCTGCATTGGGCTAGGAGAAGAAACACCTATTTTTGTCTTTAAAGGTACCAGAGGTGCCATATGATCCACACACCTTTGCTGTGCTATTTTTTGTGATTTCCTATCAAACTGACATGGCACAGCAGACAAGACATGAGCTGTTAGCATTAAAGTGGCTGGTTCCACTTCTGTATAGAAATATCAGTCATGACCCCTTCTACTGTTTGTGAAATTGGGAGACAAAGGCATATGACAAAACGGGCTGTTGGAATTGTCATTTTGTCTTTATTTAACAGAGAACTGTTCTCATCCATTTTCTAAACAGGCAGTGTTATTTCAAAAAATCAGAAAAAAAGTCATGATCAAAACCACTCAGAGAATAACTTAAATAAACATTTTTCCTTTTCAAGATGATTGAAGTATAGGATAAATAAAACATATTATTTTGGACATTCTCCATAAACAGTTCGTATCTAATAGTTTCTCCATTAAGTATTCAGAAAATCAATATATATCAGTTAAACTTCTCTGTCACTGGTTGCATCTTTAGAGGAACAAGTTGGCTGGAAAAAATGAGATTTCACTGAAGAATAAACCTATAGAAATTAGGTTGCTTAATGTTTATGCATTCTTAATCCTCCCTTCTCTCTTGAACTCAACCTACAGCCAACTGGTTTTATTTGAGAGGGACTGGAAGCTGTTGGTCCCACTGCTTAGTTTAGCTAAGGGACCACCAGCAGTGGCAAACATTAGGATCATCCACAAACGTAACACTGAGGCTACGCTCCTGAGAAACCATCCTCTGCAGAGCTGCTCTTTGTTCCTATAGAGGAATGTATTCACTTCATTCAGCCCAGCGTTCACTTCATAGCCCAGCACTAGCTTCAACCAGCTAAACCTAACACACACCCACTGCTTGCACAAGGAGAGGCTTTTGCTGTACTGAAGAGATTAATCTAGGTCAACAGCCCACAGGCTGCGGTGCCAGTCATGCACAGAGGCTGACCACGCAATTCCTATCGGTCCTGTCTTGCCCCAGTGGTTACTGCCCAGACTGACTTGGCACCTAAGGGAGCCCACTGTACAGCACTGCATGGACCAGAGGAGCAAAATGTAGCTTCAACTCCGAGAACTCACAGCCTAGGATAATGTAATAAACAGTGGTCCTTCCCCACAACAGAGCAAGACTGCCACAGCTGGAGCTGTTTCCCCTCTTCACGCCACATCCCAGCATAACCCCAATGTCATAAAAGAATATAGCTGGAGCTCATAATATTTAACATTAACTAGATAGACAAAGAGCAAATTTTAGTTCACTGCATCAGATATTAGCTTTTTGCTTTTAAACACTAAGTTGAAGAACCGTTTTCCTTCTGGTCTTTCTCATTAATACCACTTGTCTACAGAATTACTACAAAACACTGCAACAATCTAATATCTGCCTAAAATAACTGAGCAGCTTTGATGATGATCTGCTCCATCCTAACCTGAACCTTAATCCAGTCAATCTTTGTATTCTTTTCTTGTCACTGAAATATTGCCAACTCTATTTCACCTCACATCTTGTTTAGTGCCTACCCTAAAACCTCAGTTTCTATAGGCAAGTAGTTAAAACAAAATCTTGCTTCACTTTGCAGAGTTTCTAGGTCTCATAACTGCACCAAAAGGCTTGAAAACATGAATTATGTCAGCTTAAAGAAAGCAAATAAAAACCACTCAAAGGCACTTTTTAAACAAAATTCCCATCAGTTTTACAAGAAGCTTATAATCTGAAGAGGTGAGGTGGGTGCCGGAGTCACAGAAATTCCTAAGTCCTTGGGGTTCAAATGTAAGGATTCCTCTTCACCTTCCTTTTCCTCTTCTGCTCTTCTACTCTTGTATTTGGTATGAGGAACGAAGATGCCCAAATTTCTGGTAGAAATCATCTTCAGCACGATTCAGAGCTTCCTCGTCTATGTAGACAGCTGCTCTCCGGGAAGCCAAAAAGTACTGCACCTTCCGCAGGCTCCATCCCATCACGTACTTCAGCCAGCCACTGACAGCAGCTGTAGACCTGCCAACACCAGCATTGCAATGGACATAGACGGTGTGTCCATTCTCCAGTAGCCCGTGCAGGAGGCAGACAGCTTGTGGCAACATCTGTATTCTTCCTAAGGTTAAAAACAAGGCACGTTCATTTGCACTGGACAAAGTCAGTTTATGGTTGAGATTCTGCCTGTACAGCTTGATGAACTGTGAAATATAATGGCAAACCTGACATATTCCACTTTATGCCTTCTTTTCTCAAACGACCTTCTAGGCTAACTTGTTTTTTTTTCTTGCAACGTAGAATCAGATCACACAAAATTGTCTGAATAACATCAGATGTGTGTGGCATATTCATTTTCAAAGGAACTGAGACAAGGCAGTACATTATATAGAGCAGCAGAACTTACCTAAAGTTCTTAAAGTTAGCAAGCCAAAAACAAAATGTTTTTTTTAATACCAGCGGTTTGTGAAGGTACCTACATATTACTGATTTCCAAAACATTGTAATGAAGGCCATCAAGTCAATAAGAGAGGGAGGGAGAGCAGAAGAACATTTTACTGTACAACTTAAAACTGTTATGATTTAATTGTGTACTAAGCATACAGTTAAACAACACAGAATAACCTTTCTCATTCCCAAAGGGATGAATGTACCATATTTTTTGACACTTTTCTTCCTGCTGTCCTGGGAGCCAGAGCTGCAAACAGCAGAGCCAAACTTCTCCTCATGGCACATATGAGCACTGACATTAAGCCCTTTCAAGTCCCTGTTTTAAGGTCTCCTGTCTTCCCTGATGTCCTATTGCTGATATGACAGTTCTCTATTTGGGGCAGCAGTATTTAGCCGAGTTGAAAGCACTCTCTTCTGCTGGCAGGCTGCTCACTTGAAAACACACTCACTTTCTAACCTTCTGGTTGGAAACATGACTTCAAACTTAGCATTCCAACCAAGGACTTAAAAGTACTAGTAATTGATGTTACAGCTCAGGTGCTATGAGTATTTTCAAGTAATTGCAAATTATTGTATAAATGTCTCTATGCAGGGTTTCATAAGACTAAGATACTACAGTTAAAGAAAAAGTGGTTGTTGGGAAGGGAACAGCAGACACACAACACTGTCTCTCCATTTTTAATTTGCTAGGGTGGCAAGCTGCCCTGCTGTGCAAACTTGCAGTCTTCCACCTACACAGCATATTTTCATTATATGGGCTGAATTCAAGCTGAAAGCAAAAACAGGCAAGCAGTTACTGACGTCAGATGGCTTTAAACTCAAATACACATAATACTGCCAGACACAAAGTACTTCAGATGGCCTCTCTGCCCACAAGAAAATTTGAATTATTTGTTAAAGACAGCACACAAAGAAATTATGCCTTCTGTGCTAGCTACATTTTTATGCAAAATGCACACAGAAACACCCCCCCCCCCCAAACTGTCATGAAAGTGACAGATTCGTAACTCAAGGTGTTTGCTATAATTTACTGCAAGAGTGACATGACTATTACCTTCAGTGCTCATGTCTGCAGTCGGCAGCCAGACATAGGCAAGACCTTCTTCCTTATACAGTTTCATTAGGATTTCGGGGCTCATGGGTTCTGGGTAGCGGTTGCAGCCCCAGGAATTTTGAACAATGTCAGATTCAGTCTGGAAGTTCATCACAGCTGTAACACCCAGCTCATGCTTCAGCTTGATGGTCACGTGCTCCAGCTGCCGAGGGCAACTTCCCAGCCAGATGTTTGGCAGAATCCTAGCATTGAGAAAACATTGCAGTGGGATTGATTACAATATCTTAACAAGGAAACTGCCAAGGTCAGCAGTGTTCCCGTTCCAAACCTGCTCAACATCATCAAACACTGCTAAGAGCAGACTTTTCATGTCTGGCAGTAAGAAACTTCTTGTTTCATTACAGCTTCTTATTTTGTTACAGTTGAGTTGGTGATGTCTGATGCTGGGGATCAAGTTCCTAGCCTACTACAAAGAGCCAGATGAACTGAGAAAAAAATTCAGAGCACAGTTATAGCACAGGTCTCCAAGGCATTATTCATCACTAAGCTTGCAGTAGAAGCTTACTAACATCAGAGATTAGAAAAAGAAAACCCTGAAGATTCATGCAATTTGCACACAGATCAAAAATAAAAATAAAAATATCTAAAGAATTCACACGATCCAGATCTGAATTACTTTAGTAATAAGTCAAACATAAAGAACTCTTCCAACTCTTTAGCTACCACCATAATGAAGGAAGTAGGAAAAAAAAGCAATTTGAACTATCCTTCTGTGATGAAACTTAAAAATTAATGAGTAATTTTCTTCTAATTTTTCTCTGATCTCTTAGAGTCTAGTGGGAATCAAATACAGAATTACAATATATGCCTAGCTTCCCTCAAGGCCTGAAGGATCAGAAATTTTTCAGGAAAACAAGAGGTTTATGTAGGATGGGTAAGTACCAGAAATAAGGTTGTTTATATAAATCAAACTTCAAGACTTCTATGGTTTTCCCATTGCTAATTATCATAAAACTATTGTATACTTCAACAGATTTTGACATTATAAACAGAACATTAAGAAGCTTTCAAATGAGGGGTTTTAATATGCCCATGCAATTAAATTGCTGGTATCCACAATGGATTATTTAGATGCTCAAATAATTAGTGATCTACTTCAATATTTTTTTGCTTCCATAAACTTCGATTTTGAACATGTAATCCACAAACTACACAAAATACCCCTGCATTTAACATACAACTTTGCAAACATTAACAGCAACAAATCTGTAACACTATTAACTGCAAATTTAGTAAACCCTATTAAATGCAAATCTACAGCAAAAGGAAGATCTTCAAAAATAAAATGTCTGCCATGCCTGTCTTATGATCTTTCCTAATTTTAACCTCAGTAACAAATAAGGAAAGTTTTCTGCTTTTTCAGGAGCCCATAAACAACTTTTAAATTACCAGGTAGCTATTTCCATTTCACTATCACAGTAATAAGTGCTTACTAGCATTTAATTAAGACATGTAATTGACAGTAATTATTAAATCCTGCTATATTAGTACTGAAACATTATCAAAAAGAAAAGTTCAGATCCAGGAAGCATTAATTATTATTATTTCCTGTTTGTGAGCTGCATCCATGGTGAGTTTCATACCAGTCACACAAACACAGTCTTTGGCCTTAACAACCCCTGCTTCAGTGGGACAACACCCTTGATCCCAATATATGGTAAATGAGACCAGTTTAAACAAATATATTACATAGCAAATAACCATTTCAACCACGTTCCAACAGTGAGACCCCTTGAAAAGATTTGACTTAGTTGTTGTTTCACATACACGTTCAAGAATTGCCCAAAATCCAACACAACCAGCTCGAGCATTCTCACTGATCAGAGGGGTGCGCGAAGGCCCACTGCAACAACTGCTTCACTGACCCCCTTCCCACGTGCCAGCCCCACAGCAACCCCCGTCCCAGCCTGAACAAGTGACTGCTGCCAGGATTCTACCACACGAGTCTGCCAAAAGGATGAGAGCATTTCAAGGTGGCAAACGCAAGTTAGAGTGTCCTAACAGATGCTGACAAATGGCTGGAGATGAGCAATGCCCACAAAACTCCATTCCCGGGAAAGAAAAATGGCAATTTCACTAATATCTTGGGACAATACGAGGATATTATTTCAAGAACAAGAACATTAGTACCCTTCCTTCAAAGGCTTTCCTGGACACTCATATATATGTAATTCACTTGATACTTTGTGAAACATCTAATGCACTAAATTACCTTGATGGGAGAAAAAAATGTGCGTTTTCTAGGACTTGATTGAATTAAGAGTGACTAAAGCATTCCTGAGATAAATAAAATTCTGGGTAGTACTCTTGCTTACTGATAAACCACTGCTTTATAATTTTTTCCCCCAATGATTTTTTAATGGGTGAACATCACAGCTATGCTATCTGCAAGCCCCTGGGATAAAAAACATTTGTTTATTTTGTTCTTGCAGCCTAACAGATCTTGTACATGACAAGACTCCCTGTACTGCACAATACTAATTGTATTTACTGAACAATCTAAAGAGTTTACCAAGTTTTTATCACTGTCCTTCCCTGTAATTACCCAAACTAGTGGAGGCATTCAGAGAATGACCTAAAAAACGTATTTAGGACAGGCAATTCTTGTGAATTAATTTTATGATTAGGTCCTAAAGTTTAGCCTTTGAGAAGATCAAGATGTAGCCTTGACCTTGGTCTTCAAGCCCCTTATCTACCCACTTGCAAACAACTGTAATTCATGGTCTTGCTGGACAAGGCTTCACCACCCTTTTACCATGCAGAAAACAGTACTGCAGAGCTGTCCTATCAGCCAATTTATGTAATAGTTCTAGGATAATCTACTGCATAGTACCTATATTTCTATTTGGTTTTATCTAATTCATACCTTACCTTTTTCTTGAAGAAAGGAATAAAAGGGGTTAGTACACATGCGAGTACAGAGACTCATGGAGAGTTTAGCAGCTATATTTCATGTATTGATTTTTCTGATAGCCCTACTGAGGGCTTCATTATGCTGAGGACAAGTAAAACATACATATTGAACCAAGCAAGACTGTGGTAATTTCATTTTTACATCTCTTTCCTTAATAATGTAACTTAGATTTCCTTTCCAATGTGGCCTTTCTTCTTTAAGTTGCCTCTGTACTTCAGTAGGTAGCTAGATTTAAGCCACAAGACTATGTGGCATGGGAAGGAGAGCTCTTTTACCTTCCCCTCTAAACTGTCATATTATAGTGCTCTGAGCTCTCTGACAGCCACTGCTTTCCAGCTCTCATGTGGCTGCATTCCAGCAGCAGACTATGTGATCCCTAAGCACAGTTCAAAAAATGTTAGAAATTATTAGTAAGCAATAGACCTTTAATCTTTTCAGCCATTAACCCCTTTGATGTTCCCCAAATACCAAAACGGGATGGTGTTTTAGCAAAATTCTACTTGAAATTCTGCTTTAATATAAAAATGGCACTTCGTCATTGTACATCTGAACTCTCTGCATTAAGGATAGCAAACTATGTTTGGCTCCAGAGGACATGGTCAATTCAGTCAGAGACAGTTTATCAATGAAGAAATCACCTACAGCGATTTAAACATCAACAATATTCAGCAATATTCTGAGATTACGACTTGCAGATTGTCTGTAAACCCTTTCTTTATAGGTACTTTCTGTCAACTACTTTCAGCCTGCCCTACACTTCAGTTCTCCACTAGTAATATGGATACAATATTTACCTGCCTTAAGGGGACTTTCAGGGGTCAAATGGATGAATTAATGTGAGAAGCTTGAGCTTGTGGCAACAAGGACTAAATGTTAGACAAATGTTACTCAATTTACTTTACAGAGGCCAGACTGAAGGCTGACATATTTAAAACCTGCCTTTTGACTTATAAACTGAGAAAACCAACCATTATTTATCATTACCATGGAATAAACACGGAACAACCTGCAATCACTTGTACACTTCTTTTCTAGCACACTTAAAATATTTTTAATGATCTAGACATATATTGTGTTTGTTGGCTTCCCCCCAGAACCCTGCACAGCCTGGATTAAAATATGACAATTCAGTGTGAATGCATCCAAAATAATAAATGCATTCCGTTTAATCAATGCGTATGCAAATGGTCTTCCCATCCCTAAGGAGAAAATGAGTCTGAGGCAATGAAAAATTAGCATTGTGAAACTTTTTTTTTAATGGTGCAGACTAATTTTCAGGCTGGTTCACAAAGCATGACACACTGTACCTTTCAGTCCTAGTACAGTACAAAACCAGCCCAGCAACTGTAATTGTAGAGATCTGATTCCCAGGGAAGGTGACCTGACCTAGGGGAAGACACCGGGTTACTGCATCAGGCAGTCAGCTCTTCCTCCATGACACCAATGTCTATTCTGCTTCTCCAGCAGCTCCTGTCTTACTTTTGTTAATAATGCTTTGAGACAGATGCTAAATTCAAATTTCCTTAAAATGCTGAGTTGTAAGCTGGGATGACTCAGGTACTGCTTCCAGATCTGAGCAATCATCAGTGTGCCAGGAGGAGGCATCTTAAAATCTACCCTGAAATAAATCAACCCTCTAAGGAGTCACAGTTTTTATGGAAAAGGATAGGATTCGGCACTTTAGGGACACATTTCATCAGAGTATCTATCAGGTACAGTATTTCAGATGTCCTTCTATCCTGATAGTTGCCAGCTTTAACCAAAAGAGAGGACTTAGCCAAGCTAAGGAAAAATAGTAGGGTGGTTATTGGCAACAGAGTGATCCATCAACGATGCCATTTGTTTGTACTGGTAGTATTTTTGACCAAGGTCCAGTCTATTATTTTAAATGAAAAGTAATGGATTGATTC
This sequence comes from Oriolus oriolus, assembly GCA_013400235.1. Lineage (NCBI taxonomy): Eukaryota > Metazoa > Chordata > Aves > Passeriformes > Corvidae > Oriolus > Oriolus oriolus. The sequence goes on from VXBT01002858.1 coordinate 637,708, forward strand.
ATCCCTCAGTGCCTGGTCACGGTGTAGCCTGTGTTAAAGCTTGCACTTCACTTCATTTGTCTACACCAGACTTCCTTAGATCCCGTTAGGCATCTGATGACAGGGAGATGAGTGATAATACATACATATAACAAAACAAAGCAATTTAGCTGAAACAACAAACAAAATAATGATTAAATTGACTCTGTCCTCCCTCAAGAGTCTTATTTCCTAAAGGTATAGCATGCAACCACAGCTACATGGAACTTGCAGCAAAACTTATTCTGCATTCCCAGAAGAGCAACGTATATAATTCAGTCAATTTACCCCCAGCGTTTTGTGTTGCTTCTAGGCATACAGAGTGTTTTTTTGTACCAGTGTAGTGCTATTACCCTGGTACCACTACAAGCAAGCAACGCAGAGGGAATATAGGCCTGAAGTACAACTCAGCTACAGATGATTTTTGCAGCACTTGAACTACTAGAGACTGTTTCCAATTACACTGCCTTCCTATTTCCTCCCTTGATGGCACTGGAGCAGGAACTCACTCAGAATTTTTTTACAAGGTGGATTTTTAATGGAAAATTGTGATCTGTCTGAACCAAAAGCTTCATAGAAACTTTCAACTTTCAGCCAAATTTAAACTAGTTCAAAGACCAGATGTCTGTTCCCTGTTTCATTTGACACAAAAAAAGAGATTTCCAGAAGTATTGCTTTGGGCACATTCAAAATCAGAATATAGGAAATCCTACCAGCTATAGCTGAGATGTTCTTTCATCTTTTCTGTATTCTCTGCCTTGTGACAAGGCACATCACTTTAAATGGTGATATCACTGGATTATGATGACCCAGAAGTATCATCTTGCATGTGCTCCTTCTTTTGCCGGCGGCATCCTTCTAACAACATATAGCAGCTTATTCTTAGGTCTGTGTGTGCCTTCCCTGAACTACCAAATTAGACAACTCTCTTCCAGGCCTTCCTTGTTCTTTTCTCTGAACCTGTGACAGTGAGCACTTGCTAGAAATCAGATGAGGTTCCTGTACTTTTGTACTGTTTGTTCCAGTACTTAGAGTGCTGTCTAATGCCCTGAAATGCATTCACAAACTGAGAAGGATTTCCAAATGACCAAATTCTGTTCTCCAGCAGAAGATCTGAGCATGTTCAAATATTCTTTGATGTGTAGAAAACACACTGATTACTATCCTCACCTCAGAAAAAAAATTCTATTGTTCAATATGAATAGTGCAGTCACAGGTCAGAGACACCTTCTTGTCTCCACAATGGACACAAAGAACAGATTATTTCCTTCCATTCTGCAAAATCCTTTTACTTATCTCTAAGTTACTAACACGCTCCAACACAGCTTTGCATTCTTCACACATACACACATACACATTTGTCATGTATTCAAAGCATCTGATCACTCTCGTTTGCCTTTGGACTCCCTCTCTTTTTGAATACGTTATGCCCAGCACTGAAAAGAGTACATTTCTGAGAAGAACCAAAGATTACTTACTTCTTGTGCTTCAAAGGCTTTATCCCTCTTTATAGTTCCCTGGCAGTCCTTCTACAGCGTGTCATTGCTGACCTACATTCAACATGAGATTCTTCTTTCAAGTTAAGATCTTTCCAAACAGATGAACCTACTCAAGGAGAGACCAAAGTTTGCCCAAACCAAAATTATTAGTTTCAATTTCCAGTGGTGTCAAATTAAACTAAATGAATATGCAGCAAAGGAGCAGATGAGATTCACAGTTGATGAATGCACCTCAGCAATATGTCTTGGAATAAAAAATCTCACATGCACATCACTGTGTTTTAAGATAACTATATACAAATAGAAAGGGAAACAGTACCTGCTTGTAGTGATGCTTGGTGAAAACATTGCTTTAGAAAGAGGTCAAAGTGGTAATATGAGCCGGTACCAAGAAGTGAACTGAAAGTAACAGAAAATCTATAGTAATGGTCTAAAAATCACTGATCCTATTCTATGCACTCAAACTTTGAACTTTCTACTAATATCTCATTGTATCAAGAAAGATACAGAAAAATGAAAACATTCAAAATATAGTAGATTCCAGATATTTCTTGTGAAAATACTTTCATTTAGGACAGACTAAGAATTTAACATTCTTAAGAGGGAATTGGACAATTGCTTAAAGATAACATATACAGGATGGGCAAATCAATTGGCTTTATCTACATAAAAGAGGTAAAGAATATCAAATTCCATATAGTTTCACCTATAAAGCAACTACCAAGAGATGAGAAAAATGGCAACATTTTAAAATAATTTTTTTAGTCTTGTGTCTTCCTCCAAAATACGGACAACATAGGCAGATATCAAAACAGAGGAATCCCTGGTTTGGTCTTGCACAGGAATTCTGGTTTCACTATAGTCTGATTAAATGAAGGACAGAAACATCTCTCAGCAAAATGCCTCCTTACCAATGAAATAATAAGGTAGAACTGAAGGGTTACGACACTGACATTTCATTGCATATTGTATAGGGCACAAGGGTAAATGGCTGTGGTCTTAATCCCTTCTCCTGTTGATGTACTGACAGTCTCCTTGCAGAAGACAAACTGATGGACCCTTCATGATGAGAGACCTGACTTAAGCAGGACTGACTGGGAACAGTTGGATGCACTCAATTTCCCAGCACAGAGTCGAGCAGTAGTGGCCAGAGCAGGAGAGCAAGGTTTGATGATGCTATGGCCTAACTCCAAGATAGAATAAACAAGCTTAATAAGACCACTCTTATCAAGAAAGATGGAATAAATGGCCATAACCTTAGCAGAAGCCATCAGAGAAAAGCATTGATTAATGATAAAACTATATCCTACTGAAAAGACACAACTGCAGACCTTGTAGAAACTACCTATATTCTTGAACAAAAAATTGCTCTTACCTAAATGTCAAATGTAGAAGGAGCACAAGTCATTGCTTATAAATTCATTCTGCTTTACCACTGAAAGAGTGCAGTTTATTGTTAAATTAAGAATTCTAACTCAGGGCTTTAAACAAGGAGAATTAAACAGGCTACAATGCAGTTCCAAGGTGGTTTTTTTTACTTCTTATTTGGCACTCTGATGAAAAGCAATTAAGGTCTGGCAAATTTTCTTCTTAGATGTAATTTGAACTACTTATCTAGCCTCTCACATGGGAGCAGACTTGGAATGTAAAAAGAAACACCTGCTTTTATCACTTTAGAACAACACTTGGTCATCTTAGCAATATGCAAAGTTTCTCAAGCCCTTGAATTCTGCGTCTTACGCTTAATAGTATCTTATTTATTCCATGTTCACAAATCTGTGGCATAAAACTACCTCATTTGCTGATATTTCATAAGCAAATAAGCCATTAAGGTTTGATCTCAAGCTGACAATGTGCTAAAAGTAAAGCAGGTAAGAATAGTATCAAACCTGTAACTGAAATACAGTATTACCCAGACATTCAGCTACAAAGTAGTTCCAGTGGTACACTGCCCTCAGGTTCTGCTGTCCCAGGAAAAGATTTCCATAGCATCAGCTTGATGGTACAAAAGGGCTTGACTGTCCTCACTTTATCCACCCAACTGCTCTTACAGCAGGCACCATGGTGCACTCTTCAGGTTATGAGGCACTGAGCAACCATGCTAATGCCTAAGCACAGCACAGCTCTTCTCATTCACAACCTTCCGGTGCATTCTGTAGGCTATGTGTGCTTCAGGATTCTCCCAGCTTTGAATTCACCAGCGATACAGGATAAAAAGATCCACGTGAGAAGAATTAAAGCCAGTCACATAAGAGTTTAGTCTAGACAGATCCACAAAATTTTCTCTTTATGGCCCATTTTCCCCTTCCACAGCAATCCCGAACATTCCCTTAGAAGGAGCATAAGAGCTTTATTAGAAGAAAATCACAAAAAACATTTCATAAGGACAGATGCAGAGATCAAGGACATTCCTAACATCCTATACCCTGCCACAGCAGGGAACTTACTTGATGGAAACACCTAGACAACTGGGAAGTGAAACACATCCCACACTGCAAAAATGACAATTATACTTGGATAAGCAGTAGCACTATGCTTGAAAGTCACAAAATAATCCTTCTATTGTATTCAGTACTGGTAGACCACCATCAGGAGAAATGGGATGAAGGAAGAGAAACACCTGGAGAGCCCAGCAGAGAGTGCCAGAACAATCAGAGTTCAAGAAGACAAGTTTTCAGAGAAAAGACTGAAAGATCCAAGGACTAAGACCAGAATGAACATACTGAGATATTCCAAAGTCAACCACTCTGTGATTCTGGCAAAAAAAAGGAGTTTCCAAGCATATATGAAAGGGCTATAGAGAGGCAGGGTACTAATTTGCTCTCCAAGTCTTCTGTGGACAGAACAAGAAGAAATTAACTTAAATTGCACTAGGAAGACTTAAATTGAGATTAGTAAAGCTTTTTAATGGTTGGAATAGTGAGGTAATTGAATGGAAGAGTAACAGGCCTATAGAGTCTCATCACTAAGATGAGATCATATTTTAGATCAGGCTGGATAAACCTGAAATGATTTAAATGTAATTGAGATTAAGTTGGGGCAAGGAAATGGACTGAATAGTTTCTGAGGTCTCTTTGAGCCTATGATCTATGATACTGTAATCATAAACTTTAATTTCCATTTCTGGAATCACTACCTATACTCATTTATCAAGCTCCATCTTGAAATAATTTAGGTTCCTTGTCCTTCCTGCCCTATTTGAAAGGTCATGCCAGAATCCAGACATCATTCCTTTGATGACAGAAACCTTGCTCTAATTTACACCCTAAATTCATTAAGAAGCAATTAATATCCATTTGATCCTAAAGCAGGTTCAATTTCAATAATTCTTCTTCCCCCTTTGTACTAATTCCTGAATGTCTTTTACAAATAGTAATGGATCCTCTTTCTTAGTCTTCATTAAACTATGCTGTCTATCCCAGGCACCAGAAGTAGTCAAACTATGGCAGCACAGAGTTCCTTTCAAGCCAATTTATCTTGCTTCAACTCCAGTGGCATAAAAGCTATCCATCCTGTGGAAAATACACTCATTCATTGCATATTTTTTCTCCGGACACAGTAACGGATCAAAATTATCTAATTTTGTCTCTAAACTACGCTCACATACTCCAGTAAGTTCAGTGGAATTGCTGTTATCAACCTTGCAGTACATTCAAATCTATACACTGAAAAGACACACAACATAAACTCTTCTCCCCTCTTTTTCACTTCATGCCATTAAAAAGCTTAAAGCCAATTTATTTATCTCTTATACATTCTTTATGATCTATTTTGTCTCTAGTCTAGATATGATCTAAAATAGTATGGTCACTCAAGACTTTATGTACATAGCCAAAACTAAGATGTGGAAGATTAAATTTCATCCTCCCTGTATTCAAAGTGAAATATTTTATGTCATATTTCTCTACGTATTTCTACTGTGAAGATAAAAAAGAAATTATTCACAAGCACACCAACGCCTTGTAGGACAGGGTGTCCAGATCTAGCCTTACAGGACTTAGCCAGAATTTATTTCCAAACATACACACAAGGTTTCACCTGATGCCTAAGGAGCACACTGTATGCAGCACAAAGCAAGATTTGCCTTTGCTCTTCTTGTACCTTCATTTTATAAACATTCTCTGAAAGCAGACAGTGTGCCAGTTACAAAAACACAGCCTGAGAAGAGAATCAGGTTCCAAGGCTTGTAGTGAACAACCTGGAAAGGACTCCTCCATTGGCTTGTGAGCGTTAATGCCTAAATGCTCCAGTTATAGAATCTTGTCTCATGCAACCACAGTTGCCAATGGTTACTTCCTACATATGTCTCTGTTAGATTGCCAACATTCCCATTTGTTTTGAATTAGAACAAATACCCGGAAACACAAGAACAACAGGCTGCTAAACTCAGCCAGATCGCAATAAGCCATGAATTTCTTGGCATTAGGAATGAGATTTTCTAACACTAATGCTTAGCAATGGGAATGATGCCACTGCTGGCACCTCTAAGTTAAAGCACCTCAACAAAATTGACTTAAGCTGCTACAATGAACTTTAAGTTAGTGCCTTAGAAGATTCGGGAATCACTGGTAAAAATGTATTTTGTCTTCTTTCAGAGTTTACCTATTAGCAGCTGCTTAGGAACCTAGACTTCAAAAACAATAAAAGATAAATCCACTTTTCAAAATGTAGCATTTCAGAACCAATGGAAATACACTCAAATGCTTCAGAAACAAGTACATATTCATGAAAATTACATAATTGCAAGGCACAGATTATTGCTAGGTGGCATTGTGATCCACATGGCACCATAAGCACATGTACAAAATAATGGAATCTCTCAGAACTCCCAACAGTCAGAGAAAGATGCACATTCATCCCTTCTGGTACTGTCTGAAAACAGCCTTGATGAGCTGTGCATCCATGTTCATTCCGATTTATCCAGAATTTCTAAACTCATATCAGTTCATTTATTTGAATTTCAAAGAGGGACAGATACATACTAGAGAAGCACAGGCTGAGGAACAACATCTTAGAAATATGGAGAAAAATGGAATTAATGCCTCACCATAGGTAGCTACATAAATATCTAAAATAAGGTGTTCTCACAGCAAAGTCAAATCAAAGGAACAAGAGCTGTACAGTGGTACAATAACAAAATTGTCAGAAAACTTAATTTCAGCTAATGTACCTGGTTACTAGACTCTAAATGTAAGATTAATAACCCTGGTGGATGAGTAGCCAGCATCAAAGGTTGAGGCTGGAATGGTAACGGAGCTACTGAGAAGCCCCGGAAGAACCTATGTGTGTCTTTTTAACTCAAAACTACAAAGTATAGTGGAATCTCTTGAAGAAGTCTTAGATGACAAAAGGGGAAAAAACCAAGAGAGTTAAATTTATGAACAATCAATGCTGCAGTTTTTATTGGAGCTCAAAGATTAACAAGAATTACCAGGGGTTCTCTATTTTTTAAAAATGTAATTTTTTTTCTTTCAGATTTCATTCTTTTCCCAGCAGTATCATCACACCTGCTTGGAAACTGAAACTGTAAGAATTTGAACAAATACATTAAAGTGATCTACTGTTACTTAAGTTTGTTTAAATGTGTTTACATTACCAGCTGAACCTTGACTTTGTAAATTTGTTAAACATACTGGACAGCCTTATTACCAAGACTACAGATATATTTGAGAAGCTTTTTCATTTTTTTACCTCACCAGATTGAAGCAACTCATTATTACAAGGAAGCTGAGAAATTCAGTCTTCTGCAGTGAAAGCAGTATTTAACACTCTTTAGGACTGGTCTGCACACGGCTGGCAGCCAGACCACAGAAAGAAGGAACATTAGAGAAATTATTTTATCAGGGAAGCTGCATATCCTCCTTATCAGATCATCACTTTGGGAAAATGAAGGCACTAGATATAACTGTTTTGAAGAGCTTTCAAAAGGCAGTCCTGGAGAAGTAAATTCAACTAAAAAACAATAATTACAAAAGAAAAGGCTCTAGAAGCCCACCAATATCTACCCACATGTACTAGTGCCCAGCATCCAGCCCCTGGAATGAATGACAGAGTCAAGAAGAGTCTTGCTGCTGACCCATAGCTGATAGATGGGAGTGGAGAGAACAGAAGGAAAGAGGACAAAGGGACAAAGGGACAAAGTAAGCAAGCACCTATTTCATTATTAATTTTATATATATTCTACATTTTCTTGTGTCTGTATTAAAACTGAAATGCTTATTTCCCCTTTATCCTCTTCTTGATGCTTAAAATCATATATTCTATTACTAGGTTTTTCACATCAAAGAAAAAAGACATTTCATTTAAACTTATAAAGCCTGCTGTCTGCTGAACCAATAAAGAAGAAATCCACATTTCTTAAAGCTTGGCAATGTCTATGACATTTGACTCAATTTTTATCACAGTTCATGGGAGGACATACATTAAACTTCTGAACAACAGCAGGGATTATGTACCTGACTCCCTGAAATTAAATTTCCCAAAGTACAAGCATTAAAGGAGGGAACAAGAGATTTTCAGTTCAGCCTCTTAATATGTTCCCTAGGAAGACAAATGCGGTTCATTTCTTTGTTGGGTTTTTTTCTCTTACAGAGAGAAAATTATGTATGGGAAAATACAGCAACAATTTGATAATCTCTATTTACTCTTGGGAAATAAAATACTTACGTTTCTGAGACACACTTCAAAGGAACTAGAGCTATATTTCAGTTTCCTTTCTAATAAATAATTTTTTATCCTTTAAGTAGGACTCTCCATATTTTCATATGGAGGTGCATTTTTAAAATTATCTTGTAAATATCTAGAGCATTTAAGCATGAAAACTTGCATTTATATCTCTCAGCATTTACAAAAGTTAACGAAGAGGGAGGTAGAATTCATAACTTAATAGCTTCAGCTTGCTACTGTTTCAAATGAAGTATCTTTAATGCTTTTCCCATTTCATTTGAAATAATTATGCAGTTGTTTATTTCAGATTTTTTTGACTTTCAGGTCGCCTCTTTCAGATATATAGTATACAGTGAAAAAGTAAGCAAACACCTAACCAGCTGGTGGTAATAAAACATCTGATGGGTTCACTTTTCACATTTGGGGACTAAAAACCCTCTTGTTCTGAGACTTTTTTTCTTGAAGAGTCAGCCTCAGGCTGGCTTGGGCCAACCTGCCCTAGGAGCTGTGCCTGCAAAAAAAATCACAGGAAAAGCAGGTAGAGTAGGTTTACTCTGCAAACACACATCCCTGGTTCAACAGGTTCACCAGGTATAACTTATGGAGTTGTGTTAATGAAGTTTTTCCAACAACAACCAGAAATCTGAATTCACTCCCTCCTGGTAAGCTAAATAGCAATAAGGATGAGTACACAATCTCTGCTTTTCAAAAAGAGTTCTGCTATCTTTAGATAAACTGTATTAAGAAATGCCAGCAATTACCTGGCGCCTAATAAATGCATGTAAAAGCTGGGAGGAAATAAATATCTGCAAGACAACTGGAACATCATCTTCAGTGAGAGAGTGATGCTGCCCCTTCCTTGTCATCCCAGCTGTGAGCTAAATTGCCCAGGATTTCACAATCTCAGTCAATTTCATTCACAGCCGGCAACACCAGCAAATTGCTTTCCAATGGAGACAGAACTTTACGTCCTCGCTGACAGCCTGAATGTTAAAGAGTAAAGAGGCAGGAAAAAGGGCTGAAAACCTCCAGAAGAAATATGGACAAGCGGCAGGGAGACACAGTAAAACACACAGAGAAATTAGAAGCAACAATAGTTTCTGCTCCCTAACAGTGATACCCCACTTCAAATTCATACTTACTGGACTATCAACATTTTTCTGTTATATCCCACAGAGAAAAACAGAACTATGTTTACTCCTCCAGGTTTTTCCATGGAGGGTTCCCCATCTTCCTTCCTTTTTTTTTTTTTTCTCCCAGAATGACACAGAACTGTAAGTTTTTCTTAAGAAGTGAGGAAATAATTTTGTGCTGAGGCACACCTATGAAAAGATCCATTTTAAAGAGTAACAGCAGTTTTAAGTAAATATCACCCCTTAGCGGCCAATTGATTAAAGGTCTCATCTCATCAACAGCCAGTTTCTGCTTGCTGCCATTTTATTAATAAAATACTCATTCCTGAACAATCATCCTTCTAAGCAAAAAATTCTCAGTCAAGCACCCATTGTAAAAACCACACATGAATGGCAGAACAGTAAAGAAAAATACAGAAAAAAACCTCCAGAAAAACTCACAAGACTAACCAGGCACCATGCTAAGATCCCCTGTAGCTTATTCACACAGGCAATGTACCATTCATGAGACATTGCTTCAACTCCATCCAAAAGTCTAGCCAATAATTTGTGTCCCTCACCCACTGCAGGAGGCAACAAACCTGGCAGCCTGCTGGCTAATAGCCATTCGTCAGGTTTAACAGACCACTCACTGTAGGCAGAAGTAAAACTGGGAATTCAAACACTGATGACAGTCACGCAAAAATCTTTAATCTAGAAGCTCTTTGACTTCTTTTCTTCTGGCAAAATCGCCTTTTCTAAAGATAGATTTTGCTTGCTACCGTGGCACTCACAAGAAATGCAATTAGAAATGAGTGACATCCAGGAGTTTCCATGTCAAGTTCCTTTTGAGTGCTCAGGCAGTAGATCACAGCAAGAGAACCAGAGCTGTGCTGGCAAAGGCTATTGGCTAATACTCAGAAAAACAAAATAATGGAAAAGCGAGTTCCTGCCATCTAGTTCATCCACAGTATTCCACTTCATGGCGTGTGACTGCACTGCTGGCATATCCTAACTCTACTTCTGTTCCCATTTCACAAGACTGAGATTTCTAGTTAACTCATCAATAGCCTGGCTTGGGCTATCCCAGCCAGGTGCCATCCTGCCCATGCAAAATCACAGAACTTGGAAAAATAGAATAATTTTTCCTGTTTTTACCCATTGTTATGTAGGGCACTCACACAGCGTGGGGAGTACATAAAAGGAGAAGCTTTTTGTTTGGATGGATAACAAATGTGGAAGAAAAATGCATTTGTTACCCAATACAGAGATCACCCAAATTAAATAAATGAAAACAAATAAGGACTAAAAGCTGATCAGATTCCAGCCTCACAATTTGTCTTCTCACTCTTGCTCCTATCTTCTCACACTCCCTCTTAATTTTCAAGAACTTAAGTAAAAAATTGCCTAAATGTCACTTCTTACACTGATTTGAAACCCATTTTCTTCACAACAGTGGCTAGTAAAATCATTTCACAGCTCCAGTTGGGGGTGATGTAGAAAAAAAATGAAGATACATAAAAGACAAAAAATAGAATTAACCTTTAAACCATTCTATAAAAGGTGATTCCCACTGGTAAATAAACAATGGTTCTAATTTAGATTAGTTTCAGACTACAGCTCAGTACAATAAAAATATTCAAAGGAGTAGTCAGATATCCTAGCATATGGGATAAACATATCACAAAATGTGTCTTAGAATATTTTCATTACTTAATGTATAAAATAATACTTTATAGTTAGAGCAGATAACTTTACGGTTAGAGCCCCAAGTACTGAAATCAAAGGCTGAACTCTTACTGATGTTAAGTCCTTTTGATTAGGACTATTTTACTAGAATGCAATCAACTAATTTTGTTCCAGAGCTCATTATTTCTTATTCTTTTCTCTAATATCACAAGCATTCTGTAGGCACAGGGGACAGCTAGCTCAGCTTTTAATGTTAATTATGGTAATCTCTGTAGACATCATCACCTCTTCTCTTAATTCATATTGTAGGCATAAAATATCAGTGCAGCTTTCTATTACAGTAGCATAGGTCACTGCACTCCAGGGGTTTTTTGTGACAGCTTACTCTTCAAAGCCTTTTTTATAATTCAATAATAAAAATGTTAGTTCAGAATTATATTTAAAACAGAAAGGTATTTTATTGTGTGAATGATTTACAACCAATAAGAAGAAAAATTAAAGACTAAAAAAAAAAAAAAAGTGCTCTCTTGTACTTTTTTCAAAGGTAATTCTAATTTCATACTGAACCAAATATAGTCAGCCAGGTTCTTGTTTTCCACCCCAATTAAAGATGCATATCAATCAAGTAAATGCTCATTTTTCCCATAGGAAGAAATTCTTCGCTCCATCAGCAAAATACTGCTCTAGTGCCTCCAAAAGGTAGACATGAAACATCTCCAATTTGCCCTGGATCATTCTTCATTCACTCACCTGTCTTCATTAACATTTAGTACAAAGCAGGAACACACATTTTATGTGACTCTCCTGATCATTCCCACTTAACACCTAACTTAGGTTATAACCAATATTACTGGCAGTGTTAAAGAAAACTGTCTTACCAACAAGCCACAAAGCTTTTGTAAATACTACATCATAAATTGTGTTTCATTTGCAACCACTGAGAAATAAAAATAGTATTTCCAAGCACGGGAGTCAATTTTCTTTTACCGTTACCCTAAGTTTGTCTTAGGGAAAAAAATTAGGGACATAAACACTGATGATAGCAACGCATTTGTCAACTTCCCAATCACTCCATAAACATGAACATGAAATATTAGGATTGGATGGCCTATATATATATGTATATATAATGCAAAAAAGCTATTAAAGAAACCTGTACCTCAAAAAATTGTTGTCAGGGCCCATGGCTACTGTCATGTAGTGACTCCCCTGATTGTGGATTACTAATTGTGCATTTTCCTCCAAAATGTTTAGCAGCCATACAATACCTCAGTTACAGATCAGCTATCATTGTTGTCTAAGGAATTCACTTACAGATTCCAGTTTATCTGCATTTTACATGCAAAGCATGTAAAAATTATTTTTCTTTGTCAGATATGAGGAATATGATTCACACAAAGCACACATCTAAAATCAGTCTGATAACAGGAAAGTAACTAGATGGCTTTTCCTATCAGAGCTATTCATTTCCATAGCACCTAATTCTGTCATCAAGCATCGTCTTCAACATATTATTTAAAGATTTTGTAATTTCAGGTGTCACTCCCTCTCTTGCTCTTATGTAATGCCTTTCTTCTGAGAAACGCAGATGTTTTCATATAAATAATAAGGTATACTACATCTACGAGTTAGGAACTTCCAACTTTCACAGATGGAACTGAAACAGATAATATGGCCCAGATTCACAAATTTTCTGAAGTCATCCCCTCCCAGAAAAGATTGTAATAACTCCAATTTGCTTTGGAAAATTACTGCATCCTAAGTGAACTCTCCTGCAATTTGAAGCCATCTTATTGCAGTAATATCTAACACAGAAGAGAAACTGATGGTTATTTTTTTCCTGAATCAGATTTTGGTTATAGGTGTCATTACATGTCCAAACCAAGTGAATATTAATGCCATGGAAGTATCACTCATGACTATAGCTGTGGGAAAGCTCCACTTCACATTTACAAGAAATTAGTTCAAAACCTGCTGTGCTTAAAAACCACATTGTATACTCTCCTACCTCAATGACCAACACAAAATGAGTTACCTAAATATAAGTTTAAATGGAAGTTCACTGACTTATGAGTGATACATCTATACTGAATAAGAAAAATCTGATTCCTCAGACCATTGTCATCAGCCTCAGCATAATGCAAAACTGGTTTTGGCCCCAGGCAGAAGCAGGCCCTTCTCACCTTGCTGCAGCCCATTTAAAGCAGAAGCTCATGTTTTGTGAAGAAGCAAGATAGCAGCAAAGCGCAGACGAACTGTTTCTAATTGTGATTCAACAGAGGACAAGTAAAATCAGCCCCAGGGCTTGTGTGGGAAGCCCCTTTGACAGAGGAAAACCTTCCTTTCTCATTAATTCACACATGGCAACCCTATTATGTGGAGCAACATAGAAGAGGGGCTCACATCAGAAGTTTTCATTGATAAATAACTTCTTTCCAGCCTCCACCACTCTGTAAAGATCCTACAAGTGGTGACAGGACTCAGAATTTGTGGTCATAATGCTCCCTGCAGCACTGCTGCCCTCACTACAGCATGGAAAAATGTAATCTTAGCCAGAAAACCATGATCTGATCATACTCTGAGATTTAACTGTACAGGCAGAGGGACTGGCTTTTTGCTTCTGTTTGGGGTTTTTTGTTGGTTTTGTTTTGTTTCTGTTTTTGTTTTGCTTTGGGGAGGCTGCAAGGTATATAGGATTTTTAAAAAAAATTTTTGATTAGATTAATCTTCATAGTACTCCTCTGAATCAATAAATCCATTGCAAAATAAAGGCATTTTCATCAGCTCACTTCAGCTGCTTTGCCAACAACAAAAAAAAAAATCTAAAATAGCTAGGTTTTTTTTGGGCTGCTTTATTATAATCAGCAGAATGGTGAATCTGCCCCCAACTGTTAATAATTTAAAAAAACATTTAAGGCTGCATATCTTCAAAGTATTAGAAGTAATTATGTGACAGGACTGTTACAGAGTATGCTTACTTAATATAGCTCAAAGAAATGAGATAAGAATTACTGAGACGTAAATATAAGGTTGCCTTTCAATGAAGGTACGTGTGTGTGAGAAGGGAATGAAGGAGAAGATCCTCATCTGCAAAAGACTACACAGCTCAGAAAATTTTCTTCAAATATTCTCTAGCAGAATCTGCAGCTTTTTAGCTAATCTTTGAAACACATACTCATGCAGATAAGGCAGCATTAAATGGATCACTGCTGCCTCTGGAAAGGAAGATAAGTTAGCCTTTGGTACTTAGATATTCACTTTTCTGACAGCTGTTCTTCTTTCTCAAAAAATTTCTCTGCGAAGCAAAGATTATTTGGGATTGACAAGTCTGTGCTTTGGAATAAAAAAGATCTTTACTCTGACAGGATGTTGGGAAGCAGATGTTTAAGATCCACATAACGCTACAGTCTATCAGGCGTACTATGTAACTTGAGGGGGTCTCAGGGAAAAGGTCTCACAAATACCTACATATGCATGACAGTGTTTACGAGTCTGTGCTATTCCAAAAGATACCAAGGGGAAGAAATCTTTCCCTCACACACTGCAAGTCTAATGACGAAGAGACAATTCTCCTTCCTACCCTGTGAGAGGGTGGAGATAAAGAGCATAAAGAGGAGACAAGATGGTGAGGTTGGGGTAGCTGATACAATGGTCTGGAGAAATTCACACAAAGCAATGCTAAGGCCTAATGAAAGTACAAGGTTGTTTGAAATCTTAAAAAAATACACATCCCTTTGGGATAACTAACTGCTCTGTAATGCATGTGGCATATCAGGACTGCCAGCATTCACACAACTGTTATCAATCCACAAACTTGCTGTCGTATCCATTGACTGGAGATGGAGAAAAAAGCTACAAAGAGTCCCAAATTCCTCAGTGCCACTTTGTTAACCACCAGTGCTCAGGCTGTTCTAAATACAGCCTGTGCTTCATCTGCAGCACTTCAAGGGTGGGTGCCCTCCTTGACCTTTACTGTCTCCTAATTCAAGCCAGGACACTTCACCAGTGGGATAGTGGGCTCAAGTGAACACTACGGAATACAAACGTTTTACGACTTGTCTAAGTTTTAGTATTTTGTTAAATACATGTCCAGAAGCAGAAGTCATCTACAGCAGCTGTCTCTAATTGCAGTTGCTGCCACACGTGAGCGACAACATGTCACCCTTAAGTTCTGGTGCTGGAATATATTCTTTTTGTTTCCCAGGACATGTTCTTCAGTAAAATCATCCCAAACCAAACACATAACATACACGCAATTTTACATGTGTATATAGGCAAGCATTTGAAAATGACTATCCATAAACTGCCACAAAACTTTTTCAGATGTGATGCAACATAACACACCTGTACAAGGTACAGGTATCCTTGAACTTAAGATCTGCTAAACTGACATTTAATTGCAAAGAGGTGCTGAATCTTTGTTAAAGTTTACTGTTACATACATATAAACATTCACTACTTCAAATACAGCTTTCTAACATGCCAGTTCAGATTTTCTGTTTGTAACATTTGACACCAGCCAAGCTCTGCACATTTCTTTTACCTGGAGTAATGGATAGCTTGATGTCCTGCAATATTAAAATAGAAATCAGTTGTGTGCTTCATCTCATCAGTATGTCCAGAGACTTCAATCCAGTGTGCTATTGGGAGGCAGTAAACTCCATCTACTATATTACTCTGGTTGTAAACACAACTTCGATCATGATGGGGCCCACCACCTAGAACAGAAGAAAGGACAATTGCAGGCTGTGTATTTGGATAGTTTTCAAAAAAAATTGCTGCGAGATTTGAACTGAGCATTCAAGGCCTGGAGTGGTGTTTCCTGCCTCTTCAAACTGCTTTTCTCATAACACATTATTAACAACTGAAATAGTGGCAACAGAAGCACTGCCATAAAGCAAATGTTCAGCATTAAAACAAAATTTTGCAAATTATTTTTAAAATATATTTTAATTTAATTATTTATTTTGAAACCCCCACAATATTCAAGACTTCTAAATCACTTAAAATTTAAGGAATAATTAATGTCATTTAAGTTCCTCATTTGATGTCTCATAGTATGTGACCTCAGTGTTCAATGTTCTTGCTTTGTGACCTCTCCCTAGGAGCTCAGTCTTGCTGTGGCTCAGACATGCCATGGCAGCCTTACCTTGGTTCAGGCTGACTTCTAAGGAAGTTGCCATGATATGGGAAAGACCTCAGAGAAAATTCAGAGGACAGCCATGCATGATCAGAAAGGTAAAACCACAAAAAAAGGTAGGACTGGTGACACGGGATTTGCTACCAGCTTAAGGATTCAAGAGGAAAAACATCAATGTGGAAAGGCATCAAAGCCCAAAGAAGGTGGCAGACAGCAATCTAGAAACAATGCAGACTTGTTTAAAGGAGCAAAGAACAGTGGCCCTCTTCTACCTCATTCACAGCTGCCTGGCCAGCAAAGACTCTTCATATTCCTGCTGCAGACACATATGGATATCTAGCCAAAGAGTTCATTAAACCCTACCTGTCTTTTATGTTTGCTGACCAATAAACACTCACTTTGTTGTCTTCAAATGCACATCTCATTTCGAGAGCCTGTTCACACACAGTAGAAGTTGCTCAAGGTGACCCATAGAGAGATGGTCACAATTGCAATGGTGAACAATCACAACTACCTTAAACAGCCTAGTTTAAAGTAAGATGCTTCTTTGTATGATTTTCCACTAATACTCATTACCCCTTCTTCTTCTCCTCTTACAGCAATAGTGTGAGCTTTAGTCAGAAAACCGGTTTTTAATACCATCCCATCAAGTAAGCAACTTGAATTGAAATGGGTCATGTCATCAATCAAAAGGTTATCTAGCCACCAAAAATACAGCACATATATATTCTCCCCCAACCACCATTTTTACATACTTATTTTTACATACTTATTGTAACACTAATTGCCATGTAGGAATAATTATTGTGCAGATCAGAAGTGACCTAGTCTATGGCTTGCTTAAGCCTGTTACACTTACACATTATTAATGATGTTAAAATATTTCTGAGCAAAATTATGCCCAAAAGAATATATTAAATTTCACATTGCACGTAAATGCGTGACCAGTTTTCAAGCACCACAGTTAGGGAAATTTGCTAGAGCAAGAGCATTTTGGGACATGTATTAATGCAATGATTAGAGAGTAAGAATAATATTCAAGAGGAAAGTTCAAACCATCTCCTTATTTCCAAATGACATGCAGCCCATTTTATCATAATTGTGAAATACTATTATTTACCAAAACAAAAAATAAAATACTAGGCAGAAAACTATTTTCTCTTTCACACTGCTGAGCAATTATGCATCACACAGTTTTTGATTATTTTGATTATAATTAAGGTAAGCAAGATCAGTACAGAGTTTCAGAAGCTACAAATCTTATCACTATATTCTTATTTCACATTTCTAATTGTTTATATATTCTTACCACTTTTAAACAATACGAGAAGACAACAGCATAAATCAGCAAATACAACAGCATAACACAATCTGTGGATGTTTACGACATTTAATTGACTTCATGCATTCAGCAAAATACAACCACAAACACCACATCTTGCCTTCCCCATTCCACTCTCCAACAACTGTCTGGAGCGATGCACATCACCGTGGCCACGTCCTGCTATCACAAGGCTGTCTCTGATCGTGACCTCCACATGCCCAGGGGCCCAGACCCTGTCCCAGCCTCAGCCACAGGGCTCGGGCTCAGGGCTCGGGCTGCCCTCGTGCCCCCAGCTGTCTGCTCCTGACTGCCAGTCCCATGGGGTGTCCCTGCAGTCCCCAGGGAGTTGCCAGCCCTCACTGCACCCTGGCAGTTTTGAACCATGGTCTCAGGATCTCTGGCTTTTTTGCTACTTCCAGCCTCATGTTTCCTTGTACTCAGGTATCCACCATGTGCTTTCTACTGCCCCATTTCCAACTGCTGCTGCCTAAGGCGCATGCACTTCTGCCATCTGCCAGTTTTGCAGTTCATCCTCCTTCTCCAGCTTTAATTCTTGTCTCATTTTTGCCTTCCTTCCTTCCTTCCTTCTCTATGACCTTCCTCCTTCTCTCCACCTTCTTAAAAAGCCGCACCCTCCTTGCCTTGTAACCTTACCACCTTCACCATCATTAATTCCCTTAAATAGCCTACAACCACATACAGAAGTGGGGCCAAGAGTAAGTTGCCATGAGCTGTTTGTTTTATTTGTTCCCTCAAACAGGTTTGGTCAAATCTCATTCTGAAACATTTTCTTCTGTAATCAATATTTATTGCTGTTTATTTTTCTGCACCACTCAGCCTCAACCTTCCCGCTGTGGCCTATGGTCAAACCCAAATCTCATAAGGTATGGTTCTGGTTTGCCTTTAATAATCAGGTAAACAGTAACAGCTTGCATTCATATGATATTTCATGAGAATTGCCTTGCTCTTTACTACTCCTTATGTTATATACTGATCTATGAATTAAACAACTTTCCTACTGAAATAAGACATCTGTGCAACAGAATGTATATCAATATATTTTCAACATATTTTCAACATATACATATTCACATGCAATATAGCTTCATACAGGAAGGAGAGAGTGCCACCATCTTCAAGAAATACTAATTTAGGGAACAGTATGATCAAAGTGGACTGTGTTCACAAAGCTGAATTCACTGTACTTCTTAAGGGAGTTATGAAAATCTGCTATTACCAAAAAAGATCAGGTTTCACTACCCAGATAATATCCACATGATTACACAAGTGCTTCTCACCACAGTTTGCTTCACAAGATGCATTTAAGAACTTTCAAAAAAAGGAAAAGTTGTTGTATCAGTTCACATCATGTTCTGCTAGCCCAGTTTGTCACAGGAAATCCATAATATTTTGGATGCCATAAGACAACAATGCAATTATATAGTATTTCAACTTTTCTGTTCCTAGAGACAATAGTAAAGCCAAGAACATCAAATGTTTTCCATTCACCTGCTTGTCTTTGCAGAAAAGGAAAACAAGCACAAAGAGCCCTTTGAGAAAGGGCTCACACAACAGCAAACACATGGTTTTACAACTAAATCCATTTCTGTATCAGTATTTTTCTTCTTGTTTCTTCTTGTTTTTATTCATATTCCAAGTGGCAAAACATAGGTTCAATTGTTTATCGTTGGGAAGCAAATACACAATCATCTGAAAACATGTAAAATTCAATCATAAAAAGAGAGAAGTTAAATATTTGAATTTACAGTACTGATCTTCCTGTTAATTGACCGTGCTGGCTTTCCTAATTAAAGAAGAAAAGAATTTTGGAAGAGTTCATTAGAATATCAGGTCCTAGTTTAACTTCTAGCATAGAATTTTTTTTTTGTTTAATAAGGTCCATGTTTTTTTTATTCAAAACCCATCTTTGTGATTCTTCACAGCAAAAATGCTTATCTGAAAGATTAAGGTAAGTTTCTAGGCATTAAATTATAAAGTTTTTCATTGCTTTTGCCCTTGTTGCTCTGTGCTGCAGATGGTTGTGTGGCAGAATCCACCGATGCAGGGAATTGCTGGAGAGCAAAGCAATCAACTAGCCCCACTAACAGCTCAAGCCTCACAGAGGGCTCTTTCAAAATCTGCATGACTGCAGTTTATGGCTCCTTGTTTAATGCATACGAAGGATGATCAAAGTAGCATAAGAAGTGGCTGTACAAATAATAAAGCCAAAGATCTCCACATAACTGATAAATGGCACTGGCAAAAGAAGGAGACCAGAATGGAGCACAGGAAAGCTTTGGTTTTGATCCTCCTTGAACAGGGAGGTTGGAGCAGATGACCCACTGTGGTCCCTTCCAACCTGATCAATTCTGTGAAAACCAGATGAAGATACAGTAAACAATACAAGATGTGCAAAGATCTAGACTGGAAGAAGGTAAGCAGAGACTATAAGAGGATGTTCTGAAATTCAATCTAATGAGGCACAACAACAAAACCGAAAGAAAAACCTGCAGTTACTATTTTATTACAGCTGTACTGCAGGGATGGAAGAAGTATAATCCAACAGTCTGCCAGCAGCATAGGCCTATCTTGACACAGAAGAGAACTGCACACAGATTGCACAAAAGAGTCACAGGGGAGAAATTACCAGCTTGATCTTAAAAGATAATAAACAAAATCTGGGTCAATGAAATTTTTCATCACCATTAAGGGTGAACCACATGAATAAATGAAAAAAAATGAGACTACCTCTCCCACTGTCCCTGCAGAGCTCTTCGCAGCAAAGGCTCTGCTCAGCCATTCTCTCTCAGCTACCAGGTTGTTGCACACCTTGCTCAAAGTTTTAATTTTTTCTGTTCTGTGTTGTGTAAGGGAAGATACGCAGGAACTCCAGGGCACAATAGCAGCCACAAAGGTGCTGGGTATCTCATCCGTGCCTGACCTTAAAACACCGATATGCAACTTCCAAACCCCAGTAAGGTAAGGGTGTTTCTCAGCTCACTGCTACCTCTTTAAAAACCACAGGGCTACTTAGATAACCTGACACACACATTAGCTTCAGCGGCAGCTAACTAATCCAAACCACAAGCAGTCAGGCAATTTTCAGATCACCAACTCACAAATCAGTTAGAGCAAAGACTAACTCCTCTAATCTTTATCATAAATTTTGCATGAACCAGCACACTTTAAGTGTCAATTCAAAATTTTAACTATGTCTAAATATTTTAAGTAATTCCATTTGCCGTATCAAATGAGGTCCTTTAACAAGGTAAATGAGTACCTTAAGTTCATGCTTAGAAATCCCCATGGAAGAGTTTAATATTATAAGCATTCTGGGGACAGAGAAACAGGGAGGAGTCAAGGAATAAAAGACTTTTAAAAACACAATAGTAGTAGAACAGGAAGTAACGAAAGCATACAAAAAAAAAAAATCTCCAAAATAAAGCATTTAAAAGATTAAGTTTTTGCTAGCTTCCTTATCTTTTATACCAACATTACAATGAAGAAAAGTCTCAAATCCTATTTTGGATACAATTCTCAGTTATCTGAATGTGCCACTGCTGAGTGTTGTTATCACACATTACTGTAACTGAACTTCCTTCAGTACACTCACAATATTCAGATCCACTTACCCTTCACACCAGATTCTGTCACAAAAGTCTCCCTGCTGCCTGTGAATAAAATTCAATCTCTGATGTTTTGAAATAGGATCTGTTTCAATCTTGCAAAGGCCGAATTGCTATTGATCGTTATAAAACAGAGGAATTCCAATGAATTCCCCTCACTGGAACTGAGCGAGGTCAAGTTTTTGAGAGTTTGAGTCTGCCACAGGCTCTGGAGTCCCACCTTCCTCAAGTCTCAGCTAAGCCCTCAGTAGCAGCCCTTTGTTTTTACAGCTCTGACAAACAGCTCCAGTTCTGTATGCCATATACGAAACCTTACCCGCATGCCTAAGAAAAGCGTACTTTCATTTTTAATGCTATTTTTTTCTGCAGTCAGTAAACCATCTTCCCCTTAGATTCTGTAAATGGTAGATATATTTAATGTATTACTTAAACACCTAGTATCAATGTAAGACAAAATTGTTAATTTGCCACACCTAGTTCAGCAACTCCTTCATAACTGGTTTGATTTCCAGAAGTGTTTCCTTGCAAGCCCAAAAGAGATACCCAAAAAGCAGAAAACCATTTGCATCATATACCACATGTTTATATTCTACCAGACTTAAAGCAGACTGTTTCAACCTCCCTTTTGGTAGAGCTGATACACAGAACCATGGAAACAAATTTTAATTCAATTAAAATCCAGGCTGAATTTGAGACTTTTTAGTCAATTTATATAACCTAAGAAAATTCTTTTATTAAATTATGCCAGAATTAGAACTAAATGGTTTACAAGAAAGCCATCCTCAGCACTTAAAGCTGTTGATCACCAAGGCTTTTTTTCTTTTTCTTAATCACATATAAGAAAAATTGAATTTTCAAAGGCAACTTTCAAAAACATGTTTTATTTCTCTCTCTAGGTCTGCTCAGGCACAGGTGTTTCTCAGTGGGAACTTCTACCGTACTAAGAGATTTTAACCAAATGCCTGGTTTAATGATGGAGATGAAGTCAGAGAAAAGCAACTAAAAGGAAATTTATCTCATGTAAAAGACAGTTTCTTTTCTGACAGATGGTAGAAATAAGACTAAAGGAAATACAAATGAGAGAATAATGGCTGATAGCAACAAAATTATAATTTAATACCATCTTCCCATTTGCTTTGACACACTCTACTGTACTGTCTACTAGTGATTGTCACTTTTTATCATACCAGAAGAGTAGGCAGGAAACGAGCCACATCAAAATAGCAACCACAGCAATACCTTAACCGAAGTATCATCCCAGTTGCTTATCACTTCTGTGTTTCACATCATTGAAAATATGTTGTTGAGCCCTATTGCATGCTACCATCACTTCGAAGTGAGGGACAGGAAAAATGGTAACTGCAGGATTTGCATAAACAATGCATTTATTGTAAATTTGCCATGATAACCACAAAGGCTTTAATTAGACTCTCACAGCAATCAGAACTGGCCTCTGATTATCTCTGTGGGTCGGAAAAGATACATACCTGCCAAATCCAGAGGAATGCAAGTACATGTGTTTATTTTTATTCTTCTAATTTTGCAGTTTCACATAGGCAACTCTGCATTGTTTTATTGATGTCTGGTTGTTGGCTCAGTATAAACTCATTCATGCTGATAAGCAGATAGAAAGTAATGAGAAACTTGCTACCATTTAATTGCACCAAAATGCATGCTACGTATATGTCTTGAGGGGGGTTGAAGAACAAAACACCAGGAGCTATCGCACTTTGTAACCAAAGTTTCTTTCAATTTCTTAAAGAAGTATTGGGTTGTAGAATTCAAAGTAACCCACTTTCACTCATTAAGTTTCATCACATCTGAAAGGCGTTAAGGCACCCAGCACTGTCCAGAGAGCAACAGCCTTGCAGGAACAAAATGCCTGTGATGCACAATTATTCAACTATCAACACCCAACTGTGCTTTATGTTCATTTCTAGTCACTGCCTACCTCAGAACAAGACTGGGACTGGGAAAATAAGTAAAACTCTGG
Source organism: Oriolus oriolus (assembly GCA_013400235.1). NCBI lineage: Eukaryota > Metazoa > Chordata > Aves > Passeriformes > Corvidae > Oriolus > Oriolus oriolus. Next base: position 660,775 of record VXBT01002858.1, read on the forward strand.
ATTATTTTCAAAAGCAGAACAGATTACACTAAATACTAATACTAGGCAGCCACCGGCTATACACAGGGAATATGGCACCACCCAGTGGGAACAGCACTACATGAAATATCTGCATTAAGAGAGGTATGAAGAAATTTAACTCTTCGGGGTTTGCTGGGGTTTTTTTGTTTGGTTTTGTTTTGTTTTGTTTGTTTGTTTTTAATAATGCAACTGCTACCTATTTTGGGGATCTGCAGATTAGCTTTGGAGAAAAAAAAAAAGGAAAAAAATGGATCTCAGTTACAGAAATTAGCACTGTATCCAACTGTACTTCTTAGAATGGCCTCAACAGAATTTCTAATTTGTGTATCCTGCTAATGCTTAGCCCCAAGTATTTTTTGTTCTGTTACAATCTCTCCATTGCAAATGGCAACGAGGCCTTACCTTCTCATACAGCCTTACAAGAATCTCCTTTAAATTAAGAAATTATACCTGTTTTGTTCAAAGAGCTGAGGCCAAGAAGTCAGATTGCTTTAAGTTTCAACACTTTAAAAATGAAATTTTAATGTGCTTAACTATCACCGATGTTTTCAACCAATCAAGTGCTCAACCCTTGAAACCTATGATCAGAATTTACTTCTGATATTTTCACTGATTGTATTACAATAATATGTAAACCTTTATTACTCAATGAATGTACTGATCTTTAGGTTTATATGAACAAGCTCACAGGAGCTGGAAATGTTGGAAGGCCAACATACCTGAATAACATAACTGTTTCTAAATTCAACTGTATTGTATTGTTTGTTTTGTCTTGTAAACAAGATACCTCCTTTTCTCTCCTCCCCCCTCCCCAAAACTAGAGATGGGGGTTTTTTGGAAGGATTAAGGCTCTGCTCACCTGAACAAATTACTAGAATATAGGCTGACCCTGCTTTTCAGCTTTCACTGGCCATACTGCATCTGTCAAGCTTCAAGCAAGCTCCATCTACACCAAACTACACGAATATCACAGAATCACAGAACGGTTTGGGTTGGAAGGGGCCTTGAAGATCATCCAGTTCCAAGCCTCCCACTTCTCAGGGCCCCATCCAGCCTGGCCTTCAACACTTCAAGGAAGGGGCATCCACAACTTCTCTGGGCAGCAATGAGTCAACATTTTACAATACAAGTATATGGGTTTTATGTAATTTATTTTTCCCCCACTCAAAAATATAAAGGGTCAGCAGACTGTATTCCATCATCTCAAAATACAGTTTGGGGCATAACCCTAGTAAATTCTCTGTCCTCCTATAGAGCATGTTTCTTGATTAGTACCTACAGTTTATTTAGATGAAAGTAAGGGGATAAAGGCACAAATGAGTGTTCCATCACAAACTCACAAAAACAAATTCAAGCATAAGTTTCATCTTGTATTTATTTAGTTTTGACAGTAGGCACAAAATACTTGTAGTTTCCAAGCTGACAGATGTTATGTCCAGTTTTGAAGAATAACTATCAAAAACAAAGTACACAGACAGACACAGGTGCAGCTGCGGGGAAAAAACGTATATACATGAATTTAGGGGTTTTTTCTAAACCTGCTCCCAAATTCTAAAGCTCAACATAACCAACTTGTTTCCATAGATACCACAGCATATCACAAACCCTCCTGGACAGCAGGCTTCAGCTTTGACAGTAGGTAAGCAAGTACCCCACATAGCTCATACGATCTGAGCCAGAAGTGCTCAATGGCTTTAAGTGACAGGTCCTGGGTGCAGACCAGCAACATCTCCCTGGGACAGCAGAGGTAAGTATCTGATCCTTCAGGAGCATAGGGGAGTGTCCTCTCCCACCTCCTCCTCCTCCCAGGGAGGGGAACTTGTTCCCTCCAGGCACGAGCAACAACCCATCGAATCTCGCACAGGCCAAGCCTTGCCTGAAAGCTTCCTACCAAAAGCCACAGAACACTGGCCTGTGACTGACTCTTCTAGCCCACAGAAATAACTACCCTCACTTTATCTTTCAGTCTCCCCACTGCACTGGAATGGCTGCAATTTGTACTCAAAATATATGATATGGTAGGTACTGTAGTATTATAAAACCAATATGCACTGCCAGTGGAATTCTCACACACATATGTGTCTTAATAAAAAAAACTGAAGTAATTTTCTTAAATTCAGCACATGATTTCAACATCCAATTTACACAAAGATCTGACATCCATAACTGGAGGAGAGTTTCTCTGGTTACAGATGAATGCCTCAACTCATAAACTTAGAGCAAGCATCATTCTGCACTTTCCTCTATCCCTCACAACCATGTCTTCAAAACTGCAGATGTTCTGCAAGTGCTAAATGCTTCCCAAAGCACATTTTAATTCTAAACACGCAGGATACTAAAGAGACAATGCACACCATTTGTTTAGCACAAAAAAATTTGTTCTTTTCTTTAAAAAGAGCTGTCTTTTCAAATTATGATTTTTGTAAGAATAAACAGATGACAGCCAAAACTTTAATTGATCAAGTGTTAAAAAAAAAACAAAAACCAAAAAACATTAAAACAAATTAGATAAAAAAGAAGTGCAAGACTGCTCAATTATTGGATAGGAAAACATCCTTGGGCTCCCTTCATGTAATACATGAAGAACAATAAACGTCAAGGTTTAAGCAAATTTGTTCTTTCCTGTAAATATCAACTTTGGAAAAAATTGTTCATATGAACGACTAATTACAAAACTCTTCTGCATTTGGATGATATGCCCATTTGATTTCTATCATTCCAGCTAAGCAGTGAGCTCAAAACCCCGAGCATTCACAATGACAAGAACAAAATGCCACACAGGTTAATCCTAAAACTGCATATCTGCCAAAACACAGTATGTTTATAACTCTGACTACATTTCCTAAATGTGCTCCCTGGAACAGACAATAATTTGAGCTACCACTACTTCCAAGCCAGACAATAACCATCAACCTTACAATTGCTGATTATCTGTAGTTATTCTCTATTATGTCTACAGAATTCTAATTCGTTCTAATTCTACTATTATTTCTATGTTCTGCGTGGTGAGGACTGTTACATATACCAGTATCATTGTCTTATTATATATACAACTTGGCACCTCCAAAAGAGACCCAATCCTCCTTCCTTGGACAGATGTAAAGATTTTTATTCCATAAATTCACTTTTCCTGCAATTCTGGAAAAGAAAAACATGGTTAAAACAGGCAGAATATACTATTTGTTTTAGCTGCTAAATAAAACAATTACTGTTGCATGATGTACATAGTCCTTCATGATGTAAACTTCAGTGACTGTAGCATTAACACGTAGTCTTTTATTAGCATAAAGAACAAACAAACGCAACAGTTATGACAACATGCATGTTTTAGTCTACATGACAGAAAAGCAGCTCAGAAGTGTGGTATGTATTCTTAAAACGGGTGAAGAGCAACTGTTCTACAATGTGTTATTTTGGTACATGGATTATAAAGCTATGAGTTAAAAAAAAACCCCTCACAAATTACCTAGTGATCTGTCTCCCTTTCACTAGGTCAGATCCATTCCTCAGTAACAAGAGGTATATTTAGGGCTTTATTTGACTCAGCAGACAATTGTCTGAGTGTTCTCTTGTGTTTAAGATACACATACTAGAACAGCACATGGAAACTGACTAGAGTTATTCCACATTTGACAACACATAGCAGGAGGAAAACACGGTGGAAGTACTACTGAAACAGCAAGAAGACTGGAAAAGCTGTACTTAAGCTTCTCCCTGATTTTTTCTTTAAGAAATCACAATAGTAAAGTTTACCAGCCTGAAAACGCCACCATGACATTTCACCTTAGCGAAATAAAATAACAACCTACACCATAGTGCATAAGATCCTGAATTCTTCACTTCTGGGGGAAGAAAAAAACCAAAACAAAACATCATGACAATGGATGCCTAAAGTAAAGGGGGAAAAAAAATGAAACCGTTTCAAATAACTGTTACCAACCTAGAAGGGCAGCTTCCTTCTGCATTCACCCGCCTCTATCACACAGTTAAAAAATGTTTTTGTTTGCGAGAACTCACGTCACGCCACGACAGCCTGGGCGGCTCTACCTGCAAGCACAGCTCAGGCCGCCGCTGTGCCGGAGCATCGGCAGCCCCCTCTCCGGCACGGCCCGGCCGACCGGGACGCCCTCCCGGCCCCGGCAGAAACGAGGTGGAGCTGCCGGAGCGGGCTGCAGCCAAAGCCATCCCTCAAGGAGAAGCGCTTGCAGCGCCGCTCCGCCCCTCCCGGCTGGGCCAGGGGAGGGCACGTCCTTGCGGCCGGGCAGCACCGGGGGTGCGAGGGGCGGCGAGGGGGTCCCCTCCGTTCCCTTCCCAGAGGAAGTGGCCGCCCTCCCGCCGCAGGAACTTGTACCAGAAGGGGCTGGTGGCGTCCTCGTCCGGCAGCGCCACCTCCGCCAGCCATAGCGCGGGCTCCTGGGCGGGCAGCGGGGCGCTCGGCCGCGCCCGCCTCATGGGCACGGCGCGCCGCGGGTCCCACTCGCCCAGCTCCGGCCGCGACCCCGCCACCAGCAGCTCCGCGCCGCCCTCCGTAACCCGGGCGGGCAGCACCACGCCGAAGCGGAACAGCATTTTACTGCCGCACAAAGAATGTGGTTTAATGGAGAGTTCGGCTACTGCTGCATGACGGCAGCGAACGGGGCCGCCAGGGCCCGCCCTTCCGCCGGGACCGGGGCCGCGGCCCGGACACCGCCCCTGCCCCGGACACCGCCCCTGGCCCTTGGCGCGGCGGGGGCCGAGCAGCGGCACCTTCGGTCGGGGCTGTTCCCGGCGCGGTTGTTCGGGGCGCTTGGGTGCCGCACGCACGTAGCCGAGGGAGCTTCCGCTCCGAAAGTACCGGCCGGGAGTTCAACAGCACCGGCCCCCGATCGCCTGCGAAAGTGGGCACTGGGATGGAAAATCCTCCCTGCAGCTAAACACTGGCTCTCCTGGTTACCAGAGGCTACGCGTCACGTATGCTGACTTTAACAAGGATTATTGCTGCATTAAAGGAAGCCACTGCAATTACTCCCAAGAGCCGAGGCTTAATTTAGCGTAGCAAACACATCATTAAAAATTGCCAGACGTGCAGCTACAAACAAGGACTGGCTGCAAATAACGCTTTAGTGTTCACAATGTTTGTGTCATCCCCGCTGACAGCCAGCCAGTCGTGGTGAGAGCAGAAATGTGAAATTCTGAGGGGGGTTAGAAAGCTTTTTTAAAAAATCTGGAGCTGACTGCACGCATTCTGTTTACAACCAGAAGGGGGAAATTTGGCAACTCCTACGTGTAGCAATATTCAGGATTTACAAAGACTGACTGAGGAAGAGGATGCAGTCCAACCATTTATAGGGCGGTCCCTGCTTGAATACACCCATTTCAAAAGCTTTTAAGGACAGAAACAGAGGAGTGGTAACTTTATTTAGGTCAGGTTCTGGGAACAGGATGAAGACCTTTCAGTGAGTCAAAAGAAATCCTGCCTCAAAAGATGGCTGTTTGTTTCCTGTATTCAGGGCTGACAACACTGAAGTGTATGTGCTGCCAAATTTATTGTTAAGAGTGCTTTAGCTAATTTTTACTGATACTCATTGAACTTGTGTGAGATGCCACCACTTTTCCAGACGTAACCAAAGCTAGTGGAATTCTCGCTGTCCTCCATTTCTGCTAGCAGCCGTCTTCACTGTAGCACTGCTGCCATTGTGGAACAGTGCATTACATTTTAATCTTTGTTTTTGCTCAACCTTACAGTTGAGCTACCCATACTCTATCTCGTAATTGTCTTTCAAATATCTAGCTCTTTACCATACACCTTCATTTTAGCAGCATGGGCAAGACAGAATATAACTTTGGGGTTTTTTCCTAAAGCTCAAGCATGACAGGAGTCCTAAAATCACCCCAGCATATTGTGTCTACATAAAACCATATGCTTCTTTTCATTCCAGTCACAGTCTCAGCTAAGAAACTGCAGGATCCAATAGTACATCTGATTGACAGTTTAGTTCCTGGCTGTTGTCTAAGCCTCAGCGTAGAGACAAGCAGCATTCCTCTTTGGACAAAAATCCAAACTGCTTTATGCCTGTAACTACTGAGTCTTCATCTTAGACCTGTAAACCTTGTGGAACAATAAAAAATTGTTCCATAGACGCTGATGTGTCAAGTACTATCTTTAAAAATGATTCAGTCCATTTCTTCTCCAAGATCTGCCTTAATCCATCTTGTGGCAGTCAATATTGTGTGTTAGATTAAGGTTAAAGATGACAGAAAGTGGCCAGTTTGATTTCCTGTGGTTTACTCAAAAACTCTACTGCAGATTAGGATTAGGTTGAGAGAACAACAGGAAGGGCTGAAAAACTGGATCTACTGATGGATCCTGCAAGACTGAGATAAAAACTAGAAATGTAGATTGGCTTGGGACGTCCCATGGCTGGGGATAGTGGGAATAGAAGAGCAGTTTATACTGGTAAAATTGCAGGCTGAGTGAGGGCTGTAGACAGGATTAAATTCATTAGCATTAGATCTGAGACTGAGGAGCTAAAGGTACTGTAAGGTTTGTGTTTAAGGTCAAGAAGCAAAGGCAGATGTATATTTTTGCCCTGTTAGATTTGCATGGTTTATGATTTGTCATCTTCTAAACTGGAATTTCAGCTGGAGTAAAGGCAGGGGAGGTGGGGAGGAGTTACATTTACTGGTGGTATTTGGGATTGAAGGAGTTGATGAAGTACTTGCACAGTTGAGCCATTGCCATAACCCTAAATTTAGTTTTAAGTGTCACCCTAAGCCTCTTAAGGAATTAACAATAGTTTCCTTTGCCAAAATGACCTGTTATTCTAGTACTGCCTGGCCAGTGCTCTTCCCCTGCAGTCCTCAACACTATTCCGAAACCTAAAAGCTTTCCCAATAATCCAGTCATCTTTTACAACCACAAATTAAACACAACTATTTCCTTTTTTTTTCCCACTATACTAGGTCCGCATTCCAACTTGGCAAGCCTTACAGTTCCCATCAAAAAGCTGTGGCATAAAGGGGCCAAACCCCTAAAAATCAAGTTGCTTTTAACTGTCACAAAAGCTATTGCCAGTTGTTGATTCCTGTGGGAACAAACTACCATCTTAGTGGTCTGTCTGAATTGTAATAACAAATGTTGTGCATCTGTGTCCCTCACAGCTGTTTAGGATCTCTCAGTATACTTAACTTAGAGCAGCCACTTGCTGAGTGGAAGCCTCGACTGACCTCAAATCGAACAGTGAACTAGCAAGACAGTGAGACTTAGTGCCAAGTTTATTTTAAAGCCTTCAGTTTATTGTTGCTGCTACCATCCCAGGCATTTACTAAAGCTGTTTCTAACTGGCAAAATGGGAACTGTACGGAAAAAAAGCTTATTTTTCCACAGCATTAGTGTGCAAGAAGGGACTCTAGAGATCACAGTGTCTGCAAGAATCAATGGCTTTGTGTATTTCGCCTAAATTGTGCCAATAAGTAGTAGCCTTTTGTAATTTCCAGCTAATTAGCTGGTTTATTATCCAAAATTGTGCAGGTGATGGGGATCTCACAGGAGGACTCACTGAGGCTGTGTACCAATTTAACATCAACCAACAGTTATGCCTTCAGTTTCTACCTAATGGTTGTATCTGAAAGGATTCTAGGGAAAAGTTTGAATATCCAGAAATTAGAGCTGTGACTTTATTTGCAGACATGTAAAACACATTAAAGGCATTTTCAATTGCTGTGCACTAAACTTTTGCAGAATCGCTGTTCTAACTTTTTGCAGAAGTCCCTTTAATTTCTTAAATTCTTCTTGTATTTCTTATATTCTTTATGCCTCTTCCAGGCATAAAATTGTCGTGGCATTTTTGTGAACCCAAGAGTTTTGAACCATTTGTTACAGTCAGAAAACTTGGGCAAAGTATTGCTGGCTGAAACTTTAGTAGCCAGTAGTTGAGAAGTTTGACAGTGTACAGCAGTTCAAACTTCAGCTTTCCCAGTGGAAAATCATATTTTTCTTCACAATTTTCTTATTTAAAAAGTGTCTACTAGGTATAGAGACAGCACACAGTTACCTGATCAACGTGAACGCTACTAAAATGACAGATAAACTTAATAGCTCCATGTTGGGGTAGCCTGTGTCCGCAGTGTACGTGTTCTTTGCTGATTCCAAACTTTTACCCCATGGCCCAGTTTGCAGCTTGGAACAGCTTTATCTGTTGTTGCTGTACAGTGATCTTAAATGATAATATTTCCAAGTAGGGAAATCTGTAGTGAAGAGAGAGAGTTTGAATAACAAAAACAAAACACAAATACAGAAAGGATCTGGTTGGAGAAGGGAGGGGGTGTCCCTGATTGCAAGTTGTGGGTGATGTTTAGATTAGCTGTGCTCCTTCCTAGACTTGCCTTTCTTCCCTTTTTAGGTCATTTTCTTTCTTGTAAAGATACAGAGAAAGTGTTATTGCAATTTCCAAATGTTTTTGCTAATTATAGAAAAGAGAAAGGCAGCACATGGTACACAGTCTTGCTTGTAAAGAGGCAAACATTTATATTATGTGATAAGCTGATTTAGATGTATTAGTGAATTGGGTAAAATATTCATTGCTGAAAAAATTAGCCTGTATTTCTTCGAAGAGATTGAGCTAAATATAAAAGAAACCCTATTCTGGGTTACATAATATAATAGAAACCCTATTGGAAATAATTTAAGGCCACTGGTTTCAGTGAAAGTTGGTTATGTTGATTAATCTAAACTAATCAGTCTATGGACCCAGACCTTCTAATTTAATTCTAACTGTCCCTCTCATAACAATTCTGATAAAACTATGAACTGATGCACCCACTGTTAGTTCTAATTTGACAATACAGCAGCTAAGAAATACTTTAACAGTCTGAAGACTGAAAGAAGACTAAGAACTAAAGAACTTGTTGCTAGATAAGCACTGCTATCCATAATTTTTAGTTTTAAATTGAGCTGTGTCAGAGCAGCGATAACTGCATGAATCATTTCAGCTGCTTATTGCTAGGACTAGTTTTTTTGTGCAGACTGAGCTCCAAAAGTTCTGTCAGGACTGACCATTTTAGGAATTGTGTTGGAAAATTATACTGCAACAATAGGTAGGACACTGCAGGAGATGGTTTCTACCTTTTGCATGGGAGTTTATGCAGCATGTTTTTTAAAAAGTATGTAGTTTTTAGAAGTATCTAGGCAGTATAAATATGCAATAACATTACAGTAAACATTACAGAAACACACAGGAATAACTCATCTGGTAGGTTTCTTTTTTCAACATCCAATAAAGCTGTCTCTACATCCTGCCCAGCCTCGTACACCTTGGGAACTGGAAAAAGTCCCAACATATTTCAGCATGGGGCCCTTTCAGGATGTCCTATCAGCCTCATCAATGCCCAGAAATCACCAAGTTTCGCAGACTAGTCCAGCACATGGCTTCTTTGCTGCTCAGAGTGAGCCACACCGTTTCTGGAGAGATGCTCCAGGCCATCTGTGGTGCATTTGCACTGGGATGCTGTGTCCCAAGCAAACCCAGAGTTCTGGTAAGCCCTAGCAGGAACCTGGCTCTTCTTCCTGGCACAAAGGGATGAGAAGAGGCCAAGTGCTTACTTGGAGATGTAAGTACCTTGAGCTTCTGGAGTGAAAAACAGTATGTAGCAGTAAATCATTACAGTATCAACTCAATATAAGCTTCATTTCTGAAACCGGCCTTTTAGCACCAATGTTATATCAAGCTTCTAATTAAAATGCCTACACTGGGGAAAAAAGAAGTGTTTTGGCTGTTTAGAAACAAGACAGTGTAAAAACAAATAGTTGACTGTAAGGAATGGCAAAACTTTATTTCATTAGTTAGGAGAATTGTAATCTGACCCAAAACTTATGTGCAATATGACAGATTAATTTTCAAGTAGAACATGTGCCTGCCTTTTTTCTGTGGACACTTAAATAATACTTCCACTTTCAAAAGCAGATGCTCACAGATCCTAATAACTGTGCTCCAGTCTAATGCACCCTCTGTACCTGTGCAGGGTTGCAGTGTTCTTGGGATCCCCAGCAAATTACTGATTGATAGAACTTTCCTGTATATTATACTTCTGGAACCATTTTAAGAAAAATTTAATTGTTTACTTTTCATTATGCAGACTTTTAAATTGCAATTGTTTTATGTATGACCAAGAAAATTTCAGGCAGTCACACACAGCATTAGATATTGAGTAAAAGGTGAGAGAAGCAACCATGGGAAAGGAAGTTTGACAAGAAAACTTTCTCTTCAAAAGCAATAGGTTTCTAGCTCCAAAGCTGACTGGAATTTAATACACAGCCTAAAAAACAAATGTAGTCTTGCTGAAAAGTCTGACTAGATTTTAGGTAAGTTAGAAATAGAACCATTTTACTGTATAATGATTAAATGGCTTTGGAAAAAAAGGGAAACCTTTACTGTTTTATAAAAAAATTAAGCAAACACAAACTGAAGGATATTATCCTTCAAGCTGTGCCCTTATATCAGAAAAGGGAACAGAAAAAGATTAAATGTAGAAACAATTATTCATTTAAGTATATAATTCTCAGTGGTTATTATATGCTTCTCATAGTGCAAGAAATCAAACTTATTGGTGACTGACCCTACCAATCCATTTATTTTTCCCATTATATTAAAAAAGTAAAAACAACTTAAAGCCTTTTTCTTAGACTGAAACTGGATCAAAAAATAAATCCAGGAGTTATCTTTAGAACAACGCATTTTCAAGGTCTAGGTAAGTGGCAGCAGAAACAAACAAAAAAAATTCAGAAACCACCCTGCTCACTACCCAACAGTCCCACCACATAAGAAAAATAAGAAGAGGTTATATCACCAGCCAAATCTAATAAAACAGATTTAATGCTCAAGTGTATAACAGCATACAGAATATCTACTCCCTTCTTTCCATATATGAATCTGCTGCTGTATCAATACAACATCAACTGCATCAATAGAACACATTGCTGCTCCTTATCTTCTTGGTTTCACGTATTTACCAAAATTTCCAATGCACATCTCTTTATTTTAAAGAAGCGTTATTTTGGCTGATCTGGCAAGCTTCCCTAAATTCACTTACCTGGCACACAAATAATCCATGCTAAGAAACAAATACTACTCTCATCCAGATATAAACAAAACCCTTGGAAATAGGAATTGCAGTCTAGAATGAGAGTGTAAACAGCCTGCAGCTTAGCAACCTTCCGCAGGCCATGGCAACAGCTTGCAGCCAAGAACCAGATGTGGATGACATACTTTGCAGACTAGATCATAGACAGGGGACTCCTGCTACTTAATTTGGTGTGTGTATGTTGCTGTGTACCATAGTAACCTGTTTCCACTTGAGCTCAAGTTCTCACACAGATGCCTCCCCATCAGCACAGCCATCCCTCAAGGTAATGCCACAGAAACCACAGCTGGCTACTCAAGAGCTGTACCTGGTCCCTAAGGCAGCAGCTTGGGTTTTTCTTCACCTGTTTTGAAGGAATAACGGATTTTGAAGATCAGCCCAAAACCAGATCAGTCATGTTAATGAACAGTATTACAACAGCCTTTGAAGTACAGCACACACTTCAAATATTCTCCATGTAGAGCTACACTTGAATTACCCAGTCTTGAACAGCTATGAGAACACCTGAAGTTTCAAATGACATTATCTTTCTCACTGCTTACTTTTTATTCCTTACTGAATGAAACTATAATTATACAAGCTGTCTGAAATGTCTTACATCTGCTCCCTCTAAAGTGGTTTTAAGTTTACTGAAAAATGGCACTGAGATCTAATTCTTAGAGATTCCTTGTTGGTTTACTTTTATACATTAAAGCACAAATTCTCAAGCCAAGATCTCTAAGGCTTAGTGCTATATAAAATATTGTTGCCAAATGCCTTTCCTATTCTGAGATAAATCTAAATAGAAAAGTTAATAGATTCATGTATTAATAAAAGGCATTAATTTTGCCAAAATTGCATTATTCTCAAGTGTTACACTCATAACCTCAAATCCCAGGTATGTGGAGTTATTTTCTTAAATGATCAGAATTAGTTTTTGCTTGATAGCAAAATCCTTGTCTGTGAAACTTGTAGAATAAATCCTGATCTGATCTCTCCTTTTTTAGGTTCCTGCCAAAAAACAATGAAATGGAGTTTTAAAAAATATATTTCTATAGGAATTGTTGGAACTAGTTCCATGCAAACTTCAAGCACTTTTGAGTTCCTGTCAGCCGACTAACAATTCTTTGTAGCATGTACTAGAATATCATGTTCCGAGTTCTCAAGAACTTAATCTCATTTAAAGAACAGGTTTTTTACACTGCACACATTTATGAGTAATTTTAATTTATTACCAAATACAGCTATCCCAGTGGCTAAAATGTTTCTAAGGAAGAAAAGGAAAAGGGAATAGAGCTGTTAGACTGGCGTGATGGCCAGTCTGGATTGACAGGGGCAGCACAGTGAAGCACTTGATGTGCCACAATTAGATTTCCTTTGGAAGCTTTAATTTTTTGCTTTCATTTTAAATGAAAGCAAAACTTAAACCCTGCATTTTCATTTTGACTCGAAGTATGAATATGCAAATAAAATAACTTTTTTTACCTTAGTGATCAATGATACTGATATTGTTAATGTTCACTACCCTGAACTGCATTAAATGACACATAAAATAAACTTTGCAAAGACTGTGGTGTGATAACTCAGTCTGTTGCTTCCATAATCAGAAATTCTGAGAGTATCACTCCTGGCCTAATGACTCTAACTGGTGTTATTGCACAGTTCCTCCTCACTAGGAACAAGGTGAGGTATTGACTCTGTGTTCCAAGTATGACTTTGCTTTCTGAATTACCTTGCTTTCAGCTGTACCCACATTGCTTTCAAAATACATAAATTCTATCAGTATAAAATAATAGGCTAAAATAATTGACAGGGTTTCCTTCAACTCAATTTCTAAACAGTGATTATGCACACAGAAGGCACATATAATATTTGCATGTTGATCTCCATGCTCCCTTACTCACTGCAGATATTTGTTTGTCTCTATCAACCATCCTCCTGTGGGTTGGAAGTAAACGGTCTGGCAAGTTTTCAGCATCAATAAAAAAAAAAAACAATTAAGCCTGTTTCCATGTGTGACCAGTGGAACAATCCATGCTACAGCATAGCCAAAGCCAAGCACTGCAGGAGAGGTGGCAATCACAGACCTATCCACATCTGTACAAAACAACCATCTGCAGCACAGCAACATCAGTATTTGATTCCAGAAAGATCCTACGCCAAACAAGCATGAGACTTAGACTTTTTTTGATCTAACACTGCAAGAGCTGAGCCCATCATTATTTTCCTCCAAAAGTAACTGAGCTGACGTGGCATATTGTGTGGTAACAACTCAATTATATCTACCCTCTAATGCTTTTCCTTTTAATGTTTTTAAGGAGAGGGACAAACCAGTATGCACATCATTCTGGTCTCCATGTCTTTGTAGGGAAAGTTAAATCAATCTTACTCAAATGAGGTTCTCTAACACTGTTAAACACTAAACCTCAGAAGGCAGGTTTTTCTTTCTTCATATTTAAAATGCATGAAATAAAAAGCACTGACTGTCAATGCCTTCATTTGCTAATAGAAAGAGTCAAAGTTACTTTAGCAAAACCATTCTTTTTTGGAAGTCGAAAGCTAAGATTTTATGAGAGGTAACAGATAAATCTATATCCTCCTTCGATTTTATCACCACATAAAGGATTACGTACCTTTGGAAACATGTGTTGCATTTTCTGTGCTTTCAGACCATCTATTTTAAGCCATGGGTATTTAACATAGGTGCTTAAGAATTTATGAAAATAAAATTGCTGTTTATAAAGCTATGCAAAATGGTCTTTTACATTCATAATTTACGCTAGTATGAATGCAGATTAAAAGTCTCAGTGGGAACAGCCAGTGGGATATTATTATTTTTGGAACAATGCCAAAAAAATAACAGAAATTAGGAAAAAAGGGAATATTACAAAGAAGCTGTTCTCTGTCTGAACTACGCAGACACCAAGAGCAACTGATCCTTTTTCTACTGCTTCCCTCAGCCACGTTTTTTGCAAAGCTCTGTGGATTTCATGAAAGCTCACAAACAATCACCTCAAAATGTAAAGGAGATTATTAAGCTTCAGCTACTGATTTGGATACCATACACATTTTTTTTAAAAATTGCAATTCTCTGCCATTCAGAAATGCTTGCAAATATAACAGTTTTTTCTTTAGGGACATGTTGTTGACTAGAGACCTATAAAAGGGAAAGCTACTCAATTGTTTCATGGCAACAGACAACAGTGATGGATGAATGGCACATTATTACCTAGAAGGGCTTATTTCAGACCTGGAGAGTTAGTACTCTGGTTTAGAACTGAGACGTATTATAAGCAGCAACCCATGTGACCTGGATTAGAACAGCCTGAAAATTGCATGGAAGTCAAATGAATCCACTCATTTCCCCACAAACACCTCTTTATGTAAATTTAGAAATAGTGTTGTCATATGACAGAACGTGAATATGTACAAATGTCTATGCCATGAATATGTATAACACCTAAGTTAACAAAGTTCAGATTGTTCTACTGAGGCCAAAACCACTCTAAAATATGTGAAAAGTTGCTATTTACATAATAAATCCACCTGGTATCACTTTTCACAAGTTACTGGTAGTCTTTCCTAAGTTCTGTTAAGGTTTATGTCCATACCACTAGAGAATGAGTGGTTTTATTTTCCATTTACTATTCTGTATTTATTAATATTTGCTTTGCTGTAGCACATCTTTGTTCAAACACTACTACCTGCATAAATTCAGAGATAGAAACCAACTCATTTGATACATTGATCCAACTAAGCATAAAATTAACTCTACATGGATTTCAAAGAATTACTACAGTCATATAGCTTTAGCATCTCACTTCATTTAAATGTGACTACATTTATATGATCCATAGTAATTTTTCTTTTTTCCTTACACAAGTTACATTATAGGTAAGTTCATGAGAACAATTGCAATTACAAGCTGTGTGGTCACATGTGTCTGGGGGCCGTTTACCCTTACCAGGGGCGAGTCCCCAGATAATGATCCTCACGATAGTTTCAGCTTGAGCACAACTCTAAAACTTTACCTCCATGGACACAAGTAGTCACTCCAACCTGGTCAAAATATGAAAGAAAAACATTCTCACATGATCTTCATGCAAACCATAGCATGCATCAGTTGGCCACTTGTTAACTTTTTCCTGAGCTCTGATAGGTCACCACAGCTGCCAGGGAATACTCATTCACTTCGTGTGTTGTTCTCACTCATACTTAAGAGTAAGTTGTTCAATTTCTGTCAGCCAAGAGTGGCCTAAAGTTCAAACAGAATATTCCAAAGGCAGGCTGTGCCCTGTCTTTAGAGTAGTGGTTTTTAAACCCCCTTCTGCTGAGAGCATACCTGTGGTCAGAGCAAAATTAAAGACCAGTTACAATTTATCTTAACTGTCAAAAACATAAATGATTCCATATTCTCCACCTATTTTAATGATTTCTTACTTACATTTTATTTCATCTATGGATATTCTGGCCAACCTTATTTACCACATCTCTACACAAGGTAACTAATTCATGCAGGTTTCTGTGTGTTATTCTGGGACTAGTTAATGTAGTAGAAATGTAGTAGCCACAAAACCTGCTCCTGCATGGACTCCCTTACACAGGCGGAATCTCCTGCCAGAAGCCTGCTCCTGTGGGGGCTTTCCACAGACCGCAGCTTCCCTCAAGCCAGATCCACCTGCACCCCACATAGGGTCTTTCACTGGCTACAGGGCTGATACCTGCTCCTCTGCAGTCCTCCATGGGCTGGAGGAATGATCTGAGTTACCATGCTCTTCTCCAAAGGTTGCAGGGGAATCTCTGTTCCCACATCTCCCCCTGACCCTTTGTGTCTGCAGGGATGTTTCTATCACATTTTTGTCACTCTTCTCTCACAGCTGCCACTTAGTGTTTTTCACACTCCTTTAAATGTTTTCACAGAGGCATCACCAGCTTCATTGATGGGCTTAGCTTTGGCTAGCAGTGGGGCTGCTGCAGCATCATCCAGGACCAACTGTGACCAGCATGTTCAGTCTCTTCTCACAGAGCCTCCTCCCTCCCACACCCTGTTCCAAATCCTCCAACTCCTTGCCATGTAAACCCAGCAGAGTCCTGTTCATGCTTTACACCCTCAAGAGGAAGACCTTTATTAATTTAGTTTGTGATACCTAACCTGGCACACGTTCCAAATTACTTGAAACGTGAATACTTACGCATACAGTTTTAAGTGTTCTGGGTTTTTTCATGGCAACTTCCCTGCTAAGTATAAAAGCTATTTCTCCTATGAGACCTGGACAATACTTGAAATAAATCATGAAGTGCAAAACATAAAACAGTGACATGAGGTGAAACTCCGGTAGATTCAATGTGACTCTTAGAAAACAAGAGCTTCAAGATGGTATTGAGGATCATATAAGAACCGTGCTTCTCCCTGATCTTCAATATAGGGTTGAAAAGATGATCTCATTGCATCTGATGTACACCATAACCATCATCTTGGCAAAGACCCCCTACAATCATGAAAAAGATCAGGGGTACAATATTGTACTTTAAACTGTCTCAGCCCAATAAACACCTATAAAAGCCTTGAGATTTACATACTTCAACTAGTCAAAGAGAATACAGAAATCTGGATGGTAAAATTAGCAAATCTGGTATCCTTTAAGTTTTGCTTGAAGATCAAAAGGACAGTAGAAAAGTGATATTGCCAATCATACAGCTTTTGTAAATGTGGGGTTTTTTGGCTTTGTTTTTCATTAAAAAGACGCACTTTCTTGTCTACATGTGGGAGGTTTCATTTGAACAAAATATAGAAACTGAGTGTTCTATTTACTTCCCAGGCTCTCCTAACAAACATTAATCAACGCTGTTTATACATTAAAAAAAATACATAGCTGAGAATTTTTCCAGTTGTTGGGGTAGGTTTTTTTGGGTGTGAGGTTTTCTTCTTGGTTGGTTTGGTTCTAAACTTTCATATAAAGGCTTCTGTGAATAGCCAAAATGGCATCAGCTGAAAAATATGATTACCAGCTGTAACACCATTTAACTGATGACAAAGATGCAGGTCACTTGGACAGAGCCCAAAACAGATTTTGTTTTATCACAAAATATGGAAGCAATTTTTGTTGTATGCAATCCCATCTACTCAGCAGTCTTACTGCATTGTCAATTCAAGAACATCCTACCCATCTGCATATTAAAAACCACATGCCCAGTGCCATACCATATAAAAATCTTCTTGCTTGTAAGTAAAGCAACCTTGCTTAGGCAACAAAGTATCCAGTCATCCCTTCCTCTTCAAATACACAATGACGTGAAACTTGGGACAGCTGATGCTCATAAACAGCTGTCACAGTTCATAGCACTAATATTTTACCTTAACCAAGGTTCAAATCTCTTTAAGCAGCACACTATTTCCTGTTTGCTGCAAAGGCCTCCGGAATCACATGTGGAACACAACTATATAATTACAATAGTAAAGAGAACACAATATTCAGATTACACAACACATAACAATCAAACATTAACACTTCTGAACAAAGTCCAACATAGGGTCATGCCAGGTCGTTGATTGTTCATTTGCTAACCAGTCACATAATCAGATTAGTTTTGTCCTGCAGCCTACCCCTGTGCTATGAATACTAATGCAACCCAACTTTCATTTTACTAGCAGAATTGCCCCATTTAAATCACAATAAACTTGAAGGTAGCTCTGCTGTTACATACTTGAAAACATATGTTAGGGGGGGGAAAAAGGCTAATGTTAAATGAAAAGCATGTATCAATCTATTTCTTCTG
Organism: Oriolus oriolus; assembly: GCA_013400235.1. Taxonomy (NCBI): domain Eukaryota; kingdom Metazoa; phylum Chordata; class Aves; order Passeriformes; family Corvidae; genus Oriolus; species Oriolus oriolus. Next base: position 678,670 of record VXBT01002858.1, read on the forward strand.
TTCCTTTTGTTAACATCTGTTAAAATTCTCAGTTCAACAGTATGTTATGATACCATGAAACTGAAACAATTTAGTAAGGTCATTTCATCTTTTCCTACTACTGTTTTCCTGCAGCTCATTCATTTTATGATTTAGTTAAATATAAAAATGTTAGCCAAGTTTAAGATGAAACTAAGCACCAGAACACTGAAATATCCTCAAGGCAAAAAATCACACTTTCCTGATTCATTGTACAAATCTAGCCCTATGTGAATTCACACCTAATGAAATTCTAGCTTTCTTATATTTTGCAGTTAAAATCATATGTTTATTCTGTATACATTTTTTTTCTGCTACTTGAGGCTGTAAGGAGTCTGTATACCTACTGCTGCATGTGTCACAGAATTTAACTTGTCAAAATGGCAGAGGTGTGGACTTCTCTCATCGTACTGCATCTAATGATTAATAATGTTTTCTTGACTACCAAGTTATCAGCAAGCTATACTGAATGCTGTCAGTCTTGCTCCTTGCATTCTCTAACACATTTTTGGTCTCTTTGTCTGGCAAATATTGATAAAAACCAAGCAGATGAATCCTCGGTCTCTGACGAACCTTATTTTTCTATTATTCTTACCAAATACTGCCTCGGATACCACCAGCATGTAGAATCCACATCAAATACATGCCTTGCATTCAGTAGAGAGGACTGCATTCAACTTAACTAATATTTGATCCAGGAATGCAAGCAGTGCTTGGAGACAGTTTACAACTAAAGCCCATTAAAGCACAAGTAGCAGCAGGATAATTCCTGCTATTATGGAAAAACTGATAAATCACCACTGAAACACAGCTGCAGCATGCACAAGTCAAACTCCTAGTATTCTCACGCAGATTCTAAGAAGAGTCTCTATATGCCTGGACTTGATGCCTAAGTTATTCTATCTCTTCATTCAGTTTCCCTCTCCAGTTTGGATTACTGCTTCAATATTCACCACATGCCAAAAGGTCACAGTATGAGACTCCCATTCTTCAAACTCTGCTTTACATGCCATAACTTTTTATAAATCCTATCTGAATACTACTGTTTTCCTCGGTGCTGTAAACAATACCTTCTGCTCATCTGAAGATGATCAAAGCTGCCTGTGAACAGACATTGACTAAAGGAATTTAAATCTGACATTACAGCAGGTATTGAACTCTCCACTGAACTTAAATCTCATTTTAGAAAATTACACGCAGAAGAGTCAGGAAGACAGTTTCAGCAGTAGTAATCTCAGAAAAACAACCTAAAACATACAGGCAAATCCTCTAGAATACTTTAAGCATCATGGAAGTTAACGTGAAAGAAAAAATATTTCCTTGCACAGCATGGGTTCCTTCCTAATCCAGTTATGGAGAGAGAAAACCAAAATGTGGTCTGTCTAAAAAGTGAAATAGTCACAAGTTTTTAAGGCTGAACTTAGTGTAGTATGGGTACCATTTTCATTTGTAAAAACTATTAGCATGCCAGTATTAGCAAATGTCAGGGCAAAATGTCAATTTCTGAGCAGTCTTCTATTTTAATGATATTTTATGTTTTGCCATTCCATAAGCAATATGAAACACAACCATTATCTAAACACCCTAAATTTTTGTTTCTGTACTATTCTAACCAACAACTTTCTACAGAAAACTTTACTCGTGAAACAACACACTGAAAATGTTCTTTGCAAACCAGCAGCATGTAATATTGATCAGATAATCTTTCCAATTTATTATTCAGAAAAATCAGTTGGAACAAACCTACAAGCTACAATATGTGTCTTCAACGTTATGTACTCAAATCTTTAACTGTGGAAGGGAGTCTATGCTGCATAATACACCAAAGCAATAAAAATGGGTAGATAGTCTAAAAATGAATGACCAGTCTTCATAATGAAATGAATGTGTATAAATAGTAATGACTTCCAAATTATGCAATGTTTGAATGTTTGTAAATAGTTTCCTGTACGTAACTTTATTTTCTGAGTACTTACTGGAATCCTATAAGCAGACACTGAGCACCATGCTTGAACACCAGAAGGCTAGGGATAAGCTTTAAAGAAAATACAGTCATACTAAAAGAGAAACTCCAAAAGTTTTATTAGGATTTCAACAGACATTGAAAAAAAATATTGCATAATGATTGAAAACATATTTTAAACAAAGTAGCAATGTGGTATCAAGTAAAAGAAAGACTGGAACAGCTGTCTATATATGCTGTACGGAACATGTACCAGGAAAGGGATACGACATTTTTAAAATTCAAGGGCAAATGTGAACAAGTCACATTTTGATAGACTGACTATACACCATAGATGTTTTACAAACTGCATAGCAGTGTAAAAAAAAAAGTTTTATCCTAAGTATACTGTATTCCTGCATTTGGAGCAGTTTACAAGGCAGAGATGTTGTTTACAACATTGATATTTTAATAGCTCTGGATTCTCATAAAAAATAAACTAATTTAACAAAAACGCCTGTATCTACATTTGAAAATAAAAGTGCATGTATTGAGAAATAGTGTTATTTCTTAAGAAGAGTACTTAAAAAGCTCATTTTAATAGATCAACAACTGATGATACTTCGGATGCAGTTCAGCACTGTGCTACAAGCGAGGTTCTAACACCAGTTCCTCTAACGGAACATCCTCTTTTCCATAAGCATCAAGACACGTGCCTGCCTACCATACTTATCAGGGTTCTGGGGAGTTACAAAGAATGTAGAGTACCAAAACCACCACACTGCTCACTAAAAAATACCAGTAACCCAAGACAGATGTTTTAAAGTAGATTTAGCCATATATGCAAGCATTATCTCCTCAACATTCAGGATCCTTCCAGTCACACAACTACTTTTAAACACTGGAGAGCAGCAGCAAGGAGCCATTAGAGCTAAAAGACAAGAACCGATGAAAGTCTGTCTCCTGCCTTGTACTGAAGAATTTGTGGGTAAAGAGCACTTCAGTGCATTCAAAGAACTGGCATGTGGGTGTAAGATTCCTACTTAAAACCCAGTTGGTATAGTCAGATCTCTACTTGAATCTAGATTCTCCTTTCCAGATAACCGTGGTAACAGCTAAGAATTACTGCAAATGTTGCTAACTTCTGTAGAGGGTTTACTCCTTTCTTCTCTTCAAACAACAAAGAAGAGAAGTTGTGGAATGAGAGCATGCAGTTTGAAGATCCAGGCAAAGCTTCTATTTGAGCTCTTATAATTTCAACTCATGGCACTGAAGAACTAGATTTTTTTTTTCTGGGCACCTGTAGCACTCTGAATAGAAAAAAGGCAGTGAATGTTTAGCTGGACTGAATCCAGAATGGGAAATGCACAGATACCAAGGTTGTGAACTGCAGCCAGACTAGCCATAAACAAGTGTCCAGTACAGAAATTGCAAGTAATAAATTTAGCCATTTTTGTAAACATCTCCTCCTTACTAATCTCTTTTTTTCCTATAATGGAAATACGTACTGTATTTCATTGTTCCAAGCTCTGGTCTGTTTCTGTTTTAGCTTTGTGGCACAGTTGCTAAGTGCAACAGGCTAGAGACACCGACAGTAATACAAACAAGTTGGAAAGTCAGTTCAAGTTATTACAGTTTTGCTATACCAGGCCATTTTTCATAGCATGCATTCTCTGTTCACAAATGCTTTGTAAGATCTTTTTTTATGGAAGACTGAAAGCAAATTGAAGTTATTGGTTTAACAAATGTGGTTTAACATAACATTTCTGATATGCCTTATGCAATTAACAAATCATGTCTCATCTTATGAAGATGATGCATTTGCTACACATACCAGTAATTTAAAATGCTCCTTAAAAAAGCAGCATTTTTATAGACAAATTAACAGAAAAGGAGACAATACATCTCACAATACCATAGAACAAGTAAAGCCCTTTCATTAGCTGCATTATAAATTCGTAACTGTTCGTCACATACTTTGAATTTCTGACTGCTCAAGCAATTTAACCCTCAGCCAACTGCAGGACAAGGAAAAATTTTCTGAACATTTGACATTGATATCATTGTAGGTGCAAGAGTAAAAACTAGTATTCCATGGTTTTAGCTCTAAAAGTTTTGCTCCCAGAAGTAAAACAACTGTTAAGAGTTCAGAAGAAAAGTAGCAATTGCTGACATGTCAAAACAAAGTTGTACTAAAAATTAAGCTGCTGTAAATCTGAGTTCACTTAGATCATGCCTAAAAAACCTTTTTTTAAAAAAAAAAAGCTGATCCTAGATCACCTGTTAACTAGGAAGAGCAGAACACTGATTTCATGAGAAAAGATGTGCTTAAAAGCTGTGTTTGAGACATCTATTACAAAGTTTTGAATTCATCCTTATCTTTCAAATATTTGGATTATAATTTGTTAAAAAAAAAAAATAGCCCAGATACAGAAGATACAAGATTTGGACAGGACTTTTCTTTCACTACAATTCAGTGTTTCCTATCCAAATGTGGATACCATTTAGAGGCCATTTTTGAAATGTTATCAGTCAACAGCAACATGGGCACCAGTGAATCAGAAAACACACCTCAGGATTTTGTTCTTAAATTATATAAGTTAGATAAAACTACCCTGTCCAGCAAGTTCCGAATTTTTCAAACGTTAAGGCAACTTTCATTACTTTCCAGCTAAACAGTATTATAAAAAATAAATGTCACTTCAAACCTTATATACACAGTGACAGAGTAGATTTAGCTAGAAAGTATCTTTAGTACATTAATAAAGTGTCTCGTAATATTACCGAGGTTATATCAGGTGCTTGAGTGTATGTGCAATTGGAGTGGCTGCAATACTTAAAGTACTGGTTTCAAAACAGAGCGCAGTGAACGTCCCTCCTTGGTGAGCTCTCGGGTCACACACATACATGGCAGTGGAACAGCCTCCTCTCTTCTCTCCACAGCATTGTAGCTGCACTTCTTCAAGTGGTCAGCCATGCTCACGATGTCAGCAAACTTCCACTCATTTACAGTACAGAAGGCTGTACTGAAGCGCCAAACCTAGAAAATAAGCTGCACTTAGGCTCACAATGCTTTAAGATACCTGAACTCAGAGCAACAAATTACATCCTTGTACTATAAAACTTTCAGGTAATGTTGTCTATAAATCACACTAAAAATCAACATGACAAAAATATACTATACAGATTTTAGCACTGGCAGTCCCAGGCTGATTCAGACTCCAAGACAACTCTGAACACTGGGAAGAAACAAAGGCAATATTTTTTGTGTCTACAAAATAGATACAATCAGAAGTTAAATGACAAGGTATTGTAAGACCAACCACAACAATTCATTTCTTATCAACTTCTGTAATTCCAAATGAGTGTTGCAAATACTCTGTAGTTTGGGGTGGGGAAAATGGTAAAAACTGTATTACACAAAGGTCCTGCAAAGGTTTTAAATTATTTCAGTATTTAAGGCAGTCAGTACCAAAGCAATAGATAGGATTGCTGCAAACACTATGCACTCAAGAAAAGCAAACTTTGTAGGCAGCTTTCCCACTTCTATGGAATATTGATCTTAAAGCAAATCTTGAAGTATTCTTTTAACATTTTAAAATATTGGAAAAAATAGAAGTTAATTTACTTACATCCAGCAAAAACTAGACAGACTACTTCTACTTCTCCAAGTGTGGAGAAGACTGAGACAACCTGCAGCAATTTTCACTTTTTCTGTACAATGATCTCTTTCTTGAAGGGTTATTATACCAAAATCCAGGAGTAACAGACATAATATTAAGAGAAAAAGCAGAAACAGGACCAATGCAATACTTTCCCTTTCACCTTCAAGATAAAAAACCCCAAAACTTACCTTTTCTTTTACCTGCCAAGAACTTCCTTCTGGGTACTTTCTCTTCTCCCAAAGCAGTATCACCATTCCACGTGCTTGAAGCAAGCTTCCACACACATCTCTCATTAAACGTGACACTCTTGAAAGCTGACATAAACTAAAGCCATCTAGAAAACTAGCAATGTGCTGCAGCACCTCAAAAGGCAGACTACTCAGATGGTCATTATGTAGTCCAATTAAGCAGCTTTTTGCTGGTTCTACTAATACTGTGGATATACAAGGCTGAACTCCAAACGACCGTAAGTGGCGGTCATGAATAATTTTTGCCCCTTGTGTTGAAGGGCAAAACCTTCGTTGAGAATATGTACACCCATAATATGCCAAAGGACACCTCTGCTCCATCCAGCCATTAAGGCCAGCGTGAATGTCTCCATGCACATTCTTAAAATGCGATGAAAATTCATTCCTTCTAAACAACTGTCCACAAACAAATGTAAACATTGAACGCTGTTTTGTTTGGTATCTAGCCACATATTCCAATACCAAATCCAATCCAAGGGTCTGGAATGGACTCGGATTTGAGAGCTGTGGGTTGGCATGATCACATGCAGAAGCTGAAGCTATTTCCCCCACCATTGTATTTGTGGCCAATATAGCAGATGGGAGAGAAAATGTTTGGGTCCCAAAGTCAACGTGATACACATCGACAGCGCGACTTTCTGATATCCCCCTACCTCCGGGAGAGTCTCCTAGGCAAAACAACAGAGCTGCAGTGATTAGATCAATTCCCTGAAGACCCATAGGATCTTCTGTTATCTCCAAATCTGATGTATCAACAGCTTTGTCTTCTTTTGGTGTTGACCAATAGTGGTTAACGAGGAATCTGTACGATCGATGCCGTAAAAGTGAAAAAGCATCTATGTTTCTCAATCTTTCTTGCTCCACTTGTCTCTCTAACATTTCTTCTTCATTAGCATTATGGGGAAGCAGCACATGATTAACATTGCCATTAACTAAGTGATCAGCTGATATTACTTCGACTTGTGCTGTTACAGGGAAGGAGCTGCAAGACTGTAATGCTTCATCATCATGAGATGCAGTACATTCACCATTTGCTACACTGGACGGTTTTGGATTAGAACCACCAAGATCTTCACTGTGGTCCAGCACTTCTGAACATTCATTTTCAACATGAAAGCCATTACACAAAAGTGAGGAGTTACTGAGGTTTAGATTTAAGTCATGGTTTTGCACTACATCACAACAAATATCACTAGAACCATTTTGCTCCATTTGTGAATTTTGACTCAGGCTATCAAAGTTAACTCCCCCAACTGCTCCTACATTATCTTCATCTGGATTTTCAGAGTCCGACTTTTTATCCTGAATAATGCCACTAGAACCTTGTTCTTTAATCTTGGGATCTTCTTTCATTTCATGTGGTGAAATGCAGAGGTTTGAACTTAACATACCAATGTCCCTTGTAGCAGTGTTCAGGATATCCAGAGCAGCAGCTAAACTCCTCGTTGTTTCTACAGTAGCTTGATAAAGTGCACCATAGGACTCTTCATCTACAGGCATCAAACCATTGGTATGCACTGTATCGGGGGCACTTGACTTGACAGAGGTTTGCTCTCTGGAGTCTGGTATTTGATCACCTGCTTTTGACATCATAGTTGCTACTTTAAGAGATTCTAATAACATACGCTGGTCTTGAAGAGCTAAAGCCATATCTAGCTGCTCCACTTCATCAACATCTTTACTCAGGTTTTCATAAGATTTTCGGTCAGCATAACTGACTGGCCATCTATTCCACTCCATGGTACAACATACCACACTTGCAGGACAAACTTCTAGATGATCAGCAATTTTATTTCGGGCTACTATGAAGGGACATCCAAAGCCACTATTCAAACAAGGCACTCTTTCAAGTGGACATAACATGCGATGTTCCTCAGCTTTACATGAGTGAAAAACTGCTCCACAAACCAAGGGGCAGCCAATCAAATCACAGGAAATGCCCGGCTCTGGTCTGGTCATACAACGACGGCTGACACAGTTCACACAGTGTAAGTGTTGCTGATGTTCCTCCATGACTGTAAATCCAATTCTGAGTAAAGAGAAAAGAAACAACAACATAGAATGAATACTAACTCAATATTGTTAATATTTGCTAGCTACTATTTGCAGTTTCGCATCCTTGGTCAGTAGACATTTTAAGAAAACAAGTATGTAACCTTATTTCAAAGAAATGGTGCTTAAAAGTTCATCTGAAAATTAAAAATACACATTTTTATCAGAGTTCAGGATATAGTCTATGCATTTATTTACCAGGTCTAATATATGCAACTTAAGTAAAAATGTTGAATAATTCTTCACTCTGGAATAGCCCTGTTTCCGTGCCCATTGCAAACAGATCATTCCATGAAAAACAAAGCATGACCTTTGACTATATAGCCTACTACCTAAAATCATAAATTATATGATTGCACAGAGTACAGAGACCAAATAAAGGAATCCAGATTCATCCTCATGTCCAAATCTCTAAATTAAACAGAGGCAACCTGCTCCCCAGGCTGCCTGCTACCACCTAAGCTGCTGACACCCTCTTCTTGCAGTTCTGTGTAAGGCAATCTGCAGCCTTCAGTGAGTATCTCAATCCCCTGTCATGTCCCATTCTCTCCCCACTCTGTGCTTCTGACAGACTGCAGTCCTTTACAACAGCTCTTCACTCTTTTTCTTCATCTATAGCCTATAGCCCCTCCCTTTATTTTCTACAGTCATTGTTGTACAGGGGTAGCAATTATACTACATAATTACACATTAAATAATTCTTTTTTTCCACTGAAAACATTTACATAAAACTTAAGTTGCCAACATGGTCCTATCTATATGTCCAGTTCAACCCACAAAAGGTAATTTTTTAATGCATCCTACGGCCGCCCTGATCACAATACCAGCAATTCAAAGCATAAGGATATCAACAACTCTACATAACAAGGCCAAACAGCAATAAAAATCAAAATACATATACATCCATGCTGCAATCTACAACAACACATTGACACCAACAAAAAATTCAATTCTTTGTTGTGGCACGGAAAAATAAATAAAAAAGAAAGAAAAAAGAAAAAAAGAAGAGTAAACTTTGTGTCTTTGTATCGTACTTTGAGAAAGTCTGGAACTGCTCTCTAGCTGGAGTGCAGGCCCACACAATTTAGCAAGCTCTCCCCTATGCTCTTACAAACTCCTCCTCAGAAGTGATACCAGTAGGGATTAAAGTTCAGAGGTATCACAGAATGACTTGCACAGAACCAAATCTCAAAAATAGTTTCAAAAATACATTGCTCAGTTCCATCTTCTCCTTACTCCTCACCCTCTAGCAATTTTCTTGAGAAAAAATGCTCAAGGAATTTAATAAAAATGGTTCCTTATTCTGCTAACAAGTGCTCTCACACATTGTCTTTAGACTAAGCACTTCAGTTTTAATAAATTATAAAAAGAAAACTGCTTAGTATCATTCCTTCTCTTCAAACTGAAGGTAAAAGGAAACAAAAGTGCCTTTTAGACACTCCACTTTAAATAATTTAAAGCATTTAAATAGAAATCTGTGTGACACTTCACTCACTTGTATTTTTTTATAATGCTTTGAAATTCATGCCAACTTTAAGTAGCAATCAGTGCTCATCCCCCATCCGTCGTAATTTGGATAACTTAAATATTTTAGCCACCCACTCTCCTGAACACTTTTAACAAAAAAACATATGTGCTACACTTAGCAGGCAAAACACAGCTGAATTTCCCCCACCATACCTTAGCATTTATATACTGAGTAACAGTAAGTTTGGAATAAATTGTGAAGTGTAGCAGTCACTGGACTCGGTGACTGACTTGCTCAACATTTTTGCAAACCTCTCTGGCACACAACCTGCTTTCAACTTTCAAATTAAGTCAGATAGCATCTACTACAAAGAGATGAAACATGTTTAGTAAAGAATGAAAAAATTATTTGACTTCTCTGAAGATATTTTTGGTTGTTCCAGCAAAGCCCTCTCTGAGTAATTCTTGCCAAATACCATGGCCTGTTGCTAGACCAAAGAAAATTGCAGAAATTTCCATAACTACTGAAACCAAACTACTTCTTCTCAAGTCAACAGGTGAGCAGAGATCAAAAGGAAGCTCTCAGGTTATGTGTGTATTTTAAAGTGCATAAGACAAAATGGAAATAGCACCGAAAAAGACAATTGCTAGTTTATAATGCCAGGGCCTTTAGAGAGCTCAGCCCCTGCTTCATCTAAGTCCTGCTCCCATAAAGCAACAGCCTGTTCACTTCAAGCTGGCCAGAAGTGAGCCACTTGGAGAGCAGCATGTGGGTGCGTTAGGGGCAGGAGTACCCATGACTCTCTTAAGATGGGACAATGTGTTGCTAATTGGGCTCAGCTGCACAGGTCACACCTGCCCATGAGGGTAACCGAGATGACCTCTGCCTCACTGTGGGAGTTATGGATGCTCTCACCCTATCAAGCTTCTTGACAGTATCCCAGGTGAAAAGAGGGCACTCATGTCATGAGCTGCCAATGCCCTCTACCCATGGGGTGGAAAAGCTGGGTAGTCCGACAGCAGCCTGGAGGGCAGTGCTGTCAAGACTCAGAGGACGCCCACAGGAGCAGGCGTATTCCTCCATACCAGTGAGGGCAGGCCTGGGCTGCCCCGTGTGCTGCTGCCGCACGGCTCCGCGCTGGGCACGAACCAGGAGCGTAGAGCAGGCGGAGGCACAACACATCCATTCCAGACCCTCATGGGTGGCTGCAGCCCATTCCATACCAATTGTGACATTTGGACTTCAGTGGGAATTTCACATCAACACCATCAGATCATGACAAGATGTGTCGCATGACAGCAGTTCGGGCCAAAATTTCACTGATTTCGAGCAAGGCGGACGAGCCACCTTCACTTAACCCACAAAGGGGACATACGTCAATTATGTTGGAAAAATAGCACACACTGCTAAGCCAGCACTATTCAACTGCTTCTAGGCCAAAGCTGGCTCACATGCAGCAGCTCAGAACACAGTCAAACTGAGCTCGTGTTTGCCTGCACCATTTCTGTAGACATACCCTAAATTAGTCAACCATCATTAAATACTATCTTTAAATAGCATGAGCTTACACAGACCATTCTATTAGGACAGCAAAACATCCTCCTCCCCAGCACACTATCTTGGGCCTTAAAAGTCAGATTGTGAAACCTGAGGTGCACAATGATACTGGCTTTTCTCAGGCTCCTGAACTCCTTTCACACATAAGCTAATATTAAAAACTTTATTATTTCATACAAGCAAATGACATTTCAAAGTAAGAAGGAAACAAAATCTGGTGAAAACATCAAATATCACTAACAGACAGCGTATGAAAGCCAAAGCCAACACTAAAATCCCAAGTCTTATCAATAGCTAGGTGCTAATTTGTTCTATAACAGATGCTTCAAGTTGTTTTCATCAAGAAACAGTTATGCACAAAATCAATTAAATAGCTGAAGTAACTTATTCTCTCAGTTTCTGTAAATAAGAATTTTACTGATCACCAAGAAGCCTGTTATTAGCTGCCATTTATCTTAAATATCAAATCCTTTGGCTCATTATCTAAATATATAATTTAAAATATCTTCAGACATCAGTAGACCTTCAGCAGAACATTCACTAAAATTCTGCGTTCTGCTTACAAGCCTTAACTCCTGAGCACCTGCTGCAAAACTTCAATTTAGTCAGAATGTCACATTTTATTTATAGGTTACTACAAAGTCTCTTTAAATGTGTTAAATGTCCTTTTATGCATTTTAAATTTTAATACTTGAGCTTCAAACTCAACAGCTGTTTTGGGCAGTTATGAGTTCCTGGACTGCTTGAACTACTTAGGGCTTCTGATATAATTCCATTGTTAAATTGCAAATTAAGTCCAAAGGAAAAAAAAACAAATGACCCTATCAAAGTGGTGAAATTAATGGATAAGACTTCAAGAATTAGCACACTGATTAATCAGCAAATGGCCATGACTCACTCTGTTTTGTAAGCTAACTTTGTAAACCACAGAACTTAGCACCTCTTTCATTCATAGATTAAGAGCATTCACATATGAATAATTTCCCATTAAAGAACCATAACCAATATATCATTAGTGCTATACTGAGAACAAGAACCACCCTCTTCCCAAATATTGCCTTGTAAGGATAAAAACCTGTTGGGTAAAGGGGAGATGAAGAAAATTCTCGCTGGAGGTAACAAAGTCCTTTCGTTTCCTCTAATACAGCAAATTGAAAGGGCTAACAAAGAATGTCATTGCTGGCCTAGAGAAAAATACCTGACATTAAAATATGTACCAATAATATTTACAGGGTTTATATCCCACTGTGTTCCTTGTCACAATATGGTCAGAAGACAGTGTCAGATCAATGACTACAGCAAGAACAAACAGCTGTCGTTTTCTAATAGTGTAGTGTCAGCAGCCAGCTTCAGTTCCTTCAGTTCAGGGTGCCTAAGTACACACACTTCACTGTTACTAGCAGAGAAGCCTAAAAATACATCCCGTTCCAGTGAGGTGACCACTGCTCTCAGAATTTGTGCAATCACTTGATGTTATTGTACATACTATAGTCAGCTGACCAAATCAGCCAGAACATGCTTTGAAAATCTGTCATAATTAAAAGGATTAAAATTCCAGCTGCTACAGCCACATGATTTCCAGTTGCTGTTGTAACACAAACATTAAAATAGCATAATAAGAGTTTCAGACTCACACAATACTTCAGCTGCAAGTGTGAGCTCTCCCTTTCTTCTATACCACAAAAACTGTACTTAGTATTATCAAACCCAAAGCCTGCTTGTTTACTCTCTCCTATATGAATTCTTTGGGGCCAATAAGACAGGAAATCACAGCAACCATTACTGCTGTTGGAGGCCTCCATTACTCAGCCACCTTTTGTTCACCAAACCTATAAAGCTCAACTACCTTTGAGACTCTTCTATCAAATTCAACTGAATAAGCCAACAGGTACTTAAATTACTGCTTCAAGGAAGTAGAAGATTAGAGACACACAAGCTGTACTACAGGTTTAAACTCCCAGAAGCATCCAAATCCACCCACAAGCAAATACATGCAAACCTTACTAAAAAAATCCCTTTTGTTTTGGACACTGTAGAAATGACAGCTGTATTTCTGAATCTTCCCTCTTTTATGCAGGTTTCTGTCAGGAGCTTCTCTTTCAGATGCCAAACCTAAATTCTCAGCCTTACAAGATACTAATTGCTGCCCCCTACCCCTAAGTTCATCAGGACAACCCTGATTTCTGTTACAACAAGGCAGACCAGGGAAGCTAAAACTACATTCAAAACAGTTGGATAGATGAATGTTCACTGCATTGTCAAATATAAATTCATCCACAACAAAGATGAAAGCATCTTCCTTGGCTGGTAGTAACTGCACATACTGAACATATTAGAAAGAGTCTACATTAATTTATTGTTAATCACTGAAAACAGGAGAAGAGCTCCAATTACTAAAGTCCAAACTACTATGTAAGTAGGATGCGACTTCAATCATTACCATCAGAGTCTACAGCTATTATTATGTTTCACACAAAAGAGGCAGAAAAAGGTTACGCTCAAAACATGGCTTTTTACTGCAAGAAAAAAAACCTCAGGGGGACACATACTTCTGGAAAGATTCTAGTTTTATCACTGGTCTAGCATCAAAGGAATATATACTAGCTGCTTTTTTAAGCACAAATCAAAATTACCTATCTACCTCACAAAAAAAACAGACCAAAGAAAAGAAATCTCTAACTACAGCAGAAATAATGAGCACTACAATTACAGGGAAGTGCAACCATTTTTATTACAACCTGATAAAGAAGACTTTTCCATGTCTGCCCCTGTCCCAAATATCCTTTCTTCTTAGTGGCAAACCATCCTCCTACCATTCAGAGAATACACGGAAATTACTTCCTCTCAAATCGCTGCAGCTAAAAAAAAAAAAAATAGAATTCAAGGGGAAAATGACCCAAAGAAAAAGACTGCTTTGACTGAAGTGCACCTTCCACTGATGCCTTACGTGTCTGGCTTTGTTACATTTTAGAATAGAAGCTCTGATGAAATGACAGAACACTTCCTTCTATCCCTGTTAAATTCAGTTAAAGGAGTGCTAAAAATCAAAAGCAAAACTGCTAGGCTTTTCTTTAGAGTACTTTTGTGACAGATCTGCCATGCATTCTTGCTTCCTTGACACATTCCCCAGAGAAGAAACCCAAAGACCTCAATGAGCCTTTGGCCACACACTGACACAGGACAACCGCACGAGGAACAGCTACACTTGCTGCATGGCTCAGGCACAAAAGCACTCTACCTGTTGAGATGGTGACAGGGCAGAATCAGCTAGAGAGCCAGTAGATTTCATGTGTAAAGCACTTCTGAACTTGAACACAGTGTGACTCCTCGACTGCTGCAGATTCTGTAAGAAATGAGATCAGAAGTAAGGTTTCATTTCAGGTGTAGACATTGCTTTCCGTATGTACGATCCCCTGAAAAGGTCATGAGCTTACACTGTCTGGGGCTACAAACACTGAAAACTTTTTGCAGCTTTTATATAAACAAGTTTTTAACAGAATTCCCAAGCACAACCTAAGTTCTGTCATTTTAGCTTACTGCTAGCTGTTAGTCACACTGGATGGCAACCTAATTATGTTTAAGGCTGTAAGAGATTATTAAAAGTTATTATTGTGACCTACTGCACTTAATCCACTCCTCTGACCACTTCAGAAAAAAAAACCAAAACTTGAATGAAAATTGCAACAGCTGGAGAACTAAAAGAAATAAAGCTTGATTCTTTTACAAACTGCATTTTAGTCTAGTTAAAATGTGTCCATCGTCAGTTTTCATACATGGGAAATTATTAAGCAGTTACTTACTAATAAAAAGCTTTTTACTCTAACAAAATGCTTTTGCATTCTTTCATGCCCAAGGATTATCACTAAAACTTAAGAGAGGTGAAACTGAGGTGATATGCCCAAAGGAACAATGATATTCTTATCCGAGTACCAACTCACAAATCCTCCAGAAAAGCAGAAAAGAAAATAAGCTATTCCTCAGAAACCAGAAACAGAACTACTGGAAAAAATAATGCATTCTGTATTACAGTACGTAGTTTTAACCACCCAAAAGAAACCAAAAATAAATCCTTCTTACGTAATATTTTAATTCATACATGCTGCTGCCGAAGAATTCCTGACCTCTGCATATTTAGAGAAATCAGGCCAAACATCTCATTAATACACTGTTTCAGGTCTTACTACACAAGTTTAACCAGGTCCCATAGCAAAATGAGAAAACAGCTTTAAAGTAAATAGACTATGAAAGCAACTTCTCTCCAACATCCTACACTGAAGTGCAATCTCATGTATTCTGTACATATCAAGTTATTTTTTCTGCTAAAAATACACTCTTGTGTAGTAGACAGTGGCCTAATATGAAGCAAAATAGACAGTACACAAAAAAACAGACATCCCCACACAGATACCTTATCAGATTACACTGAAGTAGAAATGATGGGAGTTTGTCCCAAAATATTTTGAAAAATTGAAGTAAAACAATATTATAAGACAGACAGTTTTAACAACTTTAATCTATCCTATTTTCAGGTATTTCAGCTATTTTCTTATCAAATCAAACACACTTTTCGCAGCAACGATCAGGCTTTTCCCCCTTCCAAGCTGGTTGGTTTTAAAATGAACAGAACAGAGACACAAAAAAATAAACAGTAAAAAAAAATAGACAGTTTTAAATAAAACTATTGTCGAAACAAAACCTCACCTGTCTCAAATAGTTGATGACAGAAAGCTGGGAATATATCTCATAGTGAGCATGTTATACCAGCTCTTTCAATATGTTTCTAAGATGAATGAAGAACTGGAAAACACGAACATCTTCACTACAAGTTTGTGCAGGGTTTTAGGACATACGGTGATTCATCAATTTGTTATCTCTAATATCATTTAGACTGCCTTTTCCAAATGTCAACAGGCTTGATGCTATTTCTTTTTGCCCAAAGACTCCAGCCAAATGATCCTATCCAAACACATTCCTTATCTGGTGACAATAGTGACTCAGCCAAAACAAGGTTTTGTAAGAGCAGTAAAGCTTCGCCAATACAGCACACTCCTATAAAGATCCTATTTGCAATGACTCTATCACACCAACAAATTTCTCTGTCAAACAGGACTTTTGGAAAACTACAGTTTGTACTAGAGATGTTTCTAAATAGACAAATAAAAGCCTGAACTTCAATAAAACACCACCCACCTTCCAGCACCTTTGTAGCCAAGTCTGAACCAGGTATCACAATCAGCCTGAACCACTACCTAGAGGTTTACATGAACAGCTGTAACTACACCACTCAGAAATTTACCTCACCATGCCTCTCATTCTCAACCTTGAAGTTTAGACCTATCATTTTTTCCATCATGACTTCACATTAAGAGCTTAGATCAATGTTGGACAGTTGGTAAGAAACAGCACAATCTACTCAACTGGATGTTCTACTGACAGTAGAGGTTTGCAGGGTACTGAAGCTTCAAACAGCATTAATACATTACTATAAGATTATAACAAGACACCAAGTGTCACATCAGAAAGTATTAAAAACAGTAGCTTGCAGAGTAAGTCAGAATCTAGAGCTCCCTTGCCATTTTAACTCTCTTGGCCTGTTTCAGACCAGTTTATATTACAAGAGTTTTCAGTCTTTTTCCTTCATTCAATATTGAGACTAGACAGTGTCTGGACATTTCGGACAGCTTACACAGATTCCTCTGTAACCATCAATAATGTAAATATTTGTTTCTTTGTGGTCTGTTCAGGAATACTTACCACCCCTTATACAATCTAACCATCTCACCAGCAGATATGTTATCTTTATTCTTATTATGCAGATAAGGAAACTGAAGGGAAATAGTCACCAGTACAATGGTGACTATATATGATTCCCTGCTCTCATCTCTATACCACTGGAGCTCATTGCCAGAGGCAAACAGCATTTGCCTCCTTTTAGACAGAGCCCACCAAAGAAATAGGTCTATCCATATGAGGGAAACTTTGTTACTTTTAGTTCAGTTGGACTGAATGCAAATCAGGGGTTTCTTACACAGCTGAAATGGGCAGCAGCTACAGGAACTCACTTGAAGACTAATAACTACATGCTTTCTTCTTAAAGTTGCAGACTACACCCTCTGTCTTTAAGACCTAAAAGCCTGGCTGTCCAAAAACATGCAGAAATCTTGTACAGAAAGTTTCCAACTAGATATTGCTTGTTAAATGCAGCAGTTATTTTGCCCATTAGACTTCTAACATCAAAGTAGGCAAGGGAAATATAACCCAAATTTAAGAAGTTAATTGAGTAAATGCAGAATTTAGTGCAAAAGAAAAAATGTTCAGGCAGCAGAGTAAAAACACTGCTTTTGCATAACTTTTGCCCATTCTGCTGGGATTCTCCTGTTCTCTAACACGTTCTAACTTCGGAAGAAAATGAGATGAGACCCCACAAAAAGTCTCAGCTTGCAATACAATCCCAATTCACCCTCTCTAATCTATTTCTTCTCTCGATGAAACTTGACCACTATGAAGAAACACACAGATATTTACATGCATAGAGTGGAAGACAGAGTAAAGCTGCCAGTGCATTTTTCAGTATTCCAGGTACTTAACTTGCTTACCAACGAAGTTCTTCTAATATTTTTTTCTACTTCTGGGAGAGGGGTGCAGAGGAGAAGGTCATAAATACCAAACATCCTCATCAAACGGGATGCATGAACCTTAACCCCCCAAATCACAGCACAAGTTAAGGTGCATCACATCAGTGCGCAGCAGAAGGCAGCAGGTGTCCAGGTGAAGGACTTAACCATCAAGTACTCCACACCGATTCTAGAGAAAGCAGGAGATATCTTGCCTTAAGTGCTAGCACAAGCAAGGTGAGGCTGTTACTTCAGGGGCACTAGGTTTGGACTAGTACGCTAACAAACACTTATCTGGCATATTAACAACATAATCAGCAAAAGGGAAACAAGGATTATGAAAAGCTCCTCAGTCAAATCCGAGTAGAGCTTTACAGAACAAAAGAAAGCCACCTCTCCAGCCCACGGGTTATTTCCCTTAAGAATTCTGAAGACCTGCTGCGAACAGCAGCGACGCTAGAACTTTTGGAAGTGAGGCCACCCAACTGTTCCAATACGCGAGCCGTTCAACAAGTTGCTGTCATCTCCCTGACTGCCGACCCGTGGGGTTACAGGAGTACAACCGCACAACCCTCTTTACCTTCATAAAGGAGGGAAACAAAGGCTCCACCACACGTCAAAAAACTGCCATTAAAAAAAGGGAACTGCGAGAAGAGACAGAACACCACCTCTTACATGGTCTGACCACATCTACTCGAAATAACACAAACACGGGGGATTAGAGAAGGATTTCAGCAATACCTCTGGATTATTTGCTCTCTTCCCCCTCCTTTCACGCAGAAAGGCGACTCTCCGACTGCGGTCTCCACAGCACCAGGCAGACCCCGGCCCTATGCCCTTCCCACGTGCTATCGCGACTCCCCGACAGCGCTGGCAGCACGGCGGGGTCAGGAAGCGGCCGCGGCAGAGCTCGGTCCGCCGCCACCCGTGGGCCCGGCGCGGGGGCGGGGCGGCAGCGGCCACCCTACATGGCCCGGCACGGCCGGCATACACCCG